>JAFEMH010001110.1:0-533811 GCA_022495995.1 Adenophora triphylla var. japonica | reverse complement strand
ATGCTTGAACTTAGCAATCTGCAAAGGCTTTGTCAACATATCCGCCGGGTTGTCAAGCTGTATCAACTTTCTTCAGAGAGCGACCTCACCACTTGCAATTTGAAGTCCTCGCTTGAAGTGATACTTAATATCAATGTGCTTCGTTCTCCTTTATGGAAAGAATTATGATTCTTCGCCAAGCGAGATAGCGCTTTGGCTATCGGCTGAAAACCTCGAGCACCTTGAAAAGTCATACCAAGTTCACGAACCAAGCCACCCGAAGCCATTTGGCTTCCTTGGACGGCCTACGGTTATAGCACCATGTATACTCGGCCTCGGCTGATGAGGCAATGTTTGTGACTTCTGCGATCCAGATTTCCAACTAATAGCGGAACCACCAAGACAAAATACATACCCGTTGTAGATTTTACTGTCATCAAGAATTACCGCCCCAATACTGAGATCAACATGCCCAACAAAACCATCACGATTCTTACTGCATAGAAACAAATGCATAAAGTCCTGGTGCACCACACATAGTTATCTAAGAATCCACTTCCAGCATTCCAATGCTCTTTACCTGGATTCCCCATGTATCGACTTTTCACTACGCTACTTTGCTTGAGCAATATCAGGCTCTAGTACCAAAACCATAGCATACATAATACAATCCCGCACGGCATTCTCCGAATACGGGAACACGTGACATATTGTACTCTTCCTGAGCTTTAGACTTGGGACAATCTAAAGTTAAGACAACCGCAAAAGTGAGAAGCTAGAGGTGTACTCACAAGATTTGGCATCCTTCATGTTGAACACAGCTCCAAGACCCTCCTCGTACATACTTTCCTTGCGACAAGTAAAGTAGTCCCTTTTTCCGATCTCGTTCAATTTCCATGCCAAGAATCTTCCTCGCGACCTAGATCTTTCATCTCAAACTCCCCTTTCAACATCAATTTCACTGGTTGACATCATTAATATCTTTTGCGGCTACAAGCATATCATCGACATATAACACAAGATAGATTAATGACCCATCACTACAGCCCTTCAAGTAGACAAAACTATCAAAATCACTCCTAGCAAAACCATGGGTTACCATAAAAGTGTCAAACCTTATACCATTGTCGAGGTATTTGTTTCAAACCATATAAGGATCTTTTCAACAAACAAACATGATCCTTCTTCCTCGACCACAAACCCTTCGAGGTCAAGGCATGTAGATCTCCTCCTCAAGTTCCCCATGTAAAAACGATGTTTTCACATCTAGCCTCTCAAGCTCAAGATCCTTCATTGCCACAATGCTCAACAAGGTACGAATAGATGTGTGTCTAACAACCGGTGAAAATATCTCATTGTAGTCTATCCCTTCGACTAAGTGAAGCCCACGAGCAACTAACCTTGCTTTATACCTTGCTTCCTCAATCCCCGAAGCTTCCTTGAACTTGTAGACCCACTTGCAGCTGACTAACTTCTTCTTCGGTGGAGGCCTCACAAGTTCCATGTCTGATTCTTCGCAAGAGATACCATCTCTTCTTCCATAGCAGCCGACCACTTTGCAGAATCTTCACAAGACATAGCTTCCTTGTAGGAGATTGGTTCATGCACATCAACGGTTTCCGGCGGACGGTGCATAAGCCACCATCTCCTCAAACCCATATCTAATAGGAGGTCTTTTATCCCTCTTACCCCTACCACGATCAATTGGTAGTCTCCACCGCACCGTAGTCTCTTCCTCTAAATGAAGCATCGGTGAGGTGCTTCATCAGACGAGTTATCCGCATCTAAGTCAAGTTCCACCCTATCATCTCCATCTAGCTCCACTGTGTGCATTCCTGCAGAACCACCTTTCTCATGGAGAAGTAGTAGACTCATTAAATGTGACATCTCTACTCATCGGGAACTTAGATGCAACCGGGTCCCATAACCGAAATCCCTTCACTCAGTAGTATAGCCAACAAAGACACACTTTTTGGCTCTTGGCTCCAATTTGTTTCCATTGTTGACATAAGCATATGCGGGGCACCCAAAGATACGCAATCTTGAGTAATCTCCTGGAGAGCCAGACCACATCTCCACTGGAGTCTTCATCCCAATACTAGAATTTGGAGAACGATTAGCTAAGTAAGCAGTCATACTAATCGCCTGCCCAAAATTCTTTACCCAAACCTCGCTTGTGACAACAAACACCGAGCCCTTTCTAACAAAGTGCGGTTCATTCTTTCGACAACACCGTTACGTTGTGGTTTCCCAACACAAGTTCTATGTCGACCAATACCTTCATTTTTGCAAAATTCAGTAATCTCCTTTTCGACAAACTCAAGGCCATTATCTGTTCTCAGTTTCTTTATAGGTCTACCTGTCTGTTTCTCAACTAAGGTTTTCCACTTAAGATTCAAAAGCACATCATTCTTATGTTTTAAGAAATAGACAACCACCTTTCGTGAATAATCATCAACAAAAGTCAACAAGTAACGAGAACCACCCTTAGATAATTTCCTAGCGGGACCCCACAAATCGAGAATGAATATAGTCAAGAATACCTTTAGACGTGTGTACTCCTGTCCGAAGCTTGCCTTTGTTTGTTTTCCAAGCACGCGGTGCTCACAGAAATCCATAGGCCACTGTCTTTGTCCATCCAATAAACCGCGCTTCGAAAGTTCAGTCATTCCCTGCAAGCCGATGTGACCCAATCTCGTATGTGCCATGTGAGTAGTCTCCGCCTCGATCATAGATCCCTTTGCACCTTAGACACATCCCCAACAACCGTAGACCCAAGCAGTTCATACAATGTTCCCACCTTCTTTCCCTTCAATGCAACCAATTCATCTTTAGTAGCCAATAGTTCACCATTAGCAATGGTGCACCTATATCCAAGGCTATCCAAGGTACCTAAGGAAATCAGGTTTTTCTTCAAATCAGGAACGTGCCGGACGTTGTGCAACTTTCTGACTACCCCATCAAACATCTTAACCATAATAGTCCCAATTCCGACAACCTTGCAAGCAGCATTGTTCCCCATCAAAACTGTTCCACCAGTAATAGTTTTATAGGAACAGAACCATGTCCTGTTAGGACTAATATGATAAGAGCACCCCGAGTCCAAAATCCAACTGTCACGGATTTTGGAGCCTGAATCACAAACAGTAAGAGCATCACAGTCACTGTCATCACTAGTGTCTTCATGCACCACTCCAGCTTCACCCTTGCCCTTAGCGGTTGTATCCTCTTCCCTTTTACCTCTCCAATTAGGGCAATACTTTCGAATGTGTCCCTTCTCCTTGCAACTATGACATATCACATTCTTTTGCCATTCACTTGAATTTATTGACCAGAACTTCTTGAACTCGATCCTTTCCCTGACTTCTTACCGCCTTTAGCAATTAAGCCTTCACCTTGAGATTCAGCACTTTGGGAAGTCAAGTGCGTTTCGATAACCTCACGACTTAATAAAGCAGACTTGATCTCTTCAAAATCAATCTCTTCCTTGCCATACAAAACAGTCTCGCGAAAGTGCATGTATTCCGACGGTAGAGAACAAAGCAATTTTACCGCCAATTGTTCTTCATCAATTTTGACATCGACATTCTTCAAGTCCATGACCAAGCCATCAAACTCATCAAGATGTTCCTCCAAGGACCCACCAGTTTTGAGTTTACACTCCTCAAGTTTCTTCAATAGTAGCAACCTGTTACTAACGCTCTTAGTCATGTACAATTGCTCAAGCTTAAGCCAAAGCCCTGCCGCAGTCTTTTCTTCTACAACCTCTCTCAATACCTCATCTTTGAGACTCAATTGTAAGAGAGATAAAGCCTTTTCATCCATATCATCAAATTGTTCATCCGTCAGACTTGCCGGTTTCTTCGCCTTCCCAAGCAAAGCCTTGACGCAATTTTTACCCACCAAAATTGCTCGCATCTTTACTTTCCATAGCCCAAAGTTAATCTTGCGATTAAACTTCTCAATCTCATACTTCCCTGACATCTTTAATCAATCAAGCAATATAGGACCCTTCTGAACCAGGCTCTGATACCAATTGTTAGGAAACAATGGCCTATAATTGCTATGCAAAGATGAACACAAATATGAAATAGAAATACGAAAATAATAACAAGCAATGAACACAAAGATTTACGTGGAAAACCCCTCAAAACAAGAGGAGTAAAAAACCACGGGCGACGGAGAACAATCCACTATATCAATCAAGAGTACAAGGAGATGATCAAGGTGAAAAACAATCACACAATCTCACAATCTCTCAATGGTGAATACCTAGCTTGTTTCTATCTCTCTCTATCCAAGGCAAGAAAACGGAACAATGACAAAAGGATCTATTTATATTACAAGGGAAAAGAAAAACCAACCTAAACCCTAGATCAAGCCCAGCCCGTCAACAAGACGACACGACGCCAAAGGCTCGGCCCAGCCATCCCACACATGCAGTCAGCCACAAGGCCCAAGGCCCGGCCCAGCCAACCCACTCATGCGGTCAGCCGCACATGTGGTCAGCCGCACATGCGGTCAGCTGCACAGGCAAACCACACAGCCAAACCGCAAAAATCCTTTTGCCAGGACATGCCATTCTCCTTTGTCAACAATTGAGAGTCACTCAACAGGGTCCTCAGTTACAGTTACTGCATACACAAAATATATTAAAAAGAATAATGTTATATGAAATCAGTAATTCTAAAGCAATATGTCAATAAAGTTAAGAGAGAAAACCTATTTGTAGCCCAGTTTCAGGATCTGTAGGTTGTTGAATTTGAGATTCTAAATCAATAGGAGAATATGATTCTGCAAGAAAAGGCAGTAGTTAGTTAGTTTCTGGATATTCATTTTGAAGGTTTCTGGATATTCATTTTTGTAGTTTTTGGATATATCATTGGCCTTGGCCAAGGACATGGCCATATCCCTTGGCATAGTACATTGCCAGTTTAAAGTTTCTGGATATTCAACTTGGTACTTTCTGGATATACATTTTATTGTTTCTGGACATGGTCAATTGTGTGTTTCTGGATATTCAAATTGGTACTTTCTGGATATACATTTTATTATTTCTGGATATTCAATAGATAGTTTCTGGATATACATTTTTGTAGTTTCTGGATATAGCATTGGCCTTGGCCAAGGACATGGCCATATCCCTTGACCTAGTACATTGCCAGTTTAAAGTTTCTGGATATTCAAATTGGTACTTTCTGGATATACATTTTATTGTTTCTGGACATGGTTAATTGTGTGTTTCTGGATATTCAAATTGGTACTTTCTGGATATACATTTTATTGTTTCTGAATATTCATTTGATAGTTTCTGGATATACATTTGAAGGTTTCTGGATACTCATTTTATAGTTTCTGGATATCAATGCACTTACCAACTGTACACATTTATTACTCTTTGAATTCAATAGTAAGTATATCCAGAAACTATCAATTCTATATCCAGAAACTATCAATTTTATATCCAGAAATTATCAATTCTATATCCAGAAACTTACAAATGTATATCAAGAAACTATCATCAATTTCTGGATATGCACCTACCACATTTTTGGATATACAATCACATACTTCTGGATATAATTGGCCTTGGCCTTGGACTTGGCCAAGGCCAAATCCATGACAAGTTCAAGGCCAAGGCCAACTTGTCCATGGCAAGGCCAAGGCCAAGGCTTGGCCATGGTCTTGGCCTTGACCATGGCCTTGGCCTTGGACTTCTGGATATCAATGCACTTACCAACTGTACACATTTATTTTTGGATATGCACCAACCACATTTCTGAATATAAATTCACATACTTCTGGATATATAATTGGCCTTGGACTTTGGACTTGGCCATGGTCAAGGCCAAGGCTAAGTACAAAATCAAGGTCAAGGACAAGGTCAATGTCAAAGCCAATAAGTAATTTCTGGATATGTACCTAACACATTTCTGGATATACATTTTTGGTACTTCTGGATATCATTAATATAAATTTCTGGATATGTACCTTACACATTTCTGGATATACATTTTTGGTACTTCTGGATATCATTTATATAAATATCTGGATATAATTTATATAAATATCTGGATATGGATATAGAGATCAAACCTGTAGCCTGGAGAATATCGATTTGTGTAGCCCGGAGAATATTGATTTGTGATATTTCTGAATATCTGTCATGTAATTGAGCTTTCATTTATGCTATTGATGGATAGATCCAAAATTACGTAGATCAATCTCTGGAAATGTACAATAACAATCGACCTTAGTACAATAAATGTTGATTAAAATTAAAAACAGTAGTTGTTGATTTGGTTCATATTACCTGATTTAATCAATATCGATTTCTGTATTGTTTCTTGATTTTCATTTTGATTGAACTGTCCTGCTCGTCTCCATTTGCTGTGATCGTTGTAGTGTGTCTCTGTGTGTATCTACGCAAATATTGAATTTATCTAGGTTTTTGTAGGTTTTTGAACAATAGAACCGGTTTAATTCAAATGGTTGCCGATTTTTGAATATATTAAAAAACCCGTTTCTCCATACAGATATGGAGAAACGCGTTTTTCACCAGACCAACTCATAATAATGTAGTAATAGTATACATAACTATTATTTGAAAATTGGCGTGTACCAAGATTTTCAATTCAAATGTAAATGGAAAGAAATCAAGCAAGTTGTCTAATTACTTTTGTAATATACTTTTAAAAATAAAAGTGTGTAGATCCGATCGCTCCCTTTATTTCGCAAAATCAACTCAATCAAATTTTGACATATTTTTATAAAAAAATATGAATAATTTTATAGAAAAATATAGATATTTTCAAGAAATTCTTAAAATTGTTATTGATAGTATTACTAATGGTGAAACAATAACAATTTTTATAATTGCATAAAAATATCTAAATTTTCATAAAATTACGGTCAAAATTCGATTGAGTTGACCATTAAAGTCAAAGTGATCTAATTTTTTCGAGACGGAGAGAGTATTTGTTTTTATAATATGTTGCAAATAAAAAATAAAAAAAATGTGATGTTATATTTTCAGGTCATATATCATGGACATCTTTTTTAAGGGACAATTTGATTATTTCACATGACATATTACCCGGAATTAGTTTCATGACTAACTTCCGTTAGCCAAAATGCATATTTTGACCTTAATTTAACGCAATATTCCCTCTACTTCTATTTCGAATAATCTTACCCACTTTGTCATCTAGAGCGTCTTATTGATAAGTCTCATTTTCTATGAACGAAAGTATATAATATTTATTTATTAATGAGACTCAATTGTAACACTTATAACGACTATCGTCTTACTATTCTATCTCATTTTCTCTCTCCTACCCACTGACAACACTTCAGTTCATAACCGGCTATTGACTTTAGATAAAGAGCGATTGAGATCGATCCATAATCGCTACGATCCAAGAGTTGTCATTTGAAAATTTATTTTCTTTTTCAAGTCTAACCGTAAGAGTAATTATCAATGCTTTAATCCAACGACCCTCATTAAGAGGTTTCTAAAATCATCCTTGAATCTATCAATCACAATCTCTCTTTATTTTTCGTGATATCAGTATACTTCAGCTGTTTCATATTAAATATGATCAAGAACTAATAAAAAAATATTTTTTATAAAATTTAAAATGTTGTTGTACAATCTCTCTATTATTCGTGATATCAGTATACTTCGGCTGTTTCATATTAAATATGATCAAGAACTAATAAAAAAATATTTTTTATAAAATTTAAAATATTGATGTACAATCTCTCTATTATTCGTGATATCAGTATACTTCAGCTGTTTCATATTAAATATGATCAAGAACTAATAAAAAAATAGTTTTATAAAATTTAAAATATTGTTGTATTAATAATAATATTTAAAATTTTATGAATAAATGAATTTTAGTAACTTTTTTGTTAAATTTCAATTAAATTAGCTAAAAAAATAATGTTAAGGGATTCATAATGGGATGAATAACTAACTAACTAAATGGCGGGACCTAATATCGATAACATGACACATTTATATATAATTATATATGTGTATATATTGATCTAATGCATGTTTTAAATAGGTTTCCCCGCGTTCGACAGAAAATTTGCAAGATACTGAAGCTCCAACTGATTCACAAATGAATCCACCACAGTTGACGTATGAAGATATATAGGATGATCCAATTTTTGTTGCTGAAGCATTATATTTTTTCAAAAAAAATATAATCGAATATAATGCATCAATTATAGTTAATTAAATGTGGTTGATATATGTTTTTATCCAAGCGCATGAAGAACTAGCTAGAAGGGTTGAAGCCGAAGGTTTCGTAGCTGCCAATGTCGTTGAAGAGCAACCAACATATTAGTGTTTTATGATTAACGAAATAGTGAATGTTAATTCTATATTTCTTATTCTATTAATGATTTATGATTATTTTTCTTCAAATTAATTGACGCGTACAACGCTTTTCATTGATTTATTAATTATAAAGTTATTTCTTCATCGCTTCATTTTTGTGGAAAATACAAAATTGATATTTTCTCTGCTTGACCACCATATATACCGTCTCGTGCCATTGACACGGACATTTAAATACTAGTTTAAGTTACAATACATTGCATTCTCCGCAAAATAATACTCGAAGAAAATAAAAAAACGGTTGTAGTATATACTCCCTCCCCCCCATAAATCTATAGTATAAATTAGGGATGTCCTTGCTATAGTTCTTTGAACAGTAGCAAGTGACAAAATTCCCATTTTGCCCTCATACATTTGTCCCTTTTCCATTTTGCCCTTAAAAAAATAAAAATTTTAATTAAAAAAAAAAAAAAGGTTTCTCGGACACGGACTTAATTAAAAAAATAAAAAATTACGTGTTCTCGGACACGAACTTATTCTAGCATGTTTATATTTGTTACATTTTTCCAACTTCAATCCTACTCTCTAGAGTTTCATAATATAGCAAAACTTCTCTCCGAAGCTTGTTTCAAATGCTGCTCTATTTTCAAAACAGTTCAATTTTTGTTTCAAATTTGATGCAAAATTCAAATGTTACATTATTGGGAATTTGACCCGAAAATTCCTTTTAGAATAAATCACTTTCCCTCAAATTCCTCATTAAATCGAAATGACCTAGAAGTTCTAATGCAGTAATATATAATACTGCATGCAATATTATAATATTCACTTATATGTAAATATAATACTGCATCTATAATACAACATGGTGAAAGAATTTCTAGGACATTATGATACTTTTTAAGAACTTTTCAGTCACTCTCCCTACATTATTTTGAAGCAGCTCATATTTTATTTAAAACTTGCCAACATTTTATAACAATTTACTTTACTAGCTTTTATATTGTTTGTGTTGCTTGTACAATGATTAATGTTTATCTTGTCATTAATTATTTAATTTTATGTCATATTAATTAATTTAATATAATGCAAATTTGTATTATAAACAATAATATACTAATTAATAGAAAACGTAATAAATGAAGAGTTGGTCTTATAAAAAACTAGTTTTTTCTTAAGCTAAGGAAAAACGTGTTTTCAAAATAAACGGTGGCAATTTTGTAATTATTGGCAACCATGTTCAAAATAAACGGTGGCATTTTCGTAATTAATGGTTCCCCCGTTTATGCCAGTGCGTATTTAACAAACTGTCAGTGTGACAAAGTGCCAGTTCATATGTAACAAAGTGCCAGTAAAAAAAGTGCCAAGATTACCGGTTTAACAAAGTGCCAGCCAGAATGCCGGCACTTTGTTAAACCGACACTGGCACTTTTTACACGGCACTTTTAAATACATGAACCGGCACTCTTCACACCGGCACTCGTTGCACTAACACTGGCACTTTGTTACACTAATATTTTGCCGGCTCTCAAAAATACAAGCACCGGCATTCAAAAATACATGGACTGGCATTTGAAAACACATTTACCGGCACTCAAAATGCATATACCGGCACTCAAAAACACCGATAATTATTTTTGCCGATATTCAAAAAAACATGAATCGGCATTCAAAAAACATGGATGGCATTCAAAATTACAAGAACTGGCATTCAAAAAATACATTGACACTCAGTTACACATTTACTGGCACTCTATTATACACTAACTGGCACTCCAAAATACATGGACTGGCATTCCAAAACAGATACACTGGCACTCTATTATACACTAACTGACACTCCAAAATACATGGACTGGCACTCCAAAACACATGCATTGACACTCCAAAACACAAGGACGGGCATCTAATTACCCAGCATCCACAAATCGTCGGTACATACATACAAAGCACTACTACCTGGTATCAATTGGGTCCTATGCAAAGTAAATACCAATCTTCATTTAAAATCGAATTAGATACTGTCTCCAAACACGAATTCATTGTCGTTGAATTCTTCAATCTGTGGAGATAAATGGCGCACAGATTTTGCCAAGCAATTGCTCGACAGACAGTGGTAGAGGAACTTCGATTGAAGAATTTTCCATACTGAATTTCGAGAATAATCTTTCTCCGTCTCCGTCTCCATCTCCGTCTCCGGCTCCGGCTCCGACGCCGCACAGATCGATGCACTTGATAAAACGAAAACACATAGAACGAACCCTAACAGCCCATTCCAAACCCTACAAGACGCCATTGATGTCGCCGAAGGTAAAGTGGGAGCCGCAAGCGAGGGGAAGAGTCACGTCTTCTAAAAACACGTTTTTTTCTAAGCTTGAAAAATACGCGTTTTTTGTGAGATTTTGGCATAAATGAAATGGAATAATAAGGAATATGCCAATAATATGTTTTTTTATGCAAAAATTGAAACATGATGATTGGAAATGATAATCGATATTTAGTGCAAAACTTGCACAGCTTAAAAAAATAGTAGGGTGTTTATGTGTTTGATTCGAGTCTCACATATAAGGTTGTACATTATAGCCATTTCTGTACATTCAATACTACAGAAACTAAACCACTTTGAAGCTACAAATCATTATAGCCATTTCTGTACATTCAATACTTTACTGATAGAGGAATACATATAGAGTTGAACATAGTAATTTTGAAAGATTTTGTTAATAAACATCTTTGTTAGAATTGTTAGACAAAATTTTACAAAAACACAAAAAGGAGAAAAGATTACAATATATTAAATGATACAAATTACAATAAACATAAACAAAGAGAAAAACCGTAGGAGAAAATTTGTATGTTGATCTTCTTGATGTTGTCCGAGTCGTATGTGACACACTCTCCTTAAATTCGCCCCCTCACCGAGTTGTGCTTGAGGTTGTTTGGACGTTCGCCTCCCAGGATAAAACAGACGGACCGGACTATTCTTGCATACTAGAATCTCCGGCGAATCTCACTATGCTTGAACAAAATCACTATCATTTACATGGAAGAAAGACATCAAAATGACGATTAGTGACCGTAAATGTGAGAGAAAATGGGAAATGGTGGAAACGAGTGGAAACAATGGACGAATGATAGTGAAAAGGGGTTTTATCAGAAAACGATCGCCGGAGGAAATTAGAAGATTTGCTGAAGGTTGAAAGTGAAAGTGAAAAGTGAAAATCTGACAGACCAAAGACAGACCTTAACCAAGGAAGACGAAAGGATGTTGGTCAGTTTTCAAAAATAATAAATGATGTTCGAATTTTGAAATTCCCCCTTATTGAAGACAATTTATTAAGAAGCGTGAATACCAAGACGAAGTACGGCGCTGACAAACCGCCATGACCCATCAACCCTGAAGTGACACGTGGCCACTTAGGTGTCAACTGAAACTTGTATCTCGTCAATTAGTAGGCGATGGCGGGAATCTTTAGCGACAATCAGAATTTCTCGTCTGGACCATGAATAGTCCATGTCTCGAACTTGGGGGGCTACTGATGTGATCGTGAAAAATAGGTTTGGGCCTGAAACAGTAAATGAGGTCCAACCTGATGAAAATGGGCCGAAGTGTTTTAATACATGACTCATAGTGGGCCCAAAGTGATGAGGCGACATTCACAGGCCGGCCTGCGAGAATTAGGTTAAGCGAGAAGTACATTTGGGATAATTGATAACTGAAAATGATAGCGTCAAAAGGCAGGAATCTCACATATATCGATGGCAGTGTTGGCGGCAACCCGAAGTTTGCCGCCCCCTCTTGATTGTCACCTGAGCGACATCCATACTAACAGTGATTTCTGAGAGATACCTAAGCTATCACATCAGCGTTCCACCACAACTGTCAATGATAAGAAACCTGTCAGGCCAAAAAGTTGGCGTCTCCGCTAACATATTGGGTGGTTAGCACCCATTGTAGATGATTAACACGTGTCCGATACATGTGCCTTGCACATGAGATATGGAAGCATAAAAGCAACCTAGAAAATGCCATTATGTAAGTCTTCTTCTTGTTATTCTCTGCTTTCTCTTTCTAAGTTCATAGCCATTGCTTAATATTGTGACTTGTTAACTTACTCTCACGCCGGAGGGGTAACGCAGGAGACGCCCCCGGCTTAGTTAACTTGTCTTGCATGTGTGTAGGTGACCAACGGAGAAGATAGCCGGAGTATCCTCATTTCCTTTGCTCAGTCAGCCCTGTGCAACCATTTTGGCGTGGTAGCATCAAAAACCAAACAACATTAATATACTTTGAATATAAAATCATGAAATAAACCAACTTTGTTGGGATGATTTGACATGCATCATTCTCTCCTGGTTGCAAAGAACTCGTACTCGAGTTCTCATTTTCGGTTCTTAGACCTTGGTAATCGAGTCGTCTACCATTTCCAAAACTCTATTTAGACCCCTATTTAGAAAAATTGATATTTCAATATTAGGTGAAGTAGTTCAAACTTATATCTTGTTTAATTCCCCCTACGACTTCCAAAATCGATTGGCTTATAAATCCATAATACATTATATTAGAAGGTACTTTCCCAAGCATTCGGAATTGGGTACACAAATTTTATGCAGATTTTTCTCAAGAGAAATGGATCAAATTGATCTTGGGTAGGTTTAGTGCATACACCAGTTGTGCATTTTCATAGCTTAACGATAAATAAGAGCTAAATTTACTAAGGGTGCAAACCTTTGTAATTTCCACTATTCCACCTTCTCTCTTATCCATAATTAGATAATCATCTTCTTCATATCAATCTTAGATTGAAGGTATGTTCCAATCTACTTATTTCCCTTGAGAAGATACTATAGAAAATAAATTGTCTTCGAGGTTCATCGAAGTACCATAGAAAATTTGCTCATTTTCAGCAGTTAGATCAACAACATGCACGTTGCCATAGTTGTTCCTCGATCTTCTGTCCAAGTGCAACATACTATTTTACACTGAGGAATCTCAGCAGGATCAACCGCTCTGATGCCAACTGATGTCGTGAAAAGCTGCATCAAAATGATATATATATATATTGCTATAACATCAACTAAGCCTAAGAAGGCTATGAGAGGGGGAAAACTCCACAATTTCAATAATATTATTAATCAAAAACCAGACTGTCCTTTGCTGAATACATTAAGAGTATTAATAGACTACATAAAGCTAATCGATAGTCTAAATTTATGAACCTAAATAGATATCTCAAGAGTTCTCAGTTCATGTACCAAAGATGATGAATAATATCTAGACATCTTTGACTAAATCTTTCCAACTAAGATGACTCTGAGAAAACCAAAAAATATTAATATACCTTGAATATAAAATAATGAAATAAACCAACTTTGTTGGACTGATTTGACCTGTATTAGTATTTGACGGAGTTTACTTCACTGTTAGGGGCCACTCCGAACTAGATGTGATATTTGAATTTTGTAGGGTTTTACTTCTTGCTCATCTTTCTTTTTGTAGTTTGAGTGGTTTATCGTGAAATCAATTTTTTTATGGATGTTATTGTAACAAATCTATGTAGAAGACAGAAAATAAATCAATCACACAACACAATGATATACGTGGTTCACCAACTTGCCTACGTCCACGGGCAGAGGTAGAGAATATTAGTATTAACTAGCAATCACCGTATGTAATATCTAATCTATCGCACGAATTTCTTGATCAAAATAGTTCACAACAGTGCAATCCCTAGATTTAGAGAAAACAAAGATACAAGAAAACCATTGGAACAACTAGAATTATTGATCTCTGCCACACTAGGAAATTACATCATACAAACTGTTAGGGAATAGGGCTTATTTATATTGCATATGCCTAACCCTACAGGGTTTTCTAATCCTGCACCAAATTTGTCGTGATCAGGCCTAAAACGCCTAGGGGTGCGATTGTCCCTTTCGTCCAACGGGCAGCGCGCGGTCGCCCCGTTTAGGCAGTAACTTCGTGCGACGCTCCCCCTTGGTTGGCGTGGTCGCTCCCTTGCGAGCTCTCACATGAATTTTAAATTTGCTTGTTTAATCCTCTAATTTGTTCCCAAGTTAGATGCCATCAAACCCAACAAATCTTCACTTTGACATCTAACCTCCGGATCACAAAACCAAAACTCCCCTCTGCATCAGATGTGTTATGCCAAACACCAAATTTGTCCTCCGGACAACCAATATTTGTATCTTCCTAGACACCCAAATGTGTTACGCCAAACACCAAAACACTTGCTGCAATAGTTGATCAGACCCGTTCAACAAGTAAATAAACGTATCTACCAGACACCCAAATGTATCCCCTTGGACACCCAAACTGTGCTATGCCGAGTACACCAATGTGTCTCCAAGACACCCAAATGTGCCACTGCAGTAGGGACTCAAAATTGCCCCAACCGACAATTGGGAAAATCCAGCGACATTGGATCTTGCCAACCCAAACGGATGAAGCAGCCATATCCGTGGAATTCCCAATAATACGTACCATTTCCTTGACTCCTTCCTCGCTTCCCAGTTGTGTGCATTGACCTACTAACTGTGGCCTGTCCAATTCAACTCCACCTTGAGTAACTTGCTGCTCCACCCGTTTGTCAACCACCCTACACGAAGCCATGCAACATGTTTCCTTCAGATGTGTCTATATCATACTCTCTGTTGTACGATACTCGACCCAAACACAAAAACATAGAACCTTAGAGGACGTACAAGGAACCTTGTTTCACCCCTTTCAGAATTACATTCGAACCCCTGCAGACATTTACTGCTCCACCTTCACCTTTAAAATTGTATCCATCTTGTCTAGTCGACTAAGCGATATCAATTTTTTCGTTAATTCATGAACATGTCTAACCTTGTTTAATGTACAAAACTTACCACCCAAAATTCGCACCCTGATGTAGCCCACTCCAACTACCTTGCAGACTGAACCATTAGCAATATAAATATCACCCCCTCCGTCTCTTCGTAAGTTGCAAACCATTATATTCGCGAACACATGTTATAAGAAGCCCCGGAATCAAGAATCCATGTATCTATCATACATTTGTCTTCTAGGTTAATAGGGCATAGTCCTCCTCATCGTCTTTTGTCATAGTTGCAGTAGACCCAAATTGCTCGCTTTTATTCAACCTGGGACATTCATGTTTCCAATGTCTCTTTTCCTTGCAGTAACTGCAGACATCTCGAGGTCTTGGAACCCTTTTAGAAGAACCATTGTTTCTCCTAACTTGGCCCCTATTGCCTTCTCCAACCAATCCTGCAGACTGAGATTCTGCAGATATACCGCTCGCTTTGTGGCGCAGATATCTGGTCTTGAGATTATTCTTAACCTCTTCCAAAGTAACCGTATTCTTACCATTAATGCATGAATTCAAAAATTCATGGGATGACAGTGGTAAAGAGACACACACCATAATAACATCATCCTCATCTTCAACATCAATATTACGCAATTCAAGTAATAAAGATGTGAACGATCTATATGATCCCTAATGGGCGTAACTTCAATCATTCGAAGCGAATATAGCTTTTGCTTCAGATATAGCTTGTTGGTCAATGATCGTGTCAGATACATATCTTCCAACGCAAGCCACAAAGCACCTCCAGAATCAGTATCTGCAACATCAGCCAGAACATCATCGTCTAAGCACCTGATGATTTTAGAGTGGGCCCTCCCATCTAGCAAACCTTCTGATGTTGCAGCCACGACAACACCTATGGAAATTGCTACTGCTTTGCCCTTCGAATCATGGCAATTCCTGATTACAGCAGCCATCGGAGCCCAGAAACCCTTTTCTCTCAACAAGGTCTTCATCTTGATCTGCCAATGAGAAAAACTATTCTTCCCATTAAATTTGTCAACTGATGATTCAATTTCTGAACCTATCTTCTTATGCAGCGAAAAACCCCTAGATCTTTGTCAACTTGACCGGCTCTGATACCAGTTTGTTGTAACAGATCTATGTAGAAGACAGAAAATAAATCAATCACACAATACAACAATATACGTGGTTCACCAACTTGACTACATTAACGGGTAGAGGGAGAGAATATTATTATTAACTGGCAATCACCGAATACAATCTCTAATATTTCGCACAAACTTCTTGATCATAATAGTTCACAACAATGCAAACCCTATATCTAAAGAAAACAGAGAGACAAGAAAACCCTTGTAACACCTAAATTATTGATCTCTATCACATTAGGAAATTACATCATACTGCTAAGGTATATGGCTTATTTATACTGCCTACTGCTAACCATAGAGGGTTTTCTAATCCTGCACAAAATCTGCCGTGATCAGGCCCAAAATGCCCAGGGGAGCGATCGCCTCATATGGAGGGCCCGATCGCCCCCTCCGTCCAACGGGTAGCGCACGGTCGCCCCAGGAGGAGCGCGATTGCCCCGTTTAGGCAGCACATTAGCGCGATCGCTCCCCCTTGCCTGACGTGGTTGCTCCGTTGCGAGCTATTACAGTAATTTCGAATTTGCTTGTTTAATCCCCTAATTTAATTCAAGTTAGATGGTATCAAACCCAATACTCCCTCTGTCCCATTAATAACTTCACCTTTTGCCATTTTGGGTGTCCCATTTAAAGCTTCACCTTTCCTTTTTTGGCAAAGAATCTTTACTATTTCCTCCACTCATTCTCTCTCCTATTTCACTATTACACTCACAACACTTTTTAAATTTATTATTTCCTCCACTCATTCTCTCTCCTATTTTACTATTACACTCACAACATTTTTTCCACTCTTAATTTGCGTGCCGAGACCAAAATGGTGAACTAAATATTGAGACGGAGGGAGTATATGTTTTTTCTATGACAGCATTTTTTAATGTTAGCCCCACTATATATATGAGTTGAGCTTCTGTTTTTACCGGAGTAGCCATCTTTTTTTCTATTTGCGCTTGTTAATAAATTAATTCTTAAAAAAAAAAAAATTATCGAGTTTGGGCCAAGACTAAGATTTGATTAACCAATATGAAAGTGAGCTCCAGACTTAAGTTTAGCCCATAAGCTAAGCATAAATCAAACTCTAATTACGTTTGCTCATTTTTTTAATTTTATTTTTTGACTTTTGTAAAAACCATAATCAAGAAACATTAGCGTTCAATATACAAAATCTATGACATCAGTGAGTACATCATCCTGTTAATTTCCACAAAGTACCAACACAATTCTTTTGGTTAAATATCAACCGACCCGCATCTCATCAATTCATTTTAAAAATATACAGTAAAATGTTTACTATCTCTTAATAATTATTTTAGAAAAATTCTTTATTTTTTCTAAATAATTTTGCTTAATATAATTATTTTTACTAAATAATATTATTTTCTTTTTAAAATTATTTTGAAAAATTAGAAAAAATTATATATTTCATATTGATATACGAATAAATAATAGGTTATCAATTATTAAAAAGAAAACAAAAATGAAAGGGCCGAACTTGAAAAAAAGAGGATAAGAGGGATGAACTAGGAGAGAAGGTGGTCAGGTAAGACGAAGATAATAAATAATGGGAGGACGAAACTAGATATTGTGGGTATTTTTCTTCTCCTTTCTTTTTCTTTTTTATATTTGACAATTTATGATATATTCTTATATCAATTTGAAATATATTAATTGTAATATTTAAATTTTGTAATATTTTCTAAATAAAAATTTATTTGTTAATTCTTTTACTAAAATTTATATTCTAAAAAAATTCCTGCTGAAAAAAATTTATTAAATATTATCATGATTATACTAAATAATAGTTAAAAATATTAATTTTAATAATAAAAATATTTTTGCCAAGGTGAAAAAAGGCTAGTGACTAACATGAGAAAAGATCAATAAGTGAGGGACCTATTTTTGAAAAAGTTCAACCCCTTAATTCAGAGTTTACCCCTTCAACGACGTTTTAATTCAGTTAGATCCCAAAATTGTTAAATTTTGAACGAAATTTTAACGAATAGCAAATATACTCTCATTTTCATGAGTTTAGGAGCAAGTATGCCAATTATCGACATTAGTGGCATATCTACATCCAAATCCTAAGTTAATGGGCATATATTATGTATTTACCCTAAAAAGACCCAAATTTATTGATTCAAAACTTGTGCAGTTGATTTGAGATACACTAATATGTTGAAATTTGTTTTCAAATATTGGGTTTGATCTGACCAAAAATTAAATATAATTTCGTTTTATTTAAAAGAAAATATATTGAATATTTGTAATATACATTTAGAGTAGATTAATGTGATTTGTGATGTATTTATTTTTTCAAAATCAAATTGTGGTGAATGAGAAATTAATTATCAAACTATGCAATTTATAATGTGTTTATGAATAGTTTTGTAAATATGCAAAGTTATATCTCACATTGCCTATAAAGTACAAAGTATGAGAGTTTATAAATTCATCCACTTCAAAAGGTAAGAATCAAGTGTTATCCACCTATCATGCAACCTAGTGCTCCATTGGGCTAGCTATGCAAATAGTGGCCCAATTGTGCTAGTTTTGGACTAGCTCAAATTCGAACCACGAGGATGGTGCGAAGCACCATCCAAGCCCGAGCCCGCAAAGGGCACATTGGGCACTTTAGGGCACACTTTGCACGATCGCATCGTCGCTATGAGCTAAGGAGCCTTAAAATTTTGTCCAGCTCACCCAGCTAGATGGTTCAGCTCGTGGATTGAACAAGCCGGTTCGATGCATGGAGTGGTTTCGGTTCGGTCCATGGACGCCCAGGTGGGGCAGGCTGCGAATTCGGCTGAATAGGTACGTGGGGATCTATGCAAGGCCGGTTTCAGATTAGTATTTAAATCCGACAAGTTTGTGTTGACCAAAAATGGTCTTTTTCTTGAAAAAGGTTACCTCGAGAAGGGCCTTTTCAAGATAATGTAATGAACGTAATTTGCCCTAAGGCGAAAAATAAAAGTGGTATTTCTTATGTTTACTTGTTGGATAGTCCTAACTTATGACATGATAGATTAAAAGACGTAAATTTTAACATAATTAAGAAGTTAGTGAAACAAGATTTAATTCAGATGTCTAAATCTGATTCGACTGACAAGTGTGAAATTTGCGTTGAAGCAAAAATAACTAAGACACCATTTAATGCAGTAATAAGAAACACAACACCTATTGAATTGATTCAAACATATATTTGTGATCTAAAGTTAGTGCAAACTCGAGATGGGAAAAAGTATTTTATTACATTTATAGACGATTGCACAAAATATTGTTATGTATATCTATTGAAAAGTAAGAATGAATCCTTAGGAGATTTGACCGAACGATGTTGTCAAATGGATTCAAGATAAATGAATGTGATAAGTGTGTCTACATTGAAGGAACGTCTGAATCATTTATAATTGTTTGCCTTTACGTCGACGACATGTTGATAATGGGAAGTACTCATTAATTGATCATGAATACTAAAGTCATGCTAAAGAAACATTTTGACATGAAAGATATGGGATTAGCTGATGTTATATTAGGAATAAAAATTTCTATAACATTAGAAGGGATAATCCTATCGCAGTCTCATTATCTTGAAAATGTTCTTCGAAAATTCAATGCCATATATAGTCCTCCGACTAAGAATCCAGTAGACTTGAATCTACTTTTAGTCAAATATATAAGTGAACTAGTTTCTCAACTAAAATATGCTAGGATAATTGGAAGTCTAATGTAATTAATAAATTGTACATGTTCAGACATCGCATATTCAGTGAGAAAACTAAGCAGGTTCACAAGTAATCCCAGTAAGGATCATTGGAAAGCCATAACAAGAGTATTAAGGTATCTAAATTTTACAATGATTTATGGGATACTTTATAGAAGATATCCGGCAGTATTAGAAGGATAATGTGACGCTAACTGGATATCAGATATAAAAGACTCCAAATTCACAAGTGGATATGTTTTCACAATAGGTGGAGGAGCAGTGTCATGGAAATCTTTCAAACAAACATGTATAGTTCGATCTACGATGGAATCTGAGTTTATAGCCCTAGACAAAGCTGTAGAAGAAGCTGAGTGGTTAAAGAATTTGTTGGAAGATATTCCTTTTTGGAACAAACCTATGTCTGATGTACCTATAAATTGTGATAGTCAGTCAGCAATAGGAATGGCACATAGCAGTATGTATAATGGTAAGTCTAGACACATTCGTCACAGACAAAATACCATCAGACAATTGATCTCAAATGGAATTATCAATGTTGGCTATGTGAAGTCAAAGGATAATCTAGCTGATCCAGTTACAAAAGGTATAAACAGAGATCAAATGTTTAAGTTGTTAAGAGGAATGGGTTTAAATGTCACAACAAAAGAAATTTTTTAGCAGACACTCAACCTTGAGAATTGGAGATCCTAAGACCTTGGTTCAAAGAGACAACTAAGTTTTGAGAGTTCAGTAGAAACACTTGGAACATGTTTATACTTATTCCTATAACATCCAATTGTATGTGTCTAAAATAGTTGTTAGGGTAAGTTATTTAACTTTTAATAATTCATATACCTACGTGGTGGAGCAGCAGGATACTCTTTATAGAAGATCACTTATATAAGTAAGAAGTATAAGGGCCACTTCTAAATGGAACACATATAAATGAGATACGGTACAGGGCCGAAATGGACAAAAACGTGAGAACAAAAAGTGTTAGAATTATTATTGTGTTAATACTATTGTCTCGGTATACACTAAACAATCAGTTGATTCAAAGTATCACGCTACTAAATGACTAGTATATCCGATAGTATCTTGCTAAGGAAGGTTTAAGGCCACAATCTACCGATCCTGATGCAATAATAATTCGACGGAATTTCTGAACGATTTTGTATACATGCACGCATTAATTGTCATTCATTTGGGAGATTGTTGGAATTTGGTTTCAAATATTGGGTTTGGCCAATATTTGATCAAAAATTAAATGTAATTTCGTTTTATGTAAATGAAAATAGATTGCATATTTGTAATCTACATTTGGAGTAGATTAATGTGATGTATTTATTTTCTCAAAACCAAATTGTGGTGAATGAGAAATTAATGCTCAAACTATGGATTTATGAAGAGTTTTGTGAATATGGAGAGTCATATCCCACATTGCCTAGAAAGCACAAATTAGGAGAGTTTATAAACTCATCCACTTCAAGGAGGTAACAATCAAGTGTTATGCACCTACCATGCAACCTATTGGTCCATTGGGCTAGCTACGCAAATAGTGGCCCAATTATGCTAGTTTTGGATTAGATCAAATTTGAACCATGAGCATGGTGCGAAGCACCATCCGAGCCCGAGTCCGCAAAGCGCGTAAAGGGCACATTGGGCACACTTCGCACGACCACATCGTCGCTAGAAGCTAAGGAGCCTTAAAGTTTTGTCCAGCTCACTCAGCTAGATGATTCAGCTCGTGGGTTGAACCATACGGTTCGGTGCATGAAGTGGTTTCCATTCGGTCCATGGATGCCCAGGTGGGGCGGGCTGCGAATTGGGCTGAATAGGTACGTGGGGCGGACAGATTGGGCCGAATAGTGCAATGGGCAGATGTGTCCATTCGAATGGACATGGGTCGATTCAGATGGAGGATCCGCGTATTCTCGAATGGGCATGGGTCGCTACGCTCAATCTGGTGCCTTGATCATGATAAGATCAGACGGTCCAGATCCATCTGATATGAATTGTGTCTATTCCCTAAAAGGCACCACAACTATTGGAAAACTATAAATAACCCCCCAAAATGTCAGTTTCATTTATTATATCATTCAAAGCATTAGAAAAATTTGTTAGTTAGTGAATATTGAAGCATTTTTCTTTCTTCAAAGTTCAGAAGTTCCAAACACCGTAAGTTCGTAGGTCTCTTGATTTGAAGTGCTTCCATCAATAGTCTAAAAGTCGTTTTATATTGCGTTGAAGCAAAAATGACTAAGACACCATTTAATGCAGTAATAAGAAACACAACACCTATTGAATTGATTCACACATATATTTGTGATCTAAAGTTAGTGCAAACTCGAGATGGGAAAAAGTATTTTATTACATTTATAGACGATTGCACAAGATATTATTATGTATATCTATTGAAAAGTAAGGATGAATCCTTAGGGCATTTTCAGACTTATAAGAATAAAGTTGAAAATCAACTTAATGTAAAAATTAAGAAGATTCGAAGTGATAGAGGAGGAGAATATGTTGCTCCGTTTGAAGACTTATGTTGGGAATCTGGCATAATTCATTAAACGACAGCACCATATACACCTCAGTCTAATGGAGTAGATGAACGCAAGAATTGTACTTTTAAGGAGATAACAAATGCAATATTGATAAGTTTTGGCTTACCCGATAACTTGTAGGGGGAAGAAATACTTTGTTCCAACTACATTCTTTATAAGATACCTAAGAAAGAAATTGATAAGACTATTTACGAATTATGGCATAATCGTAAGCCTTCTTATAAATATCAGGCCCGGCTATTACACGGCAAATTCGATTCTACAGCACAGGGCCCCCAAATCTGAGAGGCCCTCAATTTAGATTGGCCCATTAGTATATATCTTCCATAAAAAAAATAGCAACGCAATTGACGAGGAGATTGACGGCGAAATCAAGCGACAATCGCTCCGACTCCTCGCTTCCTCCGCCAATTGACTAAATTGCAACGGTAAAAGAAAAATTCTTTTATAAATTCAATTGAAGAGAAAAAGGGAAGAAATACCTACAAATTTTCCATCTGCCTGACGCCATATGTTTTCGACGCCCGGACGTCGTCGCCACTTTGGTTTCACCGTTGTTTCAGTAAACGCCAGACTACTTCATCTTCGATTCTTCATCCAACCAAGGTATTTTCAGTTTGGGGGTCTCTCTCGCCTCTTGGTGTTTGACTGTGTCTCAGTGTCTGTTATATTTGTGAGGGATTTGACGATTTGGGAATTGGGAATAATTGTAGAGAGAGAAAGAGAAACTTAGAAAGAAAGAGTAAAAGAGAAAGTGAGATTTGAGAAAGAAAGAGTGGGGTGGGGGCCCTGGTCAATGGTCATGGATGGTTGTTTGTTTGTTAATTGAAATTGTTTATTGTTTAAATTTGTACACATATTTCCGTTCCTGTGTCACTGTTGTTGTTGTGTTTTTGAATATTGATAAAATAATATAACTTTATTTAATTAGATTTTAGCTTCTTTTTTTTTAGATAAAAAAAATGAAACTTTCATCTTGATTTAATTATTAATATCAATTTTTGTTTGCTAAATTGTTGTTGTTTCTTCTGCAGAGTTAATATAGATGTCATCAAGAAGATTTTTATTGGGTTAAATTGCACTTCCAGGTTTCTTCAATCCATTGCATTTTAAATTTTTTTTATTAGTAAAAGTGTTATAAGTTTTCGGTGATATTTTTAATAATGCCTCCAAAAATTAGAAAGTGTAGAGTATGAAGATTTGATTGATGATTTTGCTTCAAAGAGCGCTCGAAGAATGTCACTTTTTAAATAAAATATTTAAGTTATGATCAATGAAATAAATTATTTTTGAATTTTAGTGCTTGATTTTATAAAACTTTTATCTTTATATGAAAGTACTTATATATATTTTATAGTTATTATGTTTTTTTTTTAAATATTAGGGCCCAATTTTCATATATCGCACAGGGCCCCTATACTTTTCGGGACGGGCCTGATAAATACCTCAAAGTGTGGGGGTGTTTGGCTAAGGTTAAAGTACCTAAGCATAAGCAAGTCAAGATCGGACCTAAGACGATTGACTATATTATCATAGGATATGCAAACAATAGTAGTGCATATCGATTTATAGTTCACAAGTCGGAAATTCCTGATATAAATAAAGGAATTACGATAGAATCAAGGAATGTTATATTCTTTAAAAATATATTTCCTTCTAAGGAACGAAAAGAAATAAGTTCTAACAAGAGAACTTATAAAACTACAAATGGTTCTTTTCAAGATAAAGAAGTAGAAGAAGAAGAAGAAGAAGAAGAAGAAGAAGAAGAAGAAGAAGAAGAAGAAGAAGAAGAAGAAGAAGGACACAGGCGGAGTAAGAGGTCAAGAGTTGAAAATTCTTTAGGTCCTGATTTTCTTTCTTTCATGTTAGAAAATGAACCTGCAACTGTTAAAGAAACTTTATTCAGTCCAAATGCTCCGTTCTGGAAATAAGATATTAACAATGAGATAGAATCCTTTATGAATAATCATGCATGGGAGCTAGTTGATCTTCCTCGAGGATGCAAATCATTGGGTTGCAAATGGATCATTAAAAGGAAGTACAAGGCTGATGGATCTATCGATAAGTTTAAAGCCCGATTGGTAGCCAAAGGGTTTAAACAAAAGGAAGAATATGATTTCTTTGATACATATTCTTCTGTTACAAGGATCACGTCCATTCGTGTTCTCATTGCTATTTTTGCATTGCATAACCTTGAGATACATCAAATGGATGTAAAGACGTCTTTTTTTAATGGAGATTTGGAAGAAGAGATATACATGTAACAACTCGAAGGGTTCGTAGCTCCTAAAAAAGAGCAAAAGGTGTGTAAACTTGTAAAGTCATTGTACGAACTAAAACAAGCACCTAAACAATGGCATGAGAATTTTGACCGAACGATGTTGTCAAATGGATTCAAGATAAATGAATGTGACAAGTGTGTCTACATTGAAGGAACGTCTGAATCATTAATAATTGTTTGTCTTTACGTCGACGACATGTTGATAATGGGAAGTACTCATTAATTGCTCATGAATACTAAAGTCATGCTAAAGAAACATTTTGACATGAAAGATATGGGATTAGCTGATGTTATATTAGGAATAAAAATATCTATAACATTAGAAGGGATAATCCTATCGCAGTCTCATTATCTTGAAAATGTTCTTCGAAAATTCAATGCCATATATAGTCCTCCGACTAAGAATCCAGTAGACTTGCTTCTACATTTAGTCAAAAATATAAGTGAACTAGTTTCTCAACTAAAATACGCTAGGATAATTGGAAGTCTAATGTAATTAATAAATTGTACATGTTCAGACATCACATATTCAGTGAGAAAACTAAGCAAGTTCACAAGTAATCCCAGTAAGGATTATTGGAAAGCCTTAACAAGGGTATTAAGGTATCTAAAGTTTACAATGATTTATGGGATACTTTATAGAAGATATCCGGTAGTATTAGAAGGATAATGTGACGCTAACTGATATCAGATATAAAAGACTCAAAATCCACAAGTGGATATGTTTTCACAATATGTGGAGGAGCAGTGTCATGGAAATCTTTCAAACAAACATGTATAGCTCGATCTACGATGGAATCTGAGTTTATAGCCCTAGACAAAGCTGGAGAAGAAGCTGAGTGGTTAAAGAATTTGTTGGAAGATATTCCTTTTTGGAACAAACCTATGCCTGATGTACCTATAAATTGTGATAGTCAGTCAGCAATAGGAATGGCACATAGCAGTATGTATAATGGTAAATCTAGACACATTCGTCACAGACAAAATACCATCAGACAATTGGTCTCAAATGGAATTATCAATATTGACTATGTGAAGTCAAAGGATAATCTAGCTGATCCAGTTACAAAAGGTATAAACAGAGATCAAATGTTTAAGTTGTTAAGAGGAATGGGTTTAAATGCCACAACAAAAGAAATTTTTTAGCGGACACTCAACCTTGAGAATTGGAGATCCCAAGACCTTGGTTCAAAGAGACAACTAAGTTTTGAGATTTCAGTAGAAACACTTGGAACATGTTTATACTTATTCCTATAACATCTAATTGTATGTGTCTACAATAGTGGTTAGGGTAAGTTATTTAACTTTTGATAATTCATATACCTACATGGTGGAGTAGCAGGATACTCTTTATAGAAGATCACTTATATAAGTAAGAAGTATAAGGGCCACTTCTAAATGGAACACATATGAATGAGATACGGTACAGGGCCGAAATGGACAAAAACGTGAGAACAAAAAGTGTTAGAATTATTATTGTGTTAATACTATTGTCTCGGTATACACTAAACAATCAGTTGATTCAAAGTATCACGCTACTAAATGACTAGTATATCCGATAGTATCTTGCTAAGGAAGGTTCAAGGCCACAATCTACCGATCCTGATGCAATAATAATTTGACAGAATTTCTGAACGATTTTGTATACATGCACACATTAATTGTCATTCATTTGGGAGATTGTTGGAATTTGGTTTCAAATATTGGGTTTGACCAATATTTGATAAAAAAATTAAATGTAATTTCGTTTTATGTAAATGAAAATAGATTGCATATTTGTATTCTACATTTGGAGTAGATTAATGTGATGTATTTATTTTCTCAAAATCAAATTGTGGTGAATGAGAAATTAATGCTCAAACTATGGATTTATGAAGAGTTTTGTGAATATGGAAAGTCATATCCCACATTGCCTAGAAAGCACAAAGCATGAGAGTTTATAAATTCATCCACTTCAAGGAGGTAACAATCAAGTGTTATGCACCTACCATGCAACCTATTGATCCATTGGGCTAGCTACGCAAATAGTGGCCCAATTGTGCTAGTTTTGGATTAGATCAAATTTGAAACATGAGGATGGTGCGAAGCTCCATCCGAGCCCGAGTCCGCAAAGCGCGTAAAGGGCACATTAGGCACACTTCGCATGACCGCATCGTCGCTAGAAGCTAAGGAGCCTTAAAGTTTTGTCCAGCTCACTCAGCTAGATGATTCAGCTCGTAGGTTGAACCATATGGTTCGGTGCATGAAGTGGTTTCCGTTCGGTTTATGGATGCCCAGGTGGGGCGGGCTGCGAATTGGGCTGAATAGGTACGTGGGGCGGATAGATTGGGCCGAATAAGTGCAATGGGCAGATGTGTCCATTCGAATGGACATAGGTCGGTTCAGATGGAGGATCCGCGTATTCTCGAATGGGCATGGGTCGCTACGCTCAATCTGGTGCCTTGATCATGATCAGATCGGACTGTCCAGATCCATCTGATATGAATTGTGTCTATTCCCTAAAAGGCACCACAACTATTGAAAAACTATAAATAGCCCCCCAAAATGTCAGTTTCATTTATTACATCATTCAAAGCATTAGAGAAATTTGTTAGTTAGTGAATATTGAATCATTTTTCTTTCTTCAAAGTTCAGAAGTTCCAAACATCGTAAGTTCGTAGGTCTCTTGATTTGAAGTGCTTCCATCAATAGTCTAAAAGTCGTTTTATATTACGAAACATAATATTAGTTGTATATTTTAATATTGATGGTTCACATTTATACATTTATAAAGTCATATTTTGATCATTTTGTTAGGCTATTAGATCTGGACTATTTATTTAGCTTAGATCACAAAGTATGGTTCGAATTTCAAGCCTTCAAAGGTTGGGCCATAATGATATTTTCCAAAAATTGGTTCAGTTATCAATTGTTTATTGAGCCCAGAGAATCTTCGCAAGGGCTAAAAAGCCCATGTAAAAGCGCACATGATTGAGCGCTTTCACGTAGGATTAGCCGTATTAGCAGAGCAGAGAAGCCGCGGAGAGATCAAACGGGCTTAGCTCCGAAACTCAAAATAGATGGCGGCACCGTTGCTAATTAGGGGGGTTCCGCTCCTCCGCGCCAAGCTCCACCACAATAAACTGGCCGTTACCGCCTCTTCGCTTGCACGACGGCCGTGCTCCAGCTCCGCTCCGGCAACCGAGTCCCCTAAGCCGGAATATAATAGGTTATCCTCCTCCCCCGAAGTTCAGAATCAGAACACCAATGTACTGGCATCGAAAGATGAATCTAAGTTCAATAGGTGGATTGGGGACCCAGATTATCGGAAATGGAAGGACAAAGAAGAAGAGATACTTCGAGATATCGAACCCATTGTTGTCCGGACCAAGTTTATCCTCCACTCCAACAGGTTTTCTCGCGATTCCTGAATTTCGTTTAACCCTATCTTCAATTAATGTGATATGCAATTCCGTTAGTTTTATTCCAGGATAGTTCAAATGGCGTGTAAAATATGGTGATTTTGCGTTCAAATGAGTACTAGATAATGGTATATTCACAAGTGAATCTATTGATTGTTCAAATTGAATCCATCCCTTGGACCCAATTTTCCCTAAATTTATAATTTTTCCTTGGAACATTTTTGTTGGTGTGTTCGATGAATTTCTAGCATGGATCTTCCTTTATCAATATATCTGATTTTCAATTGCTTCTGTGGATCCAGTCATACCATGTATCGGAGTGCTTTATAAGGTAGTTGAATGTAGCATTATCAGCAAGTCTATAGCTTGTTGACTGCTGCAAAATATTATCCACGGAGTACTTATCTTGCTTCGAATTTAACCCCAAAAGAAGTTGCTTAAACCACAGTATACATTTTCTGCTCCCCTGCTAGCAAGATATTCAGCTATGTCGTATCTCTTCCCTACAAAATAAACTGATTCTTATGTACACTTTTAGCCATCAAATCTCCTGCCATCTTTTCATCTAGAAATCCTTATAAAGCCTTCCATAATTGGATTGTAAGCCTTCCATAATTGGATTGTAACCTCCAAAATTCGGCTTGATTTTGATGTATTTTTGAGTATTATGCCAATTGCATGGACAATGTCAGGTCACCTACACATACTGAGCACAACACCTCCAAAGTTGCATTTATCTTATCTTTCAAGGTCTTCGCTTAGCTGCATGATGCAACTGAAGTTGGAGAATGTTTGAGTGTGTGTTACTGTTCCACTTCCAAAGTAAGAGTTTTGTGTTTTGACATTTTATCTGTAGGTTGGTTAAAGAAACTGGATCGCTGACAAGGAAAAGATAACTACTAATTGTTTGTGTGGATTATTTGTTGGGGGCTTGAGAGGGATTAATGTTAGACTTAGGTCAACCTAGACTTGTCATATCATCTGGTGCCGCATGGGGGACTCTGCTAAAGCTAGGAAATCCACCCTTGTTGAAAACTCAGGGTGAAGACAAATGAAGAGGGTACATAGTGCTAACCTTGTCCTCCATAAGTCACCAACTATATTGCTGATCAATATTGGACAAGTAAAGCGAGACCCTGAGAAGGAAACTCTGGAAGAACTTAGAAGATTCATCTTGAGAATAATAGTACTTCGAGACCCTACCAAACTTGGGATCCATTGGGGTTTTGGATTAGTTGCTGAGAAAAAGAGTGTCTCCCTAAACCTTCTGTTAGAAGAAATGTGACTTCATAATACAGTGTAACACCTGCTACTACGTCCATGAAACCTCTATGTGTATTCCTTGGAATGTTCATATTTCCCATTAAGCTTTTGATGCAAGCTTATCTTCTAGTTATTGAAGCACTCTGACTTTTAAGTAGCAATTGTTGTGGATTTAGGGTTGTACCCACTAGCAGCAATCAGCGACTAAAAATAACAACACCATTAGTCCATATGAGTGTCCATTTTTGTCTTCTCTAGGAAACTAAGGAAGTTGACTTTGATTAAATTTTGTCACATATGCATAGTTAACCTTGGCGCAACGGTTAAGTTGCTCCTTTGGTGACCATAAGGTCACGGGTTCGAACCTTGGCGAACAGCCTCTTGACAATTGTTAGGGGAAGGCTCTAGCAAATGGTTCCCTCTCCCAACCCCCGCTTGGCGGGGAGCGCTTGGCGCACCGGGGTTTGTCCTTTGTCCTTTATGCATAGTTAACCTTAATGACCACACTCAGCATTACAAGCAAACATCGATATAAGATAGTTGACAAAGGTGAAATTAATAACTTCATCAGAAAAGAAAAACTCATTATTCAGTTGCGTTAAAGAAACTCTCATTCTAGGATGAGAGGGAGTAGTATTTTTGCCATTTCCTTAAAAGACTTTAAAGTGGCCAACACTTGGAGAGTGACCTTGAGCAGGACATGATGGCCACTTAGAAATTCGACCTTGGTTACATTTATCTGGTTAAAATTCGCAAATAACTGGAGATAGAGGGTTTAGTTGAGCTATTTGAATAGGGGACGTGAGTCGGAAGTGTAAGCATTTATGAGAAAAAGCTGTGGAATGCACTGGAACGAAATTGAATGTGAAATTGGTGGAGGGTTTGGTCTAGTATTGAAGTGTTCCCGATGGGACTAAATACTCATAATCTTGATGTGTTACATTGTTGTAGCCTTGTAGGTTTCTCTGCATATATCTGAGTAATCAAATTTTGTTTTTGTCTAAATTGTGAACCTTGAATAAAAAAAAAAAACTGTACACTGTATTGATTGATAATTGAGCCCCAAACGAATGACAACTTTGGCTTGTTACATGTTGGAGTTATTGTTTAAAGGCGTAATTGGTATGTGTAACTGAGGCTTCTTTAGATGTACAGATTTCCACATAAGTCACTTAGTTCGTTTATAAAACGATTCCATGAAATACTAAATTAACTATTTTTATTTATATTTGGATATTTTCAAGCTTACGATGAGCGTTAGAGGGTCCATAATACAGTGGATTCTATATCTGTCCTAGTGTAGCATAGCTACTTTCAGTCCATATGTTTATGTTCTTTATTTCCAAGAAACTACAAGGTTGCTGATAGAAAGTGAACTTCTCGACATATAACCAGATAGAGAGGAACTATGTAGTTCAATAGGAAGAACAGTTTTGATGGCTGATTTAGAAGCGTAATGTATTGTAAACAGCTGTGCAGTTGTACAGAGATAAACACATTCCACTAATTCAAGGTGGACATGTGATGAACCTCTCGTCTGTGTTCTGTACATTTTCCTTTCTTTATTGTAATATTCTTTGTTTATTTATTTTTTTTCAAAAAGGGTGGGGGGAAGGACACCCGGAAATAACCACAGTAGTGAAAGGGGCTCTCAGGCTCACTGGAGATTTGAACCCTAGAGGGCTGGCAAAAACAATATTTTTATTGTCTAAATTCGGTGCAGCATGCCTCTATTTAGGCAGGTATAGTGTGCTGTGTGCAGATACTTGACTTGCATGCTAAAATATCATTTACTGAATATGTCTTTATGAGAGGTATTGCTATCTGCTGCATTGAGAGGGGTGTGGGGTGAACAGTGTTAATGTTCTTGCTGGGGATTGAACTCTCTCTCTGTCTCTCACTAGGGAAAGGAACGCCAACCGTGATTTAGAGGTGATCATGTTCAGAACTTCTGCTTCATTAAGGTCTTCATGCCATTTAACAGGATGGAAAGACAGCGATTTTTATCACCAGAAAATAACTGATACTCCCTTCGTCACAGAAAGATTGTTCTACTTTGACTTTCATGGTCAACTCAATCTAACTTTGACCATAATTTTATGAAAATCTAATTATCCCTATGCAATTGTAAAAACTGTGATTGATAGTATTTATAATGGTGAATCATTAACAATTTTTAGAATTACGGATAATTAAGTTTTCATAAAATTATGGTCAACGTTCGATTGAGTTAACCATGAAAGGTAAAGTGGGACAAACTTTCTGGGACGGAGGAAGTATGATCCTTATGCCTAGGACAACTTGTGTTTACTCTGCCCGGTATGATTAAGCTGCTGTGACTACTGTCATGGCAGTCAGGCATGGTGCCACAAATGCATGAATGTGCTATTTGTGAATTTCTGATTTGAGCATTCGGTAGAATAATGTAGCCCAAGTTGCATATGTTAATCATCACACATTGATTAATTAGTGTATATATAGCCAGGTCCAAGGAAGCTATGATTTTGAATCAGGCTCTAGACTAGTATTTGTTGGTCCACTGGGATATTAGCTTATTACTTACTCCCTCTGTCCCTAAATGCACGTTGTTGTTTTTTTTTTTCAAATTTGCTCTTGCTCAAAAGCAAATTTGAAACTTTTTTCGACATTCCTTTAGGGATGGAGGGGGAGGGAGTATAAGTTTTAATAGGTAAGCAAATTGCTATGATTCATTCGCGTGCAGATTCTACAGTTATGGAGTATTTGTTAAATATAGAGATAGAATGTGAAGATTCTACTTTTAATACTGATGATTTTGTTGTGATCAAAGTAGTTCATCATATTTGCATGAGTAATAGGTCCCTTGAACTGGACATTAAAGTAATTTCTTTGTAAAAGTATTGCCTGGGGTTTAAGCTTATAGTTAGCTCCAAATGAAAAGAGTTATTTCCTTTGGGAATAAACTTTCTCTCACCTTTTTGTCTTGTTGAACCTGTAAGTTGATCTTCAACTTAAATCCCCTCCTTATATGTTCCTGTGAAAAATTACTGTACAGGTTTGCAAAGTTAAGTTGAAGTGCGAATTACTGTGGCTCTCCGAGTTCTTCCTGGATCTATTTCTAGGTTTTGTTTGGTCTAATAAGCTTGAGATCTATAAAAGGAAAATGCTTTATGGTTTGCCCTGCTAGTGATCGAAGCCATGTAATGAAATGTTTTGCTGATAGCAAATATATATGAGTCATGCTGGGTATCCCAATTATTTATCAAAACCTAGGCCGTGGTAAATGGGAAGTGTTAAGACGTCATACTACTATAGGCCAGAGACTAACCAATCACCAGCACCAACTTGATTTGGAACGTTGGGATCCCAGCCTTTTCATTTGATTGGGAATTTCTGGAGGTTGTGCTCTAATCATGCACAGACTATCAACTGATCATCCTCGTTTACCTGTTGCAGGTATATGGACGGAGAGCGCCTTACAGAAGAAGATGAGAAAGCTGTGCTAGAGAAACTTCTTTCATATCATCCTCACTGTGATAATAAAGTTGGTTCTGGACTTGATCATATTATGGTAAGTTTCATTAATTTTCCCTAAATTATCTCACAGTTTGGTCATAGTACATTCATTTTGATTTAGATTACTTCATTGTCAATCATGCATTTCATGCAACTTTTTTGAAAAAATTTATGCCAAAAAAATTGCGTTCAATAGGTTCCTTTAAAAAAAAAAAATACTATTTTAAATTATTATTTTTAATATATAAAGCTGTTATTTAAGACTGATGCACCAAACAAGCCCTTAATTGTCCCCAGAGAGGCAACTTAAGTTTTCCTTTTTCTGTGTTTTATGTAAACAACTGTAACAATGATCCTTTACACAATTAACCCGATGTCTAAAAGAGACAAGACCTTAGCCAATAATTCACTAGCCATCTGGGAATCCAGCGTCCAAGAATTGAGATTCTCACCATCTTTCTTAGATATAAGAATTATAAGGTTTATTCTCCTTAAGTTGTAATCCATTACGATATCTTTTATCAAGAAGATACTAGACCTTCCTGCTCTTTACATACAAATTTGGTGGAGTGATTTAACCTCAAAATCTTTTGCTATCAAACCATGTACTCATCCCAACTGTGAATATTCACTTTATAATGTCTCCAAAAACAGAAATGCCATCAAAAAGTACCAAGGCCCTGTTCCTTCTAGGGTTTCAAGAGCTGGTCATTGCACCAGCATACCAACTAACCATCGCGTCTATGAGAGATTTCTAAGTTATCAAATACGGAGTATATATCTGGATATCCTGCCTGAGTGACCCTAATGTACCATTCACTTGACCGTGATGCAATTCCTTTCATGCAGCCATGGCCATACAGTACATAAGGATTAAACAATGTACCAGAAAATGTTGCTAACTCGATGTTTCAGTGCCAAGCTTTACCCACATGACTTTGATATCTCTTTTTTTTTTCTTACCTGCATTTATTTGATCGCGTCTAATTATCCTTGGTTACCCTACGTAATAATGAAGCATCTGTATGAGCTGGCTTTTATTTTCCCTTGAATAATTGACCTAATTTGCATGATACTGAACCACATCTGATCTGTCTTTGGATTGAAAAATGGTAGGTAGCGTAATGGATTGTTGATTTAGTATTTTGAGTTGCAATAACGACCGAAATGAATAAATTTGAAACCCCCTGTTTTACGGCATCAATAAAAATTACGTGCTCACCTTGCCCATTATTCATAGAATGCCATGCTTAATGTTTTCCACTTGCCTTTTATTTTATATCCACAATTAAGCCTGTGATATTATAAGGGTCATCTATTTGTATTACTAAAGAATGTCGTCAAATACACCAATAATGTAATGCTAAACCAATTAACGAAAAATGAACATTTAAGTCAACATTTTAGAACTAAATATTGATAAAAGCAAAGCAATAGTCAATTTAGATACTTGACTTTGAGGACTCTTTCATTTTTTTCCCTAGATTCCTGCAGCTACTTTTCTGCTCTCTTCTCCCCACTCCCAATCTAGCTATTAAATAATCCCCAGGACAAGAATGGAGAGCGGGCTTGGTCTATGCTTTCTTTGTTTATTTAATTCAGTGCAGTTTTTGTCTTGAGAAACTAGGTGTATTCTTGGCCCACAACAGTTGGCGTGGCTATAATCAAATTTCTCGTCTAGATTGGTCAATATTGTCAATTTTTTCTAGTTTTTGCATATGCATAGTTTATTTGGGGTTGTTTTTAAGTAAAATGTATGTTTAAGAGGTCCGACTCTCTTTTTAATTTTTTTTTTTTTTGTGTGAAGGTTGATCGACACCCGCAATTTAAACAATCAAGGTGCCTATTTGTGGTAAGAACGGATGGTGTATGGATCGACTTCTCTTACCAAAAATGTCTTAGAACATACATTCGACTCAAGTATCCATCTCACGCAGAAAAGTTTATCAGAGAACATTTTAAACGTTAGTTTTAATCTAATCTTCGAGTCCTGTATCATTATGATAAATGTGGATAAAGAAAGTTTGAATTGGATTATATTACCAACACCATAGGGGTACATTTTGTCAATGAAGTAGATGCAATATAGTTGACTTAAAACACTGTGGAAAATGATTGAAGTGAAATAGTATTAATTTGTGGACTTATGCTGTCTGATTTGGTTGGTGTAATGAGGTTAATGCGATTTCTTTTTGACATTTTTTTGTCAATGGGAAAGGAATATTTGGAGTGGCTTGTTTGTTTGGGTTTGTTCCTACATACAAAATTAATAATTTGTCAATAGTAGTTATTGATTCTTTCATTGAAAAAACACCATGAATGTTTGTTCTATTTATTTCTGGACTTAGTAATCGGGTAGTGCGGAACAACATTGTGGGCCATTGATCCTACATGTGTAACGGAACTTCTCTCTGATACTATCTTTTAAGTCTGAGATTTTAGCTTAAGACCAATTGGTGCTAAGAGCAGTGACCCAGGTTTGTTAATTTTCAATGTGATATAATATCTCTAACACTTACATCAGCCACTCTACTATTATTTATTTTTTTCTTAATTCTTCTGTTACACTAAAAAAAAAATTCGTTCAGTTGGGACGGAGAATGTAAACACTAATAATGAAAAGAGAGTAATTTATTTTTTAGCATTATTATTAGGGTGGTGTGTGGTAAGATGACAAAGGAATAGGGAAAGATCTCCTAGCAAATCTGCAATAGGACAATTGCACTACTGGTTTCATTTTGGTTAGGTTTGTTTAGGGGTTTAGATTGAGCCACCCCCTACTTCCTAGGTGTGACTTAAGTGAGTCAACACTCTACTGTACAAAGAGTCAAATTTTTCACTCCATGTTTTGCCTCCTCAATGTAACCAACTGGATTTTGTACCACCTTATCAAATAAAATACCCAAAATAAACAAAAAGGACAACATTAAGCTTTACTTATTTGTCAAAGCAGAGTTAAAAGTTTAAATTGTCAGATTATAAAGAAGCAATATGCATTTTTAAGTGTAAATTTGACATTGTTAAGTGAAAAAATTACACTTATAAGACCCCACAAACGCCCGTTTTGTCTGCTCTTTCGAAAGAAAAAGAAAAAATTATATCTTGTGTAAGACTCATAATTGCAAAACTAAAAGATACAAAGATTGATTATAAGGGTGTACTCCCTCCGTCCCATTAATAACTTCACTTTTTGTCATTTTGGGTGTTCCATTGAAAGCTTCACCTTTTCTTTTTTGGCAAAGAATCTTTACTATTCCCTCCACTCATTCTCTCTCCTACATTATTTTAATACTCACAACACCATTATAATTTATTATTTCCTCCACTCATTCTCTCTCCTATTTTCAAATTTCTCTATCCTATTTTTAAATTACACTCACAACATTTTTTTTTCCCACCCATTTTCTTAATTTGCGTGTCGAAATCAAAATGGTGAAGTAAATAATGGGACGGAGGGAGTATATATATAGATAGTTGAGTAGAAGAAAGTGAGGTAATGAATAGTTAATAAATAAAGAAGTCATAAAAAATCTATTTTGAAATTTTAAACTTTTTAGCGGGACAGCTTTTTGAAAAAGTTTAAACTTTTGAATATATAGCTACTAAATTATTTTGTATTGTTTCTTAAACAAAAACTTACACTTCCTCCCTCCATCCTATAATAAAAATTTTAAAATTGATAACTTTAAAATTACTAACAATGTTCCAAAATAATTAATTAATTAATTAATAAAAAAATTACAGCCATTTTGAGTATATCACTTAATTTAGACGATGCCAATAAGGAAACTGCTCTCTATTCATAGACTAGTAAAAGTCCGAGGACACGTGATATTTTTTTAATTAAAAGTGACGGCAAAATGGGAAAGAGACAATTTAGTGAGGGTAAAATGGGAAAAAAAAAAATTTGGCACTATTCATACAACTATTCATCCCATTTCCCTCATTTATACTATAGATTTTTTAATTAAAAGTGAGGGCAAAATGGAAAAAGGACAACTTAGTGAGGGTAAAATGGGAAAAAAACTTTTGACACTATTCATACAACTATTCATCCCACTTCCCTCCTTTATATAGATACTAGTAAATATGCCCGTGTCCGAGGACACGGGTCTTTTTTTTTAATTAACATAAATCTTCTAGCACATGCCCGTGTCCAAGGCCACGTGAGATTTTTTTTTTTTTTTTTTTTATATCTTTAAAAAAAAAAAAAAAAAAAAAAAAAAAAAAAACCATGTATGTCGCACGACATACAAAGGTGGGAGGGCAAAACAGGAAATGGAGTGAATAGTGAGGGCAAAAGGGACATTTCCTCGGATAGAACTGTTCATTCTACTGTTCCAAACACACCCTTCATTTATACTATAGATGACTATGAGAAGGGCCATTTCCAGTTTGAAGAAAGGAGTAGAAAATGCAAAATACTCCCTCCGTCCCGCGATTATATAGAATTTTTGACTCGACACGGAGATTAAGGTAAAAAGTGATAAAGGTAATGTGTTGTGAGTGTAAAAGTAAAATAGGAGAGAGAATGAGTGGAGAGAATAGTAAATTTAAAAAGTGTTGTGAGTAGAGAGAAGTGGGTCCCATTTTCATTTTGGGAAATTATTGATTATTGTGGAACGCCCAAAAAAAAAATTTTTCGGTATTATTGTGGGACGGAGGGAGTATATATTTCCTCCGTCCCAATTTAAAAGAAACTAATTGTCTTTTAGGGCTTCCAATATAAAAAAGAGTTACCTAAAATATACAACGGGACTCACTTATCTTACTTATAACAAAAACTTTCTACCTTACTTTCTCTCTCCAATTTACTTTTCATACTCACAGTACGTATTTTTTTTTTAATTCCTGCACATTTACATTTACTCTATTTTATATTGTGACGGAGGTAGTATCAGAAAGAAACAAGGCGCTGCATTGCAGGGACTACCAGTTTTACTAAATTTGGAATTCCCTCAAAGAAGTCTTAATTGCTTGTTGGTTCACATCGAATCTTTAACATAAATAAATACTCCCTCCGTCCCAATAGTAGCTTCCCATTTTACCATTTTGGGTGTCCCGTTAATAGCTTCTATTTTTCTTTTTTGGCAAAGGAATCTTTACTATTCCCTCCACTCATTCTCTCTCCTACATTATTTTAATACTCACAACACCATTATAATTTACTATTCCCTCCACTAATTCTCTCTCTTATTTTCAAATTACACTCACAACATTTTTTCTTCTCATTCATTTTATTAATTTGCTTGCAAGACAAAAAATGGACAGCTTCTATTGAAACGGAGGGAGTATTAAAGAATAATAATAAAGTTGAAAAGAAAGACAAATTAGCAGGTACACAGGAATAAGCTTTATGTTTCTATCATTTCCAGACATATGTTCACATGAAAGTTGGACTCCGTCTACCGTCCAACACTCTTAGCGTTGGAATTGATATGTTAGCGGATAACTTGTTGCTCCACTGTTAGTCCTTCCCTTCCTAATGTACGTTCACTGTGTTGGCGCCATAATTTTTGGGGTCGTATTAATGATTATCGGCTTTATGTGATTCAAACCTAATAACATAACACAAACAAAAAGCACGGTTGGCAACATTTGTCTGAGGTATACTCCCTCCGTCTCATCCAACTGTGAACCATTGATCAAGGCATGCCGATTAAGAAATATTATTAAGATAATGAAAATATGTGATAGAAAATGAAGAGAGGAAATGAGTGGAGTAAATAGTAGGTTGGTTGAATAAATTGTGTGGTGGAGAATGAGTGAAGTTAATGAGTGGGTGGGGTAGGGAGAATATAAAATATTAAAGGACATACTCCCTCCGTCCCTAAATGTTTGTCCCATTTGACTTTTCAAACATTTTAATTTAGTGATTTTGAAGCTTTAATTTTGGTTATTTTTACGAACGCTTTGAAAATTATTGATAATATACATCGCCGTTATGTAATACTCCGTCCCTAAATGTTACAAGTTTTGAAAATTTAGTGATTTTGAAGCTTTAATTTTGAAAATGAGACTAACTTTTTGGGACAAAGGAAAAAAGGAAATGGGAGAAACATTTAGGGACGGAGGGAGTACCATTTATGGTAGTTCACACTGGGCTGAGACGGACCAAAAAGAAAATAAGTGTACACTGGACTGAGACGGAGGGAGTATGAATGAAGGCTAATTCTAATGAATTTTAAAAGTGAATGCAAATTGGGTTTGAGGTTGGTATACGTTTCACTTCATGTTTCAAAACTTAGGTACAAGTAGAGCCGTCAATACGGGATAACGGGACAGCACTATGTTGTCCCGCGACGGAATGGACGAATTTTCGCGGGCCTAAAATTTTCCGTCCCATCCATCCACCCCACCCCAGACCGTCCCAAATTGACAGCTCTATTCAAATACGACATTTATTATGGAATAAAAAAATAATTAATTTGGATCTATGTAAAAGTTTTTTTTTTATGAGATCTTTATAAAAGTTACTTCAAAACAAATTAATCTATATTATTATTTTTAAAAAAAAATTGCATAAACAAATTAATCTATAAATTTGGATTGTCGGATACCGACGGGTTACTGACTAGTTACATAGTTAAAGTAAAAAATTACAAAATCAATTCTACACCAATTCGAAACTATCAAAATTTTTTTTTAGGTCGCTGATTCCTCGTCTCCATCTTCCCCAAACCCACCTCACATCAACTACCCCTACCCCATCCCCATCACCACCTCGTCTCCATCTTCACCAATTAAAATAAATTTTTTTTTACCCGACCGGGGGGGTGGGGGGTATGGGGGGGCAGAGGTGGGGAGTTGTTAAAATAAATTTAAAATGATTTTTTTTTACCCGACGGGGGGGGGGGGGGAGAGTTGTTAAAATAAATTTAAAATGACAAATTCATTTCCGTCAGACTGCATGAGTATCCAAACAATAGAATTGGAATTGTAAATCAATTCAAATGAAAATCTATAGATTAGTCAAACAATAGAATTGAAGCTCTATGAAATTCGAATATGTTGAAATTCAATTCCATAAAATTGTGATTTCAATTCAATTTCAATTATGTGTATCCAAACGGACCCTAAGGGTATGTTTGGGTACACCAATTTCATAATTTGAAATTGAAATTGGAACATGAAATTCTAATTCTGCTGTTTGGATGATAAATGAGGGATGTAATTGGAATTGAATTATAATTCTAATAGCCTAATTCCATAAAATCAATTCCATAGTTAAATTAAAAAATTACAAAATCAATTCTACACCAATTCGAAACTATCGAAATTTATTTTAGGTCGCTGGTTCCTCGTCTCCGTCTTCCCCTAACCCACCTCACATCAACCACACCTACCCCATCCCCATCACCACCCCACCCCCTCCCCCCCCCCCTCATCGGGTCAAAAAAAAAACTATTCATTTTAATTTATTTTTTTAACAACTCCTCCCCCAATTCACTCACACCCCCCCACCCCAGTCTGATAAAAAAAAAAATCATTTTAAATTTATTTTAACAACTCCCCATCCCTGCCCCTGCCCCCCTCCCCACCCAACCTCCCCCCACCCCACCCCACCCCACCGTCGGGTCAAAAAAAAAAATCATTTTTAATTTATTTTAACAATTCCCCACCCCTAATTATTCTTCTCAGTAAAAATATTTTCAAAAATTATACTAATTAAATAAGAATATTTAAAAAAAAAAAACTAAAATTTAGTGACGAAAATATAATTTTTAAAAATGAATTTGACCAGTTATAATGATGCACCTTTCACGGTCCTCTCTCTTATGTGTGTACCATCAGCTACTAGTTGTGTTTGTTTGTGATATGGGAAATTGACCATTTCCCTCATCACCTTAACCCCTCCTAAAACACTTCACCACTATCTTTATATTCCCTCCGTTCCGTTTGAGAAGAATAATTTTTTTACTTTTCTTTTTCCTTATTCCATAATCCACATAGTAAGATTTATATAGTTGTCTTATTTTTAACTTACTATTCTTTACCAATTATCTCTCTTTTACTTTACTTTTTATATTTATAACATTTATTTTTTTAATCAACGTGCAAAATCACTCTAGAATTTATTATGGGACGGAAAGAGTATGCTATATAATATTGTCCCGTAATAAATAGTACTCCCTCCGTCCCAATCTAAATGTCCAAACTTTCCTTTTTGGGCGTCCCATTGAAAATGTCCCATTTCCAAAAAAGGAAAGTTTTTTTCACTATTCAACCCACTCATTCTCTCTCCTACTTTACTTTTACACTCACAACATTCTCTCTCCTAACTATTCCTCCCACTCATTCTCTCTCCTATTTAATTTTTCATACTCACAACATTTAAACTTTTTCTCTTTCCTACCTCACTTTTTCTCTTTCCTACCTCACTTTCCTTAATTCCCGCGCCGGACCCATTTTTGGACATTTAGACTGGGACGGAGGTAGTATTATAAAAAGTGCTAGGCTGATGTTAGGCGACGGAGTCGAGCCTAGCGTCTAGGGGTCTAAGCGAGGCCTAAGCGGGGCCGAGAAATTAGACAAAATTTAAATATATTTCATAAATTTATATATATATATATATCCAAAAATATATGCAGAAATCTTGTGAAAAACTAGTTTTTTCGTAACATAAGAAAAAACTAGTTTTTAAACACTAAGCACAACTAATAAGAGGGATGAACAATGATGAAAAATAGTTTTTTCATAATATTTTGAGAAAACTAGTTTTTCACAAGACCTACTCAAATATATATATATATATAAATTTATGAAATATTTATTTGTCAAAAATAATAAACATTAGGCTTGGCCTTGGCCTTGGCCTTGCCTTGGCTCGGCCAACCTTGGCCGCCTTGGCCTTGCCTTGGACAAAATGCTTGGCCGGCCTTGACCTTGCCTTGGACAAAATCCCACATCGAAAGAAAATTAAACTAAAACAACCTAGGCCATGGCTCGGCCGGCCTTGACCGCCTTGGCCTTACCTTGTACAAAATTCGACATCAAAAGAAAATTAAACTAAAACAACCTAGCCTTGGCCGTGGCCTTGACCTTGGCCTTGGCTTGGCTTGGCTTGGCTCGGCCGACCTTGGCTGCCTTGGACATAATCTCACATTGAAAGGAAAAGAAACTTACATGTTGCTAGTGGCTATATAATGAGCTGAAGCCAATGTTTAGCAAGTATTATCGGGTTTGGGGGCAATTGGGCTTGGCTTTGGACAATTAGGCTTGGGTAAATTAATTCCAAACCCCCGCCTAGTCAACGCCTAATCCCGCCTAGTCACGCCTAATGGCGTCAACCCCTAATTTGGCCGATTTGCTAAAAGGTGCGACATTTGGTTACCGCCCAGCGCCTAGGCGGCCACCTAGGCCGCGTTTTAGAACAATGATAATAAATATCACATTTAAATTGTCAACCTTTTTTTAAAGAGTGAGTTAGTACTGTTCTTTAATGTCAAAATTGCACTAAACTTATTTTATAATTTATAAACATGACATTTATTTCAGGACGAATCAAATAAACAAGTGCGGAGTGTTAATATCTAAACATGATATAAACTATGTGTGTTCTCTCTATCACATTAAAATTTTAGATGAGTTAGTTATATAACATGGTATCAGAGCTCTTGATTTGACAAGGTTAAGAATATGAATATTCCCGATAGCATTTATCCTAAAAAAAAATTACAAAGAGTAAGTATTTTATTGAGTCGGTTATTTAACATGGAATTTACTCCGAGGCTGAGAAAGTAGTACTCCCTCCGTCCCACTTCGTAAAGCTCACTTTCTTTTTTGAAACGTTCCACTTCAAATAGACCATTCCATAAATGGAAATATGTGAACAGTATTTCAGACATTTATACTCTCGTAATGTTTATATATTTACAAAAAATCATTCATTATACCCTTATAATGTTAATCTATTTACAAAAAAATCATTCATTAACTTACTATTCCTCCCACTCATTTTCTCTCCTATTAAATATTTTTAACTTTTATATTCTCTTTTCTCTAATCTTCCACCCAGTTTCAATTTTTTATTTATTTTTAAAAAAAAAATTCTTAAAAATCAAATCGTAAAATAACATCATAAACTTTTGAAATGGAACGGAGAGAGTATTATTACTTGATATCAAATCCAGACTATTTAATCTAAAACCACTTTATAGTAGATCTTAGTTGGATTTGTACCAATATCCCAGATTCGGAGGAGCGCATGTTGTTGAAGGAGTTACAAATGAAATGCTCCTTTGACTTACCAAACGTTTTAGCCAATTTGGATCATCTTTCTGCAACGTAAATTTAAGGCCATTAATGAATAAAAATGTAATGTTCACTAGGGGTAGGGAAGGCCAAATCGAATCGAAACCGAAAAATCGGATCAAAATCGGATTGAAAAAATTTGGAACCACCATGAACCGTCACGAAAATTGAAATCAGGATAATCGGAACCGTTTTGGATAAGGGCCGACTAAGGTTCACATAAATGGTGAACCGGACCGGAACGGACCAGAAATTCCTTGCTTTTCAATAATTTTTAGCTTCTTTATTCATTATTGACTGGAACCGGACCGAAACTGCATCGTAACCGGAACCGTACCGGAACCGAATTGTGGTAATCGGAACCGGATCCGGGGTAAGTAAGGACCGGTTAAGGTTCACCCTTTTGCCAAACCGGAACCGGGCCCGAAACCGGTTTTGGCCATCCATGACCAGGGGTGTAAATGGTTCGTTTTGGGCAAATTTACAGACCGAACCACTAGTTATCGGTTTGTAAAAATTTCAAATCGAATTGAACTATGAAAAAATTCAAATCGAACCGAACTAAATCGCCATGGTTTGGTTCGAATCGCGGTTTGATTTTACGGTTCGAACTGCGTTTTAAACCAGAATTCAAACCACGATTCAAAAAATGTAATAGAACATTGTTTAAACCATTAAATAGAGCATGGTTGCAAACTACACAATTCATTGTCATGTTTGTTTAAATTTTTCAAACATAATATACATAAAAGATTCAGTATTTAAACACAATTTGAAATTGTGATTCAATATTTATGATAACAACATGTCTTTTGAGTACTTGTAATGGTATGTGTTAAATAGTGAATTAACATTATTACAAGAAGATTAACCAAAAGAAAAAAGAGTTATGGGCTAAAACATATGAATAGAATTAGTAGTTTTCAAATCTAAATGTAAGGTGAAAATGAAAGATATACATATCTACTTTTAATATTGAACGGTTTGATGATTTGATTTATTGGTTCGGTTTGATGGTTCGATCTCGCGATCTCGAACCGTGGTTTGAGGGTCAAAACCGCAGATCAAATCGAATCACATGATTTGATAATTTTTGTAACCGAATCAAACCACTATTGCTTGAAAATCGAACAAAACCGCATAATTTGGTTTTGTTCAATTTCGAACCACAATTTTAACCGAATCAATTAAACCCCTAATGTTCACACCTGAAATTAATCTAATGTTTTATTTTTAAAATTCCACCACAATTGTAACAACAAATTAAAGTCATATGAAAAATCTTATCTCATTCATTCTTTTGTCTGGCCAAGCTAAGCCTCGTAGATTGGACCATATTAAAGAAGAGAAGAAGAGAAGAAGAAAGTAGAAAAGCACAAGGCAAAGCTTGAAAAGCGAGAAAGCAACGTTTGATTGCAGACCCAGAACTAACAATTAGAGCTACGGATCAAATGAGTTCAACCAAACATAACTCTGAACAGTATAAATCGAGATACGAATATGGATTTGTTCAAGCTGGGCCTAATGGAATTGGGTCATGAATATTATCTAAATAACCAAGTATCAGGGCCGAGTAGGGTCTTCCTCATATGACAAGGAGCGTTTATCTCAGCCTTATAACAACATGTTTGGGCCGGTATGCAGAAAGAGACGAGGAAACTAAAGTTCTTACCTCGGCATTCTCCACCATGACGAGGAAGCTAAATCATTTACCTCGGTATATCACCGTACCGGCCAATCTCCAAATGACGAGGAAGCAGAATCATTTACCTCGGTCTATTTTTTAAGGCCGAGGTAAAACATTTGTGTTCCTCGGCGTTCCGGTTATCAGAACATACAATCCTTATTCAACAAGGTTTATACAGCCATGATCCAATCAGGATTATACTTGTCCACATCAATTAGTCAAACAATGATTTCAATGTATATAATTCTATTAGAATTATATCTTATCTATTTACAAGTTCATTCCAACATGGATTCTATCTATCCATTCCTATAAATACAAGACCCATGGCTCATTATTCGGTACGTTACTTTTTACATTGGAGAAACTCTGTCAATTTGATTTCTCTAATATCAACCGTGAACTTACTCTCACGCGGAGGGCCTTTAGCGGGATCCGCCCGCTTAGTTTACGTGTTTTCTCTTATTTTCGTGCCTTGCAATCGCCGAGCATTCAACGCTTGGATTTGGGCCGAATTGACGATTTTGGCATCATCAATTGGTTCCATTGCTTAGGAAATCGATTCAAACACCCATTGTTTGGCCTGGAAAACGCTCGCTTAAAGCCAATTTTCTTGCCGAATTTGTTCTTTCTTGGAACGGAATTTTTGGATCGGTAAAACTCTATTCTTGAAGCCACCGGAGTTCGCAAGTTGTAACCGGAGTTACCCAGATTCCGTTGAAGGCGTTTTTGGCGTTAAAATTCCGACCCGAGTTTTGGCTTCGAGTTCTTTGCGTTAGAAAAAATTACAATTGGCCGTTTGTTTTTGGTTAAAATTTGCCCTAATTTTAGCCATAAATTCGATTACAGTGAAATTGTGATTTTTGGAAAATTTTGCACTTAATAATCTGTTTGTGATTCATAATGGACGGACAATTCACAAGTGTTACGGTGAGGATCCCACCCAAGTGAATGGGGAAACACCGGAGCCGAGGAGCCACCGCCTCCTCCTCCTCCTCTACCTCGCATCGATGCCATTCCTCCTTGCCATGACTCTTCGTTCCGTACGGGTCGTGCAAATGCCGAGGAGAGGGCAATGACCTTCCTCGTCCTACTCGTGCTCGTGGGAAGCAAGCAGGAAGGAAGAAAACAAAGAATGCCGACGCCCGGCCAAGCAGAGGATCTCAACCCGTTGACCGACGCTCTTGTTACACAAACAAATGGAGACTTCTGCAAAGGATGTATGAAACACAAGTTGCTCTTTTGCAAATGGACCCGGATCATTCCACGGCTCCATTCATTGTGCCATCAATGGGCCCACCTTTGAGAAAGGAACAGGGAGAGCATCAGGCTCCTCCCCTGAAGACTGCTGAACTACCAATGCCAGCCCCCAGGGATTCTCCTCGTCCTCGGCATACCAAGTAAGCGAAGGATCTTGTGGTCGACCCGAGAAGCCAATTAACTCCTAGGGAAGAGGAAGTGAACTCCGGGGACCTAAGGACAAGACTCGGCTTGAATAGGCGCCTATCCCCGCTCGTCTTGTCATGACACCTAGGCGTCCCACGTCTCCTCGAGCTCGTCGACCGCATTCTCCTCGTCCTCGTCGTTCGATTCACATCGTCCTCGTCGACCAGGACTCTCCTCGTCCTCGGCATCGAGAATTTGCTAGGCCAAGGACCCCAGAGCCCTACAGGATGATACTTGGCGCACAAGACCTGGAACCAAGACGTGATAAGGTCCCCTCCAAACGTGATGGCCACCGACATGAAGAGGAGCATAGTAGGGTGAATGATCGCCCAAAGACAAATCCGCCGAAGCTCCCAACGAAGCACTCGCTCAAGCGGTGAGAAGGGAATAGAAACAAAGCAATGGGAGTTGTTGAAGCAAAGGCCGGATGATATGGAGACGGGAAAGAAATATAATGACGACGATTATGATTGGGCCACCCGTCCGTTTTCCTTGAGGATAACCGCCGCACCTCCCCATCCTAACCTCAAGCTCCCAAATTTTGAGAAATACAACGGAACCACCGACGCCAAGGACCATGTGCAAAGTTTCGAACAAACCATGAATCTCCTCACCACTGCCGATGACTTGCTCGCAAGCTTTCGCGAGCACCTTCTCCGAACGACTTTGACTGGTTCCGTGAGCTCAAGAAAGGTTGCATCGATTGCTGGAGGGGCATGAGGAGAATGTTCTTAGATCATTTTGCCACTACTGGGAAGAGGAAGATGAGATTAACCGACTTGGCCAACATTGAGCAAGGGAAGGGAGAGACCACCCTCGCCTACTACAATAGGTTAGAAAAATGGCGGACCAAGTTGAAGAAAGCCTTACGATAGGGAGGTCATAGTTTGCTTCAACTCGGGTTAAAATCGGGCCCCCTCATTTATGAACTCTCGCCCGGGGAACCTAATTCCAAGGCCGAATTGTACAAGGTGGCTTATGCCATTTCCATGGTCGAAGACAAGACAAAGAAAAGGGAGCCGACAAGACGGAACCGAAGCAACTAACCCCAGAAGGAATGACAACGGAACAGCAAGGGTTCCAAAGGAAAGAATAGAACGAGAAGCACCGAGAAGCCGGAGTTCACCCCTCTTACAAAGCCCATCTACGAAATCATGCGGCTAGTAAACCTTCCTCCACCTCGTCCACCGACCGATCACCCAAAATATCCCCGCAACAAGAACAAATACCGTGATTTTCCACAAGGACAACGGCACACCACTTGATGGTTCTTTGGGCCCTTAAGAAGATAATCCAACAATGGGTTGACGAGGAAAGTTAGACCGTTATGTCATGAAGAAAGATGGCAAGCGAAAGCGGAAGCAAGAGGAGAGTGAAGATGACTCCAAGAGTGAGGATGAAGATCGAAGGCCTCCTAGGGCTAAACTACATGTGATCCGTGAAGAGGTGACCTCCACCAGAAAGCTAAGGGACCAGATCCACGAGCTAAGCAAAGTATACCATGTCCCTGCTTGGATCCATAAAGCGGAAGAAGTCATTAGTTTTTCTCCGAATGAGTTGGCGGGAAGTTGAGCAGCTCGTGAGCAGCCCTTGGTCATCAAGGGTCGAATTGACAATGTTGAATCCGAAAGACTTCTTGTTGACACGGGGGCCTCCCGTGACATCCTATACTATTCAGCCTTCCAACAAATGGGGTTGAAAGACACTGTGCTAGAGCCATATCATGGAAGGCTTGAAGGATTCACCAACCATAAGGTTGGAGCAAAGGGAACCGTAGAACTAGAACTCGATGTCGGCGATCATCCTTTCCGAGCCAAAGCTACTGTCACTTTTATAGTCATGGACTTAACTAGTGACTATCATGCGATTATAGGCATTCCAAGTCAAGCCAAACTTGGGATGGTGGCCTCCCTTCCTCACCGCGAGTTAAATTTCCCACTCGTGCGGCATTGGATGCGTAAGGGCAACCCCCAAAGATTTCTTGGAACATGTTGTCAAGAGCCGGAAAAAGTCAAAAAGCGTGGAGATAGATACGCCAGGGAGAACATCAAGATCTCCAAATCACAGAAGACCACCGAAACTAGCTCTAGAATGAGCTATATCCGTGAAGTATGGGAAAGTGAAGAAGAGGAACCTATGGTCCTAGAAATTGTGGATGACCAAGGCGTAACTCTACACACACTAGAAGAAGAGCCTATGGTCCTAGAAACTGCGGATGACCAAGGCGTAGATCCACCAAGTACCTATGCGAAGAGGCACCTATGGTCCTAGAAACTGTGGATGACCAAGGCATAGTTCTACCCATCTCAGGAAGACCCCATTCTCGTCAATGACCGTAACTCGGGGGCCAACTATGACTCGGGGAAGAACGATCTTCAGGACATTGATAAACTTATGGAGGAAGAAGGCCTCAATATAAACGACAATGAAGGGAGGAGAATCGAGAGAGATCATCATCGAATCCTCGGAATTTCGAGACGGACCCGAGAAATGAAGCCTCGTAGATGAGCTAGAAGAGGTAGTCATTAATCCGGACTATCCCGAACAAAAAATCAAGCTAGGAGGCCAGCTATCACAGGAAGAGAAAGAAAGAATCATATCCCTCTTGAAAAACAGTCTCGACGTCTTTGCTTGGAGAGTCGAAGACATGAGGGGGATCAATGAAGAAGTAGCCCTCCACCGCTTAGAAGTTGATCCTTTAGCGAAGACCATCTCCTGACGAGGAGAAATTTTGCAAGGGACAAGGAGGAAGCTATAAAAGAAGAGGTGCGAAGTTACTCGGCGTAGGAATAATTCGCGCGAAGTCAAATACCCCGTTTGGTTGGCTAATGTCGTTATGGTGAAGAAGCAAAATGGGAAATGGCGTATGTGCATAGACTTTATCGATCTAAACAAAGCCTCGCCCCCAAGGACAGCCTATCCTCTCCCGTAATCGACAAGTTGGTTGACTCCATTTCGGGCACCAAACTCGCCTTCCTAGATGCCTACTCGAGCTATCATCGGAGATAAAAATGGCGAAAGAGGACATCGAGAAGATCGCTTCCAAACACCCGCGGGGAACTTCGCTACATCATGATGCCTTTTGGGCTCAAGAATGCCGGTGCCACTTACCAACGGATGGTAAATCAAGTTTTTGCAAGTCGATAGGTAGAAACATGGAAGCTTATATTGATGACATGGTCATAAAGACCAAGGAAGGCACCACGTTCGACCTAGAAGAGACCATTCACAACCTCCGAGCAAACAACATGAAGTCGAATCCAAGCAAGTGCGTGTTCGGAGTTACGCAGTGGAAATTCCTAGGTTTCATGGTTTCCCAAAGGGGGATTGAAGCAAACCCAGAGAAAATCAAGGCGCTCGTTGACATGAAGGAACCTACCACCATCAAGGAGGTCCAAAGACTTAATGGAAGAATTGCGGCCACTGGGAAGATTCATCGCCAAATCCGCCGAAAAGTCACTCGCCTTTCTTCAAGGTATTGAAGGGTACCAAGAGCTTCTCTGGACTCCCGAATGCTCGGAAGCATTCCTCCTGGTTGAAGGAGCACTTGGGTTCCCTCCATTGCTTAGCAAATCCGACTAGGTGAGATGCTATACGTCTTCCTAGCCGCCACCGATCATGCCGTCGCACTGCCTTAGTTCGAAAGGATGAAGGAATTCGTGGAAGCCCGTCTACTATGTCTCTAAGGCACTATCCGATGTAGAAAGCAGATATTTCAATGTGGAGAAGATAGCATACGCACTAGTCATTGCTTCAAGGAAGCTGCGTGCATATTTTTCTGCACATCCTATCACCGTCTACACCAACGAACCATATGAAGAAAATCCTTCACAAGTTGGACGGCTCGGGACGTCCTCCTTAATTGGTCAATCGCTTTAACGGAGTTTGATATCACTTACCAACCAAGGAAGACCCTCTTAGCACGGACTTTTGGTTGACTTCATGGTCGAGACTCGCCTTTATGGGTGAGCATCTCCCCACCTCCTAAGCAAAACGCGCCGGAGGAAAAAAAAAAGACTCTCCCATTGAACTCCCATCCAACCGTTGGATCCACGTATACGGACGGATCGGCTACCAAGGAAAGAAGCGGAGCCGGAGTTGTACTAGCAAGCCCAAGGAGAATATACTATACAAGATGCCATCCGCTTCAAGTTTCCTCGCCTCTAACAACCAAGCCGAATACGAGGCTCTCATATTTGGCATTGAGTTGGCCTCCTTCTATGGAGCAACTAAGGTGGTTTGTTTTCGTGACTCCCACTTGTTGTCAAACAAGTAAAGGGAGAATATAACACTCAAGATGTCACCCTTGCCAAGTATAGAGACCTGGTCCTAGATATGACGAAGAAAATGGAATTTTTCGAGCTCGAGCGTATAGGAAGGGAAGACAACCAAGTCGCAGACGTTCTCTCCAAACTAGCCACCATGGACGTGTCTCCTTCGGAGACCAACCCATATGTAGTTTATGCCGAGGAACCTGCGTATGAAAGATTACAAGTCATGCTTCCGGACGAGGAAGAGAGATGCTTTGGATCGATGACTACATCGAATACATTGAGAGGGAGAAACTCCCGTAAGATGATGCTCGAGCCAAGCTTATCAAGAAGAGGTCTCCAAGATTCGTGGTGATGAACGGAGTCCTCTACCGAAGATCTTTCACGAAGCCCCCGCTAAGGTGTGTCTATCCCAAGGAAACCGAGAACCTCTGGCGTAAGTACATGAAGGCGTTTGCGGCGGACACCCGGGGGCCGAACCTTAGCCGACAAAATCATATCGCTAGGTTACTACCGGCCAAACCTAAGGGAAGACGCGCACGCCTATGTTCGAAAAATGTGACAAATGCCAAAGGTTCTCTCGACATTCCAAGACTACTCGCAATGAGCAAACACTCGTAATACCTACGTGGCCGTTTGATATGTGGGGATCGACCTCATTGGACCCTTCCCACCCGCCCGTGGTAATTGCAAGTACGTGATAGTAGCCGTTGATTACTTCTCCAAGTGGATAGAAGCCAAGGCATTGGCCAAGATAACGGAAGAGAACGCGATCAACTTTGTCCACGACAACATCTCGGTGCAGATTTGGCCTTCCACATACAATTGTTTCGACCATGGACTCCAATTCTCCACGGCATTTACAATGCATTGGGGAGAGTCAAAGTACGCCATGCAAAATCTTCGCCAGCGCACCCCAAGGCAACGGCCGCGTAAGCCGCCAACAACCGGTCCTAACCGCCCTCACCAAGAATCTTGAAGGTCGCGAGGGTAGATGGTTGGACGAACTTCCCCTAGCTTTATGGGTCAGTTCGCACAACCACCCGGGGCCAACCTGGGGGAAACCCCATTCGCACTAACCTTCGGTTACGAGGCTACGGCACCAGCAGAGATGGCCATCCCTACAAGCAAGGAACTCCCATTATGACGAGCAAGTCAACAAGGTCAATAGGCTCCTGCACTGGACCTGATAGATGAAAAACGACTAGCTGCGCAGATGAGGATGGTGAATTACAAGCAAAGGACCAAGGCATATCATGACAAGAGGGTCATCAAAAGAGTATTCCAAGTTGGCGATTGGGTACTTAGAAAGATCGAGGCCACTGGACGGAAGGCGCAATGTAACAAGCTCTCCCCAAATTGGGAAGCGTCCCTATATCATCACTCAAGTCATTCGAGAAGGGACCTACAGATTAAGGACCAAGGAGGGAAGGATCTCAAGCATCCGTGGCACTCCGACAACCTTAGAAAATATTATCACTAGTTTAGTTTATTATGCAATAAATTAGCTCTTTATTTTCTCGTCATTTATTTTCGGTCTTTTGTTTCTTTGTCGCTTTTTTGTCTTTTTAGTTGATAGGATTGCAGCTTCTATGTAATCGCATTTCGATTCTACGAACAGCTTTCTTCCAACATGCAAAGCAACTATCAACTCTTCACCCCAAAGACCTTGGAAGATGAGGACATTACCTCCGACTCTCCGATACACAATGCCCAAGACCAAGGATCCTCCTTGGCACGATGGCTTACACAATGCCCAAGACCAAGGATCTTCCTTGGCACGATGGCTTACCTACGCCAAGACCAAGGATCCTCCTTGGCCCGATGGCTTACACCTGCCAAGACCAAGGATCCTCCTTGGCACGATGAAGCTTCTGCCCAATGACCCAAGACCAAGGATCTTCCTTGGCCTCGATGGCTTACCAATCGCCAATACCAAGGATCCTCCTCGCCTCGATGGCTTACACTGCCCAAGACCAAGGATCTTCCTCGGCCAAGACCAAGGATCCTCCTTGGCACGATGGCTTACCAGCGCCAAGACCAAGGATCCTCCTTGGCCTGATGGCTTACGCAACAGCCAAGACCAAGGATCTTCCTTGGCCTGATGGCTTACACAACAGCCAAGACCAAGGATCTTCCTTGGCCTGATGGCTTACACAACAGCCAAGACCAAGGATCTTCCTTGGCCTGATGGCTTACCAACTGCCAAGACCAAGGGACCACCTTGGCCTGATGGCTTACAACACATCCTGTCAAGGGTCCACCTTGACTCAGGATACTCTAGCCTGCCAACCAAGGAACCTCCTTGGCCTGATGGCTTACAACACTTCCAGTCAAGGGTCCACCTTGACTTAGGAAACTAACAGCCAAGACCGAGGACTTTCCTCGGCCTAATGGCTTGACAAACCTCCTACCATGAGTCTACTCTGATTCAGGATTACAACACTTTACAGCCAAGGAGACCCTCCTCGGCCTAAATAACTAAAGCGCATAGTTAAAGCCGAGGAGTATTTCCTCGGTCTAACCACTTTGCCCAACATCTGGGAGCAAGGAACCTTCCTTGGATCCTGACTTCTTAAGTCTAGTGCCTCGGCCTAGCATACAAAAATATGAGCAATGGAAATAACACGAATCATAACAAGGATTTTCATTGATATTCAAAAAAATTACAAAAGCCCTACCATCTATTACAAAAACAAAGGAAAAAGCTATCCTAAGATTGGTGCGCGTCATCAAAAGGCTTGTCCGGCCAGGTCTTCGATGATAGTGCCGGGGGAGGAAGGACCGTTTGTTCAGTGAAGGCATTATTTTCCTCAGTCCCTCCTTCCACCTCGGCTTCTATGTCCTCGGGCTCTTCGGCGTCTTGGATCGCCTCCACTAGGTCTTTAATATTGCCGGGGACAACAGAGGCCGGCCTCCACACTTCCCTGCAAGCATGAGCATCCTTGGCAGCCATCAGCTCCAAGTTGCTTTCAGAATAGGGGACCAAGTGATGGAGAGCCCTGACTTCCTCGGCATATTGATCCCTGCAAATTAGCTGGGCAACCTTATTAATGTCCAGACCGGTGGAAGGATCGGCCAAAATGCTCCGGGCCAAATGGAGATAGCCATCTTCAAACATGGTGGCCGTTTGCTCGTCCACGGCCTCTCTGAAGGCCGAGCTGGCCATCATCAGTTCCTTGAAAGCCGAGCTCTCCTTGAACCGAGCTACGGCCTCTTCCTCCCTAGGCGGGAGGGTAGCTTCCAATCCGGCATTTGGCCTCGGCTTCATCGGCCTTGGTCCGAAGCTCGGCCTTATCGGCCTTTGCACTGGGCAAGCTCTTCATTTTTAAGCGGAGATGTTCCTCGGCCTTTGCCTTTTCTTCCTCGGCCCTTTTACCTCGGCCTCAACCTTGGCCTTGGCCGCCGCAAGCTCGGCATCCTTGGCCTCTAAAAGCTTAGCCAAGGAAGACTTGTCTTTTTCGCTCTTTGCTTGAGCCGCCTTAGCTTCATTCGTACGCCTTGTCTTCTTCTTGGCTAGAACATTCTCGCACGCCGTGACGAAGCCGGCCGAAAGATAAATCATTATTAGAAAGGCAAAACCAATATCAAAGACAATAACCCAGAAAGGGATTAACATTTACCTCGGCGATCAAGAGTCCCTTATGGCAGAGCAAGGTGTCCTCGTTGGGAGCCTCTTTACAGAATGCTTCGTAGGCATCCTCGTCCATAGCCCTTTGAATAGAAGCTCGGCCCAATCTCACTAAGGGTCCCTCCCTTGCCAACAGGGGGAGTCCCCTAAGACGGGGAATGCCGAGGGACATACTCTTGGCCAGCTCGTCGGCCTCCTCAACAGTCTTGATGGATTGAACGGTTAAGGGAGGGGGAGCATCAACATTGGGGGCTACACTGACGCTTGCCCGTTTAGCCGCCGGCTCCTCGGCGCTAACAGTTGGAGTCCTTTTGGAGCCTGATCTCCTTTGGACGAGGCTAGCTTCCTCGGTCGCCTCTTCCTCGGCATCAACATGGAGGCTATGCCCCTCTGCAGTTGATGGATTGGTTTGATTGTCAGCCTCCGGTTCCTCGGCATTCACTTCCCCGTGTAATTTAAGGGGAAGGGGTTGGTCATTTTGAACATTGAGGATGAGGTTACGAGCATTGGCATCCTCCCTCCTTTCTACCAAGGCAGCCTTCTTGCTCAGCTTCCTCTTCCTCTTCACTAGCTCTTGGGGACTAAGTCTCTCCATGGCTAAAGCTTCTTCTTCCTCCGTTAGATGCAAGGGACGAGGAAAGAGTTAAATATGGGCAGAGGTAACAAGCATTTGAAAAGTACAAGTAAAAAAGAAACATTTACGTCCAACTATGTTGATGGCTTTCAAACATTGGTCCCGGGGACGCTCTGTCTTGCACGTAATACAATCCTCGTGGAAAACTAAACCGGGGTGAATGGTCCAGTCATTGAAGCGTCTCCCCCTCTTTACGGTGACAAGGGGAGATACCCCATCCTTCTTCCGGCATTAAACCCGCTTGAATGTAATAATGGTGCGAGGACTCAATCAGCGACCAATCGAGGACTCCCACCTCGGCAAATTCTTCTAGGCGTTTAATCAAGTCCTTGGTCCATTCATATTGTTGGACGGGGAACGAAGAAGTTGGACCTTCTGAGAGGTGGAACTCCCATCCTTGGCGGCTCTCCACCCTAATAACGTGGTTATCCCAACCCGGCAACTTTGCTAGACATGGAGGAGCAACTTTGGTTTCTTAGACGCACTCTTAATGACGAGGAGCCAGCTCTCCTTGACAAATTGGACATGGTAGAAATGCCTAAAGGCTCCATGGTTGGCTCATACCACTAAGCTACGGCAAAGGATGATGAAGGCGACAAGAACCCGGTACCGTTGGCTCCTAGCATGGCCGGCACCGCCCTCACGTCGTCTAGAAATTCACGAGATGAAAGGATCCGGTGGAAGACGAAGTCCTTGTTGGAATTGTTTGAAGTAGAAGTGGACAAAGTCTTGGTTATAGTAAAAGTCATCCTCTTCCTTCTTTGTCTTGACCCATGTAGCCCATATAATTTAGCTTTGTACTCGGCTTTGTCTACCCCGTACTTGGAGTATAGCTTTTCCAGCATGGGATCCCCAGGCTCTTGGGGTCCTCTCTTGCCTCTGTCCTAATCCTTGGCCTCCTCGTCCTCGGCCTCCTCTTCTTCGGGCCAAACGGCCGTCGGTTTGTGCTTCATCCATGAAAGCATCAACTATACGAGTAGACGAGGAGGGTTCTCCTTCTCTTCCAGTCATATGCGCATAAAGACGAGGAGACAAAATTAGTGACCTCGTCCATGGCCCGATTTAGGACGGGGAAGGAGATTCCCTCCTCGTCATTTAATAAGGCCGAGGAGGGAGCCGCATCCTCTCAGCGCTCACGCATTTCGCGATCGTAGAGGCCGGGTAGAACGGATCGATGTGCTCCATCATCTCGGCCCTATCCTCAAAAACTATAATGTTGGGTGAACCGGACTCAATCCTATCTATTCTTGTGGAGTCGGGGTATTGGAGGAATAGACGAGTTCGACCATAATCTCTTAACCGCTTGCTTACATCATCCAGTGAGCATCAACCATGGACCTCTCTCTACGATAGACCCTCAAATTTCCAAGATGATATCCATAACGGAATCGGGAGAATGGTCCCAAGAACGAGCCATTTCTAAGGGGAATCAAAAATAAAAGGGGAGTTCATTCAATATTCAAGAAAGTCCATATAAAATACAATGAAAATCAAAAAGTTTGAAGTTTTTTATTGATGAAGAAAAGCTTCATTCTTTAACAATGGAGGTTTGCCAGTTCTTGGTGTGTTCAAGATTCTTTCCAACAAACCCTAAGAAGATGGAAATCGAGATTCAAAATGCACAAAAGGGGATAAATTTCATACCCGAGTTTGAAGAGGTTGATGGAATCACAATGAGAAAGCTAGCTCGCCAGGAACTGGGTCGAACAAGATCAAGGTCGCCGGAATTATCGTCGCCCGAACCTTGGTAATTGCTCTCGAGTATTTGGGGTTTGTAAAGAGTAAAATGAGAAGGATTTAGCTTTTATACCCCTCAATCGGGTTAAACCCATGGGTAAAGTTAACATTCGGGTCCGGCGCCCCAAGAATTAAATGCGAATTGACGGTTTCAAGGCGTGACAAGGCTGGGGGCCCCGGAATGGCAACCGCCGTCGGTTATATGAAGCGGCGCCCAGGGGACACGTGTCAAACCCGTTCGTATTCCATATGACGAGGACGAGATGACTTTCTACTCGTCCTAATCCGAGCTAGAAAGTTGGGGGCCACTGAACAGTATAAACCGAGATACGAATATGGGTTTGCTCAAGCTGGGCCTAATGGAATTGGGCCATGAATATTATCTAAATAACCAAGTATCAGGGCCGAGTAGGGTCTTCCTCATATGACAAGGAGCGTTTATCTCAGCCTTATAACAACATGTTTGGGCCGGTATGCAGAAAGAGACGAGGAAACTAAAGTTCTTACCTCGGCATTCTCCACCATGACGAGGAAGCTAAATCATTTACCTCGGTATATCACCGTACCGGCCAATCTCCAAATGACGAGGAAGCAGAATCATTTACCTCGGTCTATTTTTTAAGGCCGAGGTAAAATATTTGTGTTCCTCGGCGTTCCGGTTATCAGAACATACAATCCTTATTCAACAAGGATTATACAGCCATGATCCAATCAGGATTATACTTGTCCACATCAATTCAAGTCAAACAATGACTCCTTAACAGATATAATTCTATTAGAATTATATCTTATCTATTTACAAGTTCATTCCAACATGGATTCTATCTATCCATTCCTATAAATACAAGACCCATGGCTCATTATTCGGTACGTTACTTTTTACATTGGAGAAACTCTGTCAATTTGATTTCTCTAATATCAACCGTGAACTTACTCTCACGCCGGAGGGCCTTTAGCCGGATCCGCCCCGGCTTAGTTTACGTGTTTTCTCTTATTTTCAGGCCTTGCAATCGCCGGAGCATTCAACGCTTGGATTTGGGCTGAATTGACGATTTTGGCATCATCAAACTCATTTAGAGCGGATCAAACCGAACCCGAACTAAATCACCATTCTTGGGCTTTTCCTTGTTAGTTCTTGTTTACGGTGAATAGCGTTTTTGTTTTCATAGTTTGGAGTTGAAAGGAGGATGACGATAAAATCTCAGTCGATCTTTGTCTCCTCCCACTATTAATTATTTTACCACCATATTAGCTTCTATTAGTTTTATGGCTGTCAGATCGAATTTGAGAGATCGAATTTGAGTGATTAAATCTCAGTTGATCTTTGTATTTGTATTGGTGGTTACTTATTACACTGTCTATTTTAATATAGATATTGTAATATAGATTCATGCCTGATTAAATTTATGACTAATACTCTCTCCGTTCCACATGAATGCAAACTTATTTTTATTTTGATCCGTTTCACGTGAATGCAAACTTTTCAAAATGACAAAGAATATTCACTATTTCACCCACTCATTCTCTCTCCTACTTCACTTTTACACTCACAACATTCTCTCTCCTCACTATTCCTCCCACTCATTCTCTCTCCTATTTAATTTTTCATACTCACAATATTTAACTTTTTCTCTTTTTTACATCACTTTTTCTTAATTTCCACACCCAAAAAATTAGTCCACATTCACGTGAGACGGAGGGAGTATATCATTAGGCTTAAATTTAATATCCACTCTAACATCTATCTATATATAAAAGGAGGATTGTCTATGTTTTTCCCCCAAAAATCAAGGGCAGTTTAGTAATTTCACAGCTTGATAAAATTGCAAATAAACCATCCGAAAATCAACGTGGAAGGCTGCTATTGGACCAATTAACGTGCGTGCAACGCACGCACCAAACAAGGCACGTGTGCTCTTAGGGAAATCTTTTTTTTTTTTTTTTTTTTTTAAATTAGGACATGTGTCGGTCGGTGGTTGAAGGGCAATTTCGCCATTTCCGTTGCATGTGTATCACACCGCCTACAACACAGCTAATGCTGTAATCAATTTTTTTTTTAATTGGAATTTTGACACGTGGTGCCCATTGATTGGTTATATGAATTTTCTAAATTTTTTTTATATCCCATTTCTTTGACTCCAATTATTTTATAATAAATTAATTTTTTTAAAAAAAAATTTAACATCAAAATTCATAATTTTTTTTTCTCTTTAAATAGAGACTTCTTTCATTTGATTTGGATATAGAAAAAAAAACCCTCTTTTTTTAAATATAAATTTCTTTATTATCTACATATCTATATATTCAGACTTTTTTATCCCATTTCATTTGATTTGAATATAGAAAAAAAAATTCATCTTTTTCTCTATATTCAGATTTTTTTATCCCATTTCTTAATTATACTTAGCTAATTTTTCAATTTCTTTTTAGTGAAAATTAATTAAGTGTGAAGTATTTTATTTTATTATAAATGATAATAATAATAATAATTTTACTAATAAAAAATAAAGAATATAAAATAAAATAAAAGTTATGGGGTATAGGATGATAAGTTGGAATGATGTTGAATATGTATAAACAAAATTATTCTGTATTTATAAAAATGTATTTATAAAGTATAGTATATGGTTATCTATCTATATATAAAAGGAGGAAAGTCTCACTTTTCTCCCAAAAATAAGGGCAAAATAGTAATTTTACATAATGGCAAAGGTGAAGATATAGTAACCAAAGTTGACGTGCCTGGCTCTGATTGGTTGAACATTTGGCGCGTGCGGTACATGCGCCGACATAGAAGCGTGTACGCATGAGGGTTTTTTTTTATATAATTGCGACACTTGGCGATCTCTTATTGGTCGGTTTTATTTCAGAATTTTATTTTTTATCCCCTTTTTTTTACCTCAATTATGTAATAGAAAAATTAATTTTTTAAAAAAAAAATTTACACCAAAATTCATATTTTTTTCTCTATAAATAGAGACTATTTTCATTTGATTTTGACACATAAAAAAACACTCTTTTTTAAATATAAATTTCTTTATTATCCTTTTTAATTTTTCAATATCTTTTTTGTGAAAATTAATTAAGTGTGAAGTATTTTTTTTTATTATAAATGATAATAATAATAATAATAATAATAATAATAATAATAATAATAATAATAATAATAATAATAATAATAATAATAGTTTTACTAATATGAATATTAGTACTGCTTCATTCGCCTCAAAAATTAATGTTTGTAATGTTAGTGCCTTCGTTTCAAAATATGACATTAATTTTTTAAACAAATTAGGTAATATTTTATAAAATATTCCTTGGGACGAAGATAGTAATTTCTTTTTTTAGCCGAAGTAGTAATGTTTTGTAAAAATGTTTAGTAAAAATTAATGTTTATAATGTTCGTGTCTTCGTGTCAGAAAATAAATATTAATTTTTGAGACAAATAAATTCATTGAGGCAAAGGAAGCAATTTTTTTTTGATATAGAAAGTAGTATTAGTTATGAGACGAAATTAATATTCATTTTTGAATTGAAGAATTTTTTTTTCTTACTATTCCTCACACTCATTCTCTCTCCTACAAAAAAATCATTCATTATACCCTTATAATTTTAACATATTTACAAAAAGAACCAATCATTTAACTTACTATTCCTCCCACTCATTCTCTCTCCTACAAAAAAACCATTCATTAACTTACTATTTTTCCCACTCATTCTCTCTCCTATTAAATACTAGAGCAAGCCCGTGTTCAAGGACACGTGTTTTTTTTTATTAATTAATTTTTTTTTAATTTAAAAAAAAATATTTTTTTAAGGGCAAAATGGGAAAGGGATAACTTAGTGAGGGCAAAATGGGAAATTTGGCAAGTGGTACTGTTCATAGTACTGTTCACAGTATCACTACCATTTATACTATACATTTTTAACTTTTACATTCTCTCTCCTCTAATCTTCTACCACTTTCAATTTTTTATTCATTTTTTTTAAATTTTCTTAAAAACCGTGAAATACTCCCCTATGACCCTTGGTCTGGGTCGGAGGGAGTAGAATTTTTTTATATGTAAAAAATAATGAACATCGCTTCCTTCGTCTCAATGACCATTTAAAAAAATAATACTACTTTATTCGTCTAAATACTACTTTATTCGTCTAAAAAATTATTTTAATATTTTAAGACGAAGGCACTAACATTACAAACATTAATTGCAGAGTTGAATGAAGTAGTATTATTTTTTAAAATATTCATTGGGATGAAGAAAATAATGCTAATTTATTTTTGATAAAAAATGTAGTATTATTTTTGGGTTATTCATTTCGAATCGAAAGCAATATTCATTTTTGAAATATTGTAATGTTAGTGCCTTCGTTTCAAAATATGACATTAATTTTTTAAACAAATTAAGTAATATTTTATAAAATATTCATTGGGATGAAGATGGTAATTTATTTTTTTAGCCGAAGTAGTATTATTTTGTAAAAATCTTTTGTAAAAATTAATATTTATAATGTTAACGTCTTCGTGTGTCAAAAAATAAATATTAATTTTTGAGACAAGTAAATTCATTTAGGCAAAGGAAGCAATTTTTTTTTGATATAAAAAGTAGTATTCATTATGGGACGAATGTAATATTCATTTTTGAATTGAAGAATTTTTTTTTTCTTAAAAAGTAGAATTTTTTTATATGTCCAAAAAAATTAATATTGCTTCCTTCGTTTTAATGAACATTTTAAAAAATAATACTATTTTATTTGTCTAAAAAATTAATGTCATATTTTAAGACGAATGCACTAACATTACAAACATTAATTGCCAAGGCGAATGAATTAGTATTATTTTTCAAAATATTAATTGGGATGAAGGGAATAATATGCTCAATTTTTTGGATAAAAATGTAGTACTCCCTCCGTCCCACTTCAATTGAGCCATGACATCTTTGCATTCTTTTTAAGTTTTTTTTAAAAAAATGAGTAAAGAATTGTAAGTGAGTAGAAGATTAGAGGAGAGAGAATGTAAAAGTTAAAAACAGTTAATAGGAGAGAGAATGAGTGAGAGGAATAGTAAGTTAATGATTGGATTTTTGTAAATATGTTAAAATTATAAGGGTATAATGAATGTTTTTTTTGTAAATATATAAACATTATGAGGGAGGGTATAAATGTCCGAAACACTGTTCACTTCTTTTCATTTATGAAATGGCTTATTTGAAGTGGGACGTCCCAAAAAGGAAAGTGGCTAAATTGAAGTGGGACAGAGGTATTATTATTTTTGGGTTATTCATTTTGAATCGAAAGTAATATTCATTTTTGAAATTTTGTATAATGTTAGTGCCTTCGTTTCAAAATATGACATTAATTTTTTAAACAAATTAAATAATATTTTATAAAATATTCACTGGGACGAAATTATAATTTATATTTTTTAGCCGAAGTGGTATTATTTTGTAAAAATTAATGTTTATAATGTTAGTGTCTTCGTCTTCGAAAATAAATATTAATTTTTGGGACAAGTAAATTAATTGAGGCAAAGAAAGCAATTTTTTTTTTGGGATATAGAAAGTAATATTAATGATGGGATGAAAGTAATATTCATTTTTTAAATGAAGGACATTTTTTTCCTTAAAAGGTAGAATTTTTTATATGTCCAAAAATAATAAACATTGCTTCGTTCGTCTCAATGAACATTTCATAAAATAATACTACTTTATTCGTCTCAAAAATTAATTTCATATTTTGAGACGAATGCATTAAGATTACAAACATTAATTGCTTAGGCGAATGAAGTAGTATTATTTTTTAAAATCTTAATTGGGATGAACGGAATAATGCTCATTTTTTTGGGATAAAAAATGTAGTATTATTTTTGGGTTATTCATTTTAAATCGAAAGTAATATTCATTTTTGAAATGAAGAACATCAATTTTTTTTATATAGAAGTTAATTTTTTAAAATATTTATTTGAGATGGAAAAAATAGTATTTCAATTTAGTTTTCTTTATAAATACATAATTTTTATTATTATTATTTTGTAATTTAAAGTGAGACGGAAAAGAACGGACCTTTGGATTTTCGATCGGCCTGCTTTGCTGCTGATATCTATATCCATATAATATTTCAAGATAAAGAAATTATTATTTCAATTTTTTTTATGTGGGTAGGAAATGGTTTATGTACTCATTTTACTAAAAGCTTGGTCCCAATTTTCTAAGTCTCCATCTATATATTTAAAATAGGTCATTCGTTTATTTTAAAATATATTGAGTACTAAATATTGTATCTAAACTTGCTCTTTATACTAATCAATGTTTCATCTGCTTTGCAATTTAAATAATTTTATAGCTCCCTTCATCCCAAAATTAGTTATAAAAAATTCAAAAAATTGGTTTTTATATTGAAGAGCTCAAAATTTTGCAATGACCAATTATATGTCACTACATCCAGAGAGTTAAAATGTAAATGAATTTAAATATTGATATGTAATGATGATAATACTGACCACTATGATATTTGTATCGACAATATAGTATTCACGAATTTTTTTCACAATATATAAAAACAACTCATTTTTTTTTTTTTTACATTTCGTCTTTTGTGTATTAATAACGATCCGTGCATCGCACGGGTGTTACACTAGTTTATAAATTATAAATGCTCATTACTGTTATTATTATATATTTTAAAATTATAAATACTCCATTCAACCCGTTACAAATTACACATTTAGTATTTACATGAAAATTAAGGAAAAATATTAGCAGTGAATTATGTGTTTGTGAGTATGAAAAGTGAGTTAGGAGAGAAAAAGTGAGATATAAAATAATAATTGAATTGTTGTAGTAAGTATGATATGTGAGTCTTATTAATATAAAAAATAATAAAACAATTCTATTTTAGGAAATGTATACTCCCTCCGTCCCATAAAACCTTAACCATTTTACTATTTTGGGCGTCCACTTTAAAGTCACACTTTCCTAAAAAGGAAAATTTTTAATACTTCTTTATTCATGGGATCCACTTGTCATACTCACAACACTTTTCAAATTTACTATTCTCTCCACTCATTCTCTCTCCTCCCACTCACAACACCTACTTTAATAACATTATTTCTTATTTTCCGTTCTCAACAGTAAATGTCCCATGTTTTATGGGACGGAGGGAGTAGTTTATAGTGATACGTCATATGATGAAAGTATATACTTCCTCCGTCCTGATTTAAGGTTTTTACTTTTCTTTTTAGTATGTCCAAATTTAAGATTTTTAGTTGTTTTATTATTTAAAATAGATAAAAAGACTCGCTTGTAATACTTACAACAAAACTTTTTACCCACTTTTTTTTATTACTTTTTATACACACAACATTTTATTTTATTTTAATTCTTGCGCCAAGTTAAACTAAAAATATTAAATCGAAATGAATGAGGAATTTGAAACGGAACGGAGACAGTAGGTATATAAGGGTAAATAAATACTGAAATACTCTCTTTGTTCTGTCTGAAAGGGCACAAATTTTCTTTTTGGGCGTTCCATTTGAAAGGACACGATTCAAAAATGAAAAATTTTTTATTACTTCTTTATTTATGGGACCCACTTATCATATTCTCACAATAAATATTAACTAACTATTTTCTATCCTATTTTCTCTTTTCTATATCATCTTTCACTCACAACATTTATTTTACTATATACTTTTTCTTTTTTCTATATTATTTTTCTTAATTTTCGTATAAAATATAAACTTTGCCCTTTGAAACGGAACAGAAGGTAGGAGTATAATAAAATCATAAAGATGTTCACTAAATTTACCCGGATCTGATCGCGCTATTGAGAGTGGGCAAATGTGGAAAAGAAAGGGTAAAAGAAGTAGCAGCCAGAAAAGTGAAAGAAAAAGGAATTACTGCGGTAGTATTTAAATTTACGTCAACTCGATTAAATTCAAAATCTTTATTGGACTTCGGCGGTAGACTTTACTCCTACTAATAAAGCACTGGACCGATTTTGACGGCATGCTTCTGTCCTACTTTTCCCTGCTTTACTTTTCCCTTTTATTTATTTTTAATTTTTATTAAGATGCTCAAATAAAGAAAAGAAGAAATATGCTGCTTCTGTCCTACTTTTCCCTGCTTTACTCCATCAACAATTGCTTCATCCTTTTTGCTCGGCATGCATATTATGAAAATGGGAGAAAAAAAAAATATTGTGAGTGTAATTTGAAAATAGGAGAGAGAATTAGTGGAGGGAATAGTAAATTATAATGGTGTTATGAGTATTAAAATAATGTAGAAGAGAGAATGAGTGGAGGAAATAGTAAAGATTCTTTGCCAAAAAAGGAAAGATGAAGCTTCTGACGGGACGCCCTTTTGAGTAATTAGTGAAGCTTTTATTGGGACGGAGGGATTATTTAAATTTACGTCAACTCGATTAAATTCAAAATCTTAAAAAAAAAAAATTAAGATACTCATAAAAAATGGTTTTTTTTTATCAATGAATTTTTAAAGTTATTATTATAGTGACATTTAAAAGTGAATTTAATTAAAAATAAACCTCTAATCTTTCATATATATATATACTAGTAAAAGCCCGTATTCGAGAATACTTTTTTTTTTTAAGAGCAAATGGGAAAGGGACAACTTAGTGAGGGCAAAATGAGAAATCTGACAGTTGATACTGTTTATAGTACTGTAACAAAGTACAAGTTTCCATTTATACTATACTCCCTCCGTCCTAATAAAAGCTTCACTAATTATCAAAATGGCGTCCCGTTAGAAGCTTCACCTTTTTTTTTTGGCAAATAATTTTTACTATTTTCTCCACTTATTCTCTCTCCTAATTCACTATTACACTCACAACACTTTTCAAATTTACTGTTTCCTCCACTAATTCTCTCTCCTATTTTCAAATTACATTCACAATGAGTATTTTTTTTTCTTACCCATTTTTTAATATTTGTGTCCATCCAAAAGGGTGAAGCACTTATGGGGACGGAGGGAGTATATAGTAAGGATTAGGAAAAATTCCTTTTTAACCACAAATACCAGATCATATCCCATCAAAACCCAGCCCAAATAAAAAAAGACTGACTCATTTGTTATTCCAAATTAAAATCCTTTTAAACCCCAATATACATGGAACGGCCAAATCGCCGTTAACTTCCGTCATTCTACCCAATTTCCATTCTGAAACGGAACAGAGATATCCTCAATCAATTCATAGTTGTAGATCCAATTGGTGATCTCTGGGAAAACCATTTCAAATTAGTAGCCGGAAATCCAATAAATTCCGGCAAGAATTAGGAACCGAAACGAGGGTTTGGCTGTGAAGAGGAGGTTATCAATGTCTTCAAAGAGACCTAAATTGTGGAGGGCGTTCTATTTCGTGTGTCGGAGACGCTTTCCGATGAGGTTTTGGAGCAAATTGAAGATACTAATCTTTGTGCCATTCACGCGAAAAGGGTTATAATTATTCCCAAGGATATTCAGCTTGCTCGAAGGATCCGTGGCGAGAGGGCTTAGATATTAATGGCTATATTTCTTTTGTATGGTAGATTTATCTCTTTCTCAGAGACCTAGTTATATTAGAGATGTAATGTTGTGGAAAATCTCAATATGATCAAGTTTGACAAATTATGTATTTCTTTAGATGCAGTTCATTTTTTGGTATTTAATCAGGAGATTTACTATGTGTTGTGTTGTACATCAAGCTTCTAAAATCTTGTTTTATGATGTTGCCAGGTCATATACCATTTGCTATTGGACCATTCAAAGGTCTTATAGCTGTGTATATTATGTTTCCATGTACTATACCAGTTGCTATAGGACCATTCAAAGGTCTTAATGCGTTGATATAAGATTGTGTGAGTTTTTGAAATATAATTAATAAGATATGTTGTTGTTTTTGATGTTGTAGATGACTTTTAGCAGGTCTTATACCTTTTGCTATAAGACCTCTTATTAGTGTTGTTGTTTATAACTGTTACTATAAGACCTCTTATTAGTGTTTTAACATTTTTTTGTTGGTCATATACCAGTTGCTATAAGACCTCTTATTAGTGTTTTAACATTTTTTTGTTGGTCATATATCAATTGCTATAGGACCAACTAAGTGGTAATATATTTCATTAGTATAAACTGTGGAGGAAAATTAATTTAAAAAATATGAGATTTCACAATCAATTAATGAGATTCAATATTCAAAGCTATAAGACCATTGGATGGTCCTATAGCAAGTAGTATAGGACCTCACACAATCTTATACCAACGCATTAAGACCTTTGAATGGTCCTATAGCAGTTGGTATAGGACCTGGCACCATCATATACAAAGCTATAAAGCCTTTGAAAGGTCCTATAGCAGTTGGTATAGGACCTTGTAACATGATATACACAACATATTACAGGTCATATATATACATGATTTTATATAATTTAGTGCAAACTAGTACATCCCCTTTATAAAATCATAGGCAAAACAAGTGGACTTACAATGAAATGCATAATAGAGCAGGTCCTATATCACTTGTTATAGGACCATTAAAAGGTCTTAAAGTTTTGTATATGATGTTGCCAAGTCCTATATCACTTGTTATATGACCATTTAAATTTCTTTTAGCTGTGTATTTGATGTTGCCAGGTCATATATCAGTTGCTATAGGACCATTGAAAGGGCTTATATATGTGTATTTGATGTTGCCAGGTCCTATACCAGTTGTTATAGGACCATTCAAAGGGCTTATATCTGTGTATTTGACATTGTCAGGACCAATTAAAGGCCTTATATTTTTGTATATGATATTGACAGGTCCTATATCAATTGCTATAGGACCATTCATTCAAAGGTCTTATATATTATATAGCATCAATATCATCATCCTTAAATTCAAAATACTCATCAGCAAGGCCTTCATCCTCCTCATCATTAATCCCTTTCTTCAACAACAATATCAATCCCAGACTCATCCATGAAATTCGTGTCCTCAAACCCCTTCTCATGAACCTTATCCAAATCATTACTCCCCAAAACCCTAACTTGCGAATTAGCGAGTAAATGACGGCTCTCATACCTAATGCGTAAATGGAGCTTCAATGGCTTCTCACAAGGCTTCAATTTTGTGGATTTTTGATTTGATTTGGATTTGGAGAGCGATTTGTCCGCTTCGTAGAGAATGAAATAGCGGATTTTGTGGGTTTTGATTTTGTTGATTGCGAGAGGTTACGTGCGAGGTTAAGCGACGTTAACAGCCGTTATCTGTGGGTTTTGATGGAATTTTTATCTCAAAATGGGTTAATATGGGTTAATCAGGGGCGGATGTTATATAGTGCCTGGGGTTGCCCAGGCAACCCCAAAAAAATTTTTTTTTTTTTGCAAACTTAGCTTAAAAATATAAATTTGCACATTATTGATTCATTGATTGGTTTGTGATTGAAATATTTTTGGTTATTTGATTCATTATTATTTATTTTTTATTCGAATTTTGAAATATATTTGAATAATTGATGTATGTGTTAGATGTTGATGTGTTCTTAATTTGTACAAACTTAGCTTAATTGTTTTTTTGATAACATTGGTAATAGGTTGGATCGGTTCTTCCCGGTAACTCCGAGAAATAAAGCAAGCACTAGTGTTCCAATTGCTCAAGAAGATGAATCCTAGGAAACATTAAATGTAAATTGTGTTTATTTTATGTAATGTTGACATATTGAAGCCTACTATATTTAATTATTTATGTATGTAAACATTTTGAATTTTAACTTTGCGGCAATTTTTTTTTTTAGTAAAGAACAGGCAACCCCAAATATTTTGGGATAGATTCGCCACTGGGGTTAATAATCTAGAAGGTGGGTTTAAGAGTCCTTGACTCTAATGATTAGGGCTGTACAAAAAATCCGAGGAACCGGACCGGATCAGTAGAACCGGACTGGACCAGTAAAAACCGGACCGAAAAAATAGTATTGGTCCGGTCCTGGTTCCAAATTTTTATGAAACCGATTATTTGGTCCGGTCCTGGTTTTGAAAAAAATATACGCGGTCCTGGACCGTAACCGGACCGGACCGAATATATCTATCTATCTATATATATATATATATATATATATATATATATATATATATATATATATATATATATATATATTTAATTAACTTTGTTGGTCTTCATGAAGGACTCTTGTCATTTTCTTGGAGTTATTGCAACGAAAGACTTGGTATGCATGAAAAACCTTGTGAAAGAAATTATGTTACAATTTAAATCTTCGTCTACTTAGTCGGTAAACATAAGTTTTAAAAGTTCATTTACACCCCCCTAACTTATTTCAATTTGTAACGTTTCCAATAATATTTTTAATTCCAAAATGAATATCATATCGTAGATTTTGTTATTGTAAAAAAAGTATATTATATTGTAATTAACTGTTGATTTTGTTATTGTAATATTGTTCAACAATTTGGTTTTTAAATATGATTTTGCTTGTAGATTTTGTTATTGTAAAAAATTATATTATATTGTAATTTGTAGAACCGATGGAACCGGACCGGAACCGGACCATTGGAACCGGACCGATGGGACCGGTCCTATAATATAATGGTCCGATCCTGGTCCTAAATTTTTACAGAACCGAAGTATTTGATCCGGTCCTGATTTTCTAAAATTTTGACAAAAACCGGACCAACCCGGACCGTGAACACCCCTACTAATGATTATCGAATTCTGCTCAAGTTAAGAGTTTTTTGGCCTAATTTGATAACTCCGCAAAAAGCACTGTTAAAAATATGGAAAACAAAAAATCCCATTCCTAGTAATAAAAGTACTGTATATTGTTATTATTCACTAGCAGTGCACGTAATAAAATTACCGGAAAAGAATAATGAAAGGTAGTAAAAGAGATAATAAAAATAATAGGATTAATTTCAAATGGTCAACGGAACATTGAGTAGGTCAATGAGTGGAGGATAAATTGGAGTACTCTACTTGGAAATATAATGATGAGAAATAATAATGAACGAGGTTTAGAATATAATACCATGGGTTTTGCATGCTCCATTTTCAAATACACGCAATTATAGCTTAGTAATAGTAGGTTCCCCCCCTTTTTTTTTTTTTTATGAAATTTCATTCGGTGATAATAATTCCTACATGGTAAGAAAGAAAAGTGTAAACTCCAATATTAGAGTTTGTGGTGAAAAGGCAACTCAGTTTGTGGTGAAAAGGCAACTCAGTGAATGACTATATGTTGATTTCTATTTTACATGCTAGGATAGGATATAGGCAACCTTATTTCAATATACTAGTGTATCATTCGTACGTTTGGTACACGGTGAGATATAAAATTTTTTAGTTAATAATGGAAAAAAAAGAAAATTAAAAAAAAAACTTTACAAATTAAATTGAATATTATGCATCCAATACTTAAGAAATTTCATAGCATGTGATCGCGCAGGAAAGCGTGCAAAGCTCAGTTCTTGTGTCCAGCAAATGATTGAGCTAGCTCCGGATCTGCACAGCACAAGAAATAAAGGGTGAAACTGCGCCGGGGGTCTTCCGGCAAGCCCCTCCGGCGTGAGAGTAAGATTATGGGCTAGAAATATGGTGCAAATATTGTGGAGTGTGTAGGTATGAAAATATGCAGTAAGGCATTACCTTTTTCCATGTTATTACTCTCTTATTTATAGTTGGAAAGGTGGTATTAGGGTTTTCACCAGAACCGTTGGATTGGATTGATGCCAGCCGTGGGATCAGCTCCATCTCCTAGGTGTACACGTGTCGCGCCGGTATTGGTCCGTCTATGTAAGGACACTGCAACACCTGACATCTGATAAGTAGTTTGCCTTATAAGGAAAAGTCAACCTCTGTACCTTTTGTAGTTATTCGAATGCGTGATTGCACATATAACAAGCCTTTGTAGCAGTCTGTCGTTATCCCAAATTAGCTAATTAATCAAGCTTGTTGAGGAAGCTTAATAGAAGAGACGACCTGGAGCTGTACGTCCAGTTGGGTCGTCTCCTTGAGGTATGACTCGTCGAGAGAGAGTTAGCCGTTCAATGACGACGCTTACTCTTGGAAGAGTGCCAGTTGGGGTCGAAGGAAGGCTCGTCCAGTCGAAGGACGAGTGCCAATTGGTGTGTCAACGGGCTAGAAGTTAGCCCTTCCATTAATGGTCTGATGGCTCGTCGTTTGGATGGGCCTGGTCGCTCAGTGGCGACGACTGCCAACCAATGTTGGACGGGCTATGGCCCAAGGCCTTGATCTGATTCTTTGTGGTTGGTCCCTTGATGGGCCTATTGGGCCCCCAGGCTCGTAGTAAACGTTGGGCTCGGCCCATCACAGATTATTCCGTTCAGTGGCCCCCAACTCATGGTCGTCTCGACGAGCCGGGAGTTGTTATTTTCCCTCCAGAGCAACCCGTACGACCGTCAATTTGAATTTTGAATTACGGTGACGTCAGCATAGGTGACGTGGGCGGCTGAGATCTCTTCTTCAATTGCCACGTGTCCTCTGATGGGACAAGTGCCTCGGAAGTTGCAGAGGGTATTTAATGCCCCTACTCATTGCGCCGTTTGGTTTTCCCAGGAATGAACCGTTCATCTTCCCCCAATATAAAAACTTTCTTTCTTCATCATTTCAAACTTTCCAAACCTTGATCAGTGAGAGCGACATAAGAGAGGCGATTTCCGACCACCGTAAGAAAGAATTCCTAAGAACAAAGAACACCGTCTCCGGCAACCGTAATCGTTCTGGCAACTCCGTCTGTGAGGTATCTAGGCGCCTGGATAAGGGATTTCTTCGAACTTCCGCCGGAAAACTCATCGGAAAGAGCATCTCCCAACCCATTACCAGGTAACATCTTCATCTCGTTTCTTCATTTTCCGGGTTTTTTCATTGGGTTTGTAGAGGTTAGTCAAATGGGACCAAGGACCATCGTTTCCGAGAGAGGTGTCAAGTTTGGCTTTGGGTTGAATCAAAGGGTTTATAAGTGTGCTAAGGGGATTTGAGGGAAATTCCTTTATCTCGAGTGTTCTTCAATCCTGGAGAAGTTCAACTTTGAGGATGAGCCCTCGGGGTTCCTGCAGGGAGAGATTCTAGGGGATTTTGAGGATGGTGACCCAAGGATAACTCCCTTCCGGTCCACGAACGATCCGCCCACCCATATTAGGACCCACTACTCTTTGTCCCGTCGTGATTCAACTAGGGCTTTGGGTCGTAGGGGAATCTAGGTCGCCACTAGGTAGGTCGTTGCCTACGGATGTTAGGACCGATTCCCCTCTTTACCCCCTTGTTTTGTAGAGATGGATCACGACGGGCGCCCGAATGCCGGCCCCGTAAGCCAACGAGCCGAGCACGAGTGCAAGGGGCAAACAGCACTTTAGCCTATCACACATTTGTACAAGTTGGATCGGACGACGATGAGTTTGGAGGTGGGGCAAGAGGAAAATGGGCCGTGCCTAAGATCGAGCTCGGGAAACAGTGACGTCGGAAAGCAAATGATCGACGCCTACGAGGCTCGTTTAGTGGTTCAAGCTTCGACCTACAAGTTGGAGCATCTCGGTTTGGCCATGAGTACGAACCCCGTCGTCAATCCTTAGTGACCAGCAAGGAGAAGGTGGGCTTCTTCTATAAACACTTTGAGTTCGGCCCGAGCCGCCTTTGGATCCTTTCATCAATGAGTTCCTGAGGATTCCGCCTCGTATGCCTATGGAACTTAGTGCCAACACCGTCGAATCATGTGTGGCTTTGCCATCGTCTGCAGATTCCTTGGCTACGAGCCATGCAATAAGGTATTCCGTCGATACTACCGAACGGCTCGGAATACCTCCAAAGGGAAGTCCACCGTGAGTGTATCCTCGGTTAAGAACGCAAGGAATTTTTTCTTGGACCTTCCGAGTAAGGTGTACGGATGGGAGAATCATTTGATACTGGTGGAAAGCCGAGTAGGGTGGCAGTTTCCTTTCCCAGAGGGCAACGTACTCGCCGGCGATAGGCATGTCTTTCAAGCTCCGTGGCCGACGAGCCGAAAGGAAAGATTGACAATTTGTTAGACTGGACGGGTCTCGTATAAAGACATAGAGGCCTCACAATGGAGATACATCCGAGCTGGCATGATGTCCAAGCCGTCTATAGGGCCTGATCCTTTAGTGAGGATTGATTTGGATGCCCGCTATCCCGACTGGGTCGTCCACCAGGAGTTTGTTTTTAAAGATAACTGTTTGAATTGTGCGACGGCACGAACTGGTCGTCTTGAAGAAAGTTGTGAAAACCTTGAAATGAATGGGGGTTGGACTCCTACTATCTTTTCAATTTTAATATTCTCTTGTCTCGTCGTGAATACAAACTAACCTTTTTTACTTGGTCGTTACGCAGTTCTTACCCAAGACGACGTGGACAAAATTGAAAAGAGGATAATGGATGGAGCCATCGTAGCTAGTGACAGGGCACCAAAAAGAAGGAGAGGGCCGCGACTGTGCCATACTCGATCGTCAAGAGAAGCAGACGACGAGGAACGAGCAACTCCCAAAGACCCCGCCGGTGCTATCCCAATGATCGAGAGGAGCCCGTCGTGCCGAAGGATCCGAACACCGGAGGCCGCCAGCCGTCGTTGATGCACCTGAGAGAGCAATAGGTATGGAGATTGATCCTCCAAGTATGGAAGCTGTTGGGGCTCAGATGGCCATTGCTGACGAGGCCGAGCGTATTGAAGTGGAGAGCACAGATTCAAACCCCGAGCTCCGTGAGGTCGACGCTCGTGCCTCCAAAAAGAGAAAAAGTCATTTTGTTGACCCTCCCAGCGCGTCGGACCCGTCAACTCCAAGGGCCGATGCTCCAAGCTCGTCTACGGCGGTCTTGTCCAAGGCTAAGGCCAAAGAGATGGCGACCTCCATTGCCAAGGCCTCTCACATAACTGGGATCCCTTATCTGCAGAGGAATGGCAATGCGCTCTTGCTGGGGACGGCTCTGACAAGGCGTGGACGGGACGTTGAGTTGACCCGTAGGATGAAGGAGGCCAATCTTACTCCCGAAACCTTTCATGCCCGTCTAGGGCTAATCCGCATCGAGGTACTTCGCATTAAAGTTTATGTTTTTCTCCGTCTCTTTATACTTGTGCTAATACTTTAACTGTTGCAGCTATCGTCGATGATGGACGCTATGACGTCGGGCTACAGGGAGTGTCTTGATGCCGAGCTTCGGGGCAACGAGCAGCTGATGAAGGCCGTCGGCGATAAGGGGACGGCTGAGCAAAAACTGAAGGAGGCGGAGACCAATGTCGGCGAGCTCACTCTTGCCCATGAGCTTTTGGTTAATGAAAAGGACAACCTTCTTAAGGAGATAGATGCCTTGAAGGAAGGGAAAACCAAAGCTGAGGCTGACTCGAAGGTGCTCTCTGACGGTCTTCGCGTTTGTGAGAACCTGGCCGAAGTCGACGACCCAGATTGAAACGATGAAGGCGAGCCGTGATGCTGAGCTGGCCCAAGCCAGGCTTGATGCCGTCGACGACTTCAAGAAGAGCCGAGTGTCTTCAAATGGTCACCAAGCATGCGAGCGGGTTCTTCAAGGACGGGGCTAAACACACGGCCGTGCGGCTTCGCTAGACCCCGCGATAAAAGACCTTCTATCCGTCCGGAAGTTGGCCGACCTATGCACGGAGGAGGCTCACGACGACGAAGCACGCTCGCCCATCCCCTCGTCCCCTATACCGCCAAATGATTTTCTCATCATAAGGGAGGACGACGCCAAAGCCGGAAAAGACGAGCGGCCTATCCCTCCCGTCGTCCCGGTAACTTCGACGCATATTACAAGTATTTTATCAAGACGGCCCCGACCCCGACGCAGCCTTCTTCAAACGCTGCGGTGCCGACCCCAGTGATTGATTTTTTGAGATGTTTTGTAATGTTTCAAACAATGTCCCCATTTGATTCGGTTGTCTTAAACAATGTTTCATTTTATTTGGTTGTGGTTCCCAAACATCGTCCCAAAACAATTTTTGATTTTCGTAATGTAGCCGAATTCGTTTCCTCGTTGTTTGTAGGGGGTCGTACAATGTTTGTTTCATGTTTTAAGTTATTTAATGCCTTTGTTTTATGTTTGTTAATCTGTGTTAACATAGATAGCATGTGATAACCTATTGACGAGTAAGTTTGAGGACAAGTGCGAGTAGTCGTCGTTTTATGACCAGAACTTGGTTCGTCCTAATATGGTCGACCTTTGTTCAAACTTGTATTTTCTCAACTTCTCAATGGCTCGTAGGAATAGTATGAAGGTCAATAGATTTTTGTTCGTAGACAAAGATCTATAGACGAGTCATCTATGCCGTTATAGCGATCGACGAAGTCTGGCTACGTCTAACCTTTATACTTGGTTAAAGTAGATGTATTCGACGAAGTCTGGCTTCGTCTAACCTTTATACTTGGTTAAAGTAGATGTATTCGACGAAGTCTGGCTTCGTCTAACCTTTATACTTGGTTAAAGTGCTAGAGTTTGTGTAGTAGAAAATCAACAAAGCGACGATCTTTCATAAATAACTTTCTAGTAAACAACGAGCTACTGGGATTTATAGATATCCCTTACGATTTCCCAAAAACTTCAAATTTCACAAAATTACATAAGGGACCACAAGGTAGGTGCCCTAAGGGCGCTGGATGTTGTCGACGACCTCAAAAGTAGTATTTCATTAGGTGGTTGGCGTGCCATGGATGCTTGAGACTTTCACCGTTCGGCTTTGCAAGGCGATAGGTTCCCTCTCTGACCACACTTGTGACAATGTATGGTCCTTCCCAATTGGGGGAGAGTTTGTTTTGACGGGCTTTGAGTCCCGTTGCTTCAATCTTTCTTAGTACATGGTCACCGACCTTAAAGAACCTTCTCTTCACCTTCTTGTCGTGATAAGCCTTGGTTTTCTTTTTGTAGTTCTCCATCCTTAATTGGGCATCCAATCTCCGTTCGTCTACGAGGTCCGCATCGACTTGTCGGCCGTGGATGTTCTTTTCTACCTCGTACAAAGCAACTCGGTCCGTCGGCAACTGAGTTCGGCGGGGGCCATGGCCTTCCGAGCCATAAGCCAAAGCAAATGGGGTTTCCCGTAGCCCCTGGTGGTCAGCGGACAGCCTGCAGAGCCGAGGGTAGTCCGTCCAACCATCTTGTATCTCTTCCTTCCGCATTTTTGCACAAGGCGTATAAGACGAGTTTATTGGTCACTCGCCTGCCCGTTGCCTTGGGGGTAGGCGACGGACGACTTGGAGTGTTTCGACGCCCATCCCGTTCAATTCCTCGCTCGAATTTTCTTGAAAACCGTAGGCCGTTGTCTCAAACGATCACCCTTGGGATTCCGGCGACACCATATCGAGTCATGAATGAAGCTAGTGGCGTTGTTTTCGCAATCTTGTTCAAGGCCTCGCCTCCACCCACTTTCAAAAGTAATCAACCGCTACGATCACATATTTGACTCCTCCTCGTCGGCGGAAAAGGCCCAATCGATCAACACCCCACATATCAAACGGCCAGCAAACAAGACAGGGGTTTGCTCGCCAGTAGGCAGCTTGGGAGGTCGGCGAAACGTTGGCAGTGTGTCACACTTTTTCACAAATTGTTTAGCGTCTTCACGAAGGTGGGGCCGTAGTATCCCATGGTTATGATTTTATCGCCAGTGTACGGGCCCCGTGGATGGCCTCCACATTCTCCTTGATGCACTTCGAACAAAGAATTGAACGACCTTGTCTCGGATGAACGCACTTCAAGAATGGCCGGGTAATGGATCGTCCGTAGAGCTCTCCTTCGACGACCGTAAATCCGGCCGACTTCCTCTTTACTTGTCTTGCCGAGACCTCGCCCGTTGGCAACTCCTCCCGTTCAATGAACGCCTTTAGTTCGTCGATCCAACATTTTGGGCCGTCTCCGATGCAGGACCTTCACCCGTTCATAAGCCGGCCGATCTAAATAGGCCAAGTGATGGCCATGTTCGTCCTCGTGGAGTCGGTCCGTAGCTAGCTTTGAAAGTAGGTCGGCGTGCTCGTTGTTTTCTCGAGCGATTCTCTCGTATGGCCCAAAATTCTAAACCTTGTATCAATTCTCCGACCAACATGTGGTACTTCAGCAGGTGGAATCGACGACTTGATAATCTCCTCTCACTGTTCACGATCAATTGAGAATCACAATAAGCCGCAATTTTTGTAGCTCCAAAACACTTTGCATATTCAATGGCCGCTACGAGTGCCTCGTACTCGGCCCGGTTGTTTGACGCTTGAAACTTGAACCTCAAAACTTCTTCAAAACTCGTCCCGCTTCGGCTCAACAAGAACGATCCTCGCTCCGCTCGATTCTTGGTTGCCGACCCGTCCGAAAAGATTTTCCAACATCCTACGGGCAAAACTAACTCCGCTTGCCGTTCGCCGACCTCCTTCCCCTTGTTCGCCGGCCGTGGTTTCCGTTGATCGTCGTCGATGGTGAATGACGTTTCAACCAGAAGTCTCGCCAATGATTGAGCTTGCATGGTCCTTCCTCGTCCTATACTCTATATCGAACTCGCCGCCTCAATACTCCAGGTTGAGAAGACGACTGTAGCTTTCAGACGGTGCAAGATTTTTGCGCAGCTGGGGCATTTGTATATACGACGATGGGATGAGCGGAGAAGTATGCTCGTAGCTTTCGTGCTTGTAATGACGAGAGCGTAAGCGATCTTTTCCGCGTTAAAGTAACGGGTTTCAACATCTCGACAAAGCTTTGCCGACGTAATAAACCGGCCTCTGTGTTCCTTCTTTCTCCCTGACCAATACGGCGGCGACGGCCTTATCACTCGCCGAGAGATAAACGTAAAGGTCTTCCCCTGCTACGGGGCTTTGGAGGAGTGGTGGGAGCCAAGATATTCTTTCAACCGTTTGAACGATCGGGAACATTCGTCCGTCCATTGGAAGTCCTTTGCACCTCGGAGAGCTTTAAAAACGGGAGTGATCTCTCGCCAGATTTGGCAATAAAACGACCTAAGGCCGCTACTCGTCCATTTAGGCGCCGAACCTCTCTTGATGCTCGTAGGTTCGGCCATATCCATCAAAGCCTTGATTTTCTCAGGATTGGCTTCGATCCCCGCCGAGAGAGCATAAATCCTAGGAACTTCCCGCAAAGAACTCCGAAAACGCATTTAGCCGGGTTGAGGACCATGTCATTGGCTCGTAGGTTGGTGAATGTTTGTTCTAGGTCGTCGACGTGCTTCCTCTTTTTTGATGTGACGACCATATCATCAACGTACGCCTCCGCATTGTCGCCGATCTCGGTCCTTGAACACCTTATTTATCATCCTTCGGTAAGTGGCACCGGCGTTTTAAGCCCAAAAGGCATCTTCGTATAAACGTAAGTTCCCCGCCGCCCGAAAAGCCGTTGAATGTCCTCCTCACCATCTTGATTTGGTGATAGCCGAGTAGGCATCAAGAAAGCTCGAGTAGTATGCGCGGCTACGTAATCGACGAGCTTGTCGATTCTTGGCAAAGATAACCGTCCTTGGGACACGCCATGTTCGAATCGCAAAGTCAACACACAATCTCCACTTCCCATTAGGTTTCTTCACAAGAACTACATTGGCTAACCAGGTTGTGAACCCAGCGTTCACGATGATTCCAGCACTTAGCAATTTCTCAATCTCCTGCTTTATGGCAATCTCTTTTTCAGTTGAAAAAACACGACACCTTTGCTTCCTTGAATTTCATAGTAGGATTCACCCCAAGCACATGAGCGCCACGTCTTCTCTAATGCCTTTCATATCTTCTACTCTCCAAGCGAAAACGTCGAGGTTTTGTTTGAGTAGGGAGATTATCTCTTCCCTCTCCTCAGTGCACAACTGAGACCCCAGTTTTATTTTCTGCTCGGGATAATCCGGGTGGATGACTAGTTCGAGTAGCTCGTCCGCGGCTTCATCTCGGGCGTCGTCCCTAAAATCCATGGACTCAATGACGATCTCCTTAATTTTCCTTCTCGCTTCGGTGTCGGATCCAGGTACCTCGTCGTCAATCGCCTTGTCTGTGTCGGCCCCGATTCTTGGGCGGCCAAAGGTTGTGTTTCTGTAGCTTTGTCGTTCAAGAATACTTCGGCAAAATTTACGGATTTTCGACGCACTTGATCGTTGAGACATTGGCGTACGAGGTCGTCGTTTCTTTGACGGATTTTGAGAGCTTCACATTGTGATTTGGGTCATCGATTTCGATAGTCCGTTTCGCCTTTAGCACGTGCTCTAGGAATTCAGGGCCGTCCCCAACACACATCCGACTCCGGCACGTGAAGGAAATTTAACTCTGCCGATGGGGGAATCGAGGCGACGATCCCCAAAGCGGACTCGACTCCGCCGGCCAAGGATTGCATGATAATCAGCGACGACGTCGATCACTATGAAGGTTACGGTCTTGATTGTTCTCAAGGGGTGTTCTCCGATATCAGCCGAGAGGCCGATTTGGCCTTTCGCATCTACCCGATGATTGGTGAATCCTCTACAGACGACCTAAGTAAGGACTTAGGCGGCTGTCGGGTAGACCCATTCGTTGGTAGACATTGTAAAATAAGATATCCTTGGTGCTCCGGTATCAATCGGGATTCTCCGTGACTCACAATTATCAATGAAACCAGGAATGACTAAGGTTTGTTGACGAGCTAATGGGTTGAGTTTGGAAGCTCGTAGGGAAAGAAACTTATGACGTCGTTTGGAATTTCGATTTACGGGGACGTGCGGGGCCTTCTTTAGATGGTAGATGGCGCTCTTAATCTGGTTCTTGCTCGTCTCCTCAGAGATTACCAGGACCATTCTTGGGTTCCTCTGGGGCGGGTCGTCGTTAGCAGTCCGGTTGCGGCCGGCTGATGGTCCTTCCTTATATATTCCTCCGGTCGCCGGCGTCGATCCATCTTTGAATGATCTTTTCAAACTAAAACATTCCTCGGTGTCGTGCCCCTTGTCCTGTGGTATTCACAATACTTGTTCATGTTCTTCTTTCCCTTCCCGTTAGGGTTCATCTTCTGGCCGGCCGAAATCAACGTTGCTCAAAATTTACGCTCTGGAAACGGTAAGTGGAGTGTACGACTCAGGAACTTTTCCGCTTTCACTTTGTTCTTTCCTTTTTCTCCGCCCTTATCCTTTTTGGACTTCGTCGCTTCAGCCTCGTCCACAGACTTTCCCTCTCTTTGTAACTTTCTTTCTTCGGCCTCGGCGACGGCGTACGCCTTGGCATAGAGGTCTTTGCGAGACTTGGCCGGGTGGACTTGGAGCTCGTAGTCCGGGGGTAGAGGAAAGGACGCCATGTACGAAGCAATTTATTATTTCTCTATCGGTTAGATCCTCATCAATTTGATCTACCAATTTCTTAAACCTCAAGTAGTTCATTGAGCTTTCGGTAGTTCCTTGGGATATGTTCTTGAGGTCGTTGGCGTCTTACGACGCTCTCCCGCCGTAGCAAACCTTCCTAAAAACTTCTTCCTCATCTGTTTCCAAGATTCAATACTCCCCTTTGGTAGGCCTCTAAACCACCTCAAAGCAGAGTCGACCAACGTGCTTGTGAGAGCCTTGCACATGACGTCGTCGTGGCCAGAAGCTTTTGCCACCACGTACATCTGTGCCTCAAGGTGTAGTATGTGGTCCATGGCACTGGTAGAGCCGTCATATTGCTTAAGGTCGGGTAGTTTAAAGCCCGGTTCAGGGGTCCAGTTTCCAACATCCAGGAGCAAGGGGATTCATAGTGCCGCCGTCGTCATCAGAGTCGTCGCTGTCCACTTTATTCCTTTTGTTCCTCAACTCTTCCACTTGACGTTTCAACCTCAAAAATTCTCTCATGTCTACCTCTCCTGCCGGGCCAGCTGGGGGGATCCTATCTTGACGGGGCCCCCGGGTAACGGTATTAGACCGTTGCCTCTCGGTGGGGGCAGGCCGTCGTGAGATGGATCGTCCCCTATAGCTGGGAGGTGGAGACGACCTATAAGATCTGGAAGCCTCTCGTTCATGACGTGGAGATCGAGTTCTCTCTCTTTGGCTCGGCGCCCGTTCATTTCTTAATGACGGAGTCTGTAGACGACCCCGGACGACTTGATTCCTGATAGCTTCAAGATTTTCGACGACGAGCTCCCTGTGAGGCTCAGCTACCTCAGCTCGTCGCTGCTGTGATCGGGCTCCTTGGCTCCGTCTTTCATTGATGTGTTCCCTTAGGTCAAGCTGGGGCACAACTTGCTCGTTTCCAGCGGCAGTCCCTTCACGACGACCAGCATTCTCTCTCTGGTTCCTTCTCCTCCTTCCTGACGAGATTGTTTGATGGGATGCCTGGGGAGCTTGAGGAGCGGCCATATGGATTAGCTCGTCCTGGATTTGCAAGAACTCCCTGAGGGCGTTAGCTCTCTCGACGAGGAAAGCTGCTCTGTCGAGATTAGGGTTAGAGGGACCTCCTGTATACCTTGCGGCTGTCTCAGGCCTCCTTTCTAGTGGAGGTCTCCTCTGGCGCTCAGCAGCAGGCCCCTTTTCTCTTCTTCTAGTTGCTTGAAGACCTGTACCATCAACCATCCCCTGTGACCTGGTAACCCTTAAGTTAGGGTTCCTAGGTGGTGAGGGTGGCCTAGGATTTTCTTGCTGAGGTGGTACGCCCTCATCTCCGGTTGATTTACTGGCTGTATGACCATCGGACACCATTTTTCCAAACTGCTCCGGCTGTATTTCTGTAGCTGAAGATCACTAACACGTTCCCGGCAATGGAACCAATCTGATCGCGCAGGAAAGCGTGCAAAGCTCAGTTCTTGTGTCCAGCAAATGATTGAGCTAGCTCCGGATCTGCACAGCACAAGAAATAAAGGGTGAAACTGCGCCGGGGGTCTTCCGGCAAGCCCCTCCGGCGTGAGAGTAAGATTATGGGCTAGAAATATGGTGCAAATACTGTGGAGTGTGTAGGTATGGAAATATGCAGTAAGGCATTACCTTTTTCCATGTTATTACTCTCTTATTTATAGTTGGAAAGGTGGTATTAGGGTTTTCACCAGAACCGTTGGATTGGATTGATGCCAGCCGTGGGATCAGCTCCATCTCCTAGGTGTACACGTGTCGCGCCGGTATTGGTCCGTCTATGTAAGGACACTGCAACACCTGACATCTGATAAGTAGTTTGCCTTATAAGGGAAAGTCAACCTCTGTACCTTTTGTAGTTATTACTGAATGCGTGATTGCACATATAACAAGGCACTGTAGCAGGTCTGTCGTTATCCCAAATTAGCTAATTAATCAAGCTTGTTGAGGAAGCTTAATAGAAGAGACGACCTGGAGCTGTACGTCCAGTTGGGTCGTCTCCTTGAGGTATGACTCGTCGAGAGAGAGTTAGCCGTTCAATGACGACGCTTACTCTTGGAAGAGTGCCAGTTGGGGTCGAAGGAAGGCTCGTCCAGTCGAAGGACGAGTGCCAATTGGTGTGTCAACGGGCTAGAAGTTAGCCCTTCCATTAATGGTGTGATGGCTCGTCGTTTGGATGGGCCTGGTCGCTCAGTGGCGACGACTGCCAACCAATGTTGGACGGGCTATGGCCCAAGGCCTTGATCTGATTCTTTGTGGTTGGTCCCTTGATGGGCCTATTGGGCCCCCAGGCTCGTAGTAAACGTTGGGCTCGGCCCATCACAGATTATTCCGTTCAGTATGTATCTCAAAAAAAAATAAAAAAAAATAAATGTATTGATCTTCAGGGAGACAACATCATAAACGTACACTCATATACTCCCTCCGTCCAGTTACATACTTCACACTTTCTATTTTGGGCGTCCAATTACATACTTCACACTTTGTCTCCTACATTATTTTAATACTCACAACACCATTATAATTTACTATTCCCTCCACTCATTCTCTCTCCTATTTTACTTTTACACTCATAACATTTACTCCCTCCGTCCCGGCGAAAGAGCCACAAAATTTGTCCGGCACGCAAAATAAGAAATGTGATGTAGGAAAGAGAAAAAGTTTAAATGTTGTGAGTATGAAAAATTAAATAGGAGAGAGAATGAGTGGGAGGTGATGTAAGAAAGAGAATGTTGTGAGTGTAAAAGTAAAGTAGGAGAGAGAATGAGTGGAGAGAATAGTGATTTAAGGTTTCCTTTTTGGGAAAGTGGCTTTTTAAATGGGACGCCCAAAAAGGAAATAAATGGCTCTTTCGCTGGGACGGAGGGAGTATATCATTATTTTTTTTCCTTAATCCACGCGTGAACAGTAACCGTGAAGTATGTACTTGGACGGAGGGAGTATATTTTAAGAAAGAAATTATTAATAAGTATAGATAGAAGATATGCATTACACATTTTGAAAAACCTACTTAGACACTACTTTCATAATACATTTGTTGGGAGAACTATATTCTTCAGAATAAGATATTCAAATATGAAAGCCCATTCGAATGAGTAACACCGGAGAAAGCAATATAAAGCTGATCGTGACTGAAAACAAGTTTCTTTAAAAGAATTCCAACCGTGGATAGAGATTGGCTTTGACTTTTGTTTATAGACCTGGTATAAAAAACCATCATGGGAGAAATTGATGATGTTCAAACTTGAAAGGAATTCTAGACTCTAATGGAATGAGCGACATTTGAGGAATTAGTACATTCCATTCGGTAAATGTGCTTGGTAAAATGTCACCATCCAATACATGATTCCCCAATCGAGTAATAATCAATCGAGTTCCGTTGCATAGAGTCCTAAATTCGAATTTATGTTACGAAGCAACATTACGAGGCCCCGACTTACAACGATAATGCATGCTCAGGAAATCCAGAAGCAGAAATACTATTTAAGAATTTTGGAGTGTGGACGCCGTTCATAAAACCATGAGTTTGATCAGAACGACTCCTGGTATCTAAACTAAAATAAGTCGTTTCTTCAGTCTCAGATAGTGAGACCATGTAACTATTTCCCCTGCTCTATTTTACTTCAAGAATTGCTCCCTATCTTCTTTTATTTCGCTCACTCACCCATTTTTTTCTTATTCCCGCTTCCATTTATCATTAGGTCTAAAAAAATAATTAAAAATATCAAATTTACTTTTAATCAATAATATTTAAAAAAAATTATTGATTTTGAGACAGATTAGTAATACAGTTTTTTCTAACGTGTGCCCTTAGAGCATATATTAAGCTTCTTAAATAAGGAAAACAATGTTTTTATTAAACTTACTTTAAATTATATTATTTCAATATATACTTTTCTTTTTTTTGTTCTGAAAAATATTTTAATATTAGTGAGATTTTTTAAAATTTTATTAAATTAATGAGTTGGTCTTATGAAAAACGCATTTTTTCTTTCACTTAGGAAAAACGTGTTTTGGATTTCCCCGTTTATGCCAGTGCCTGTTTAACAAATTGCCACTGTGATAAAGTGCCAGTGTATGTGTCACAAAATGCCAGTGAAAAAAGTGCCAGTACCAATTTAACAAAGTGCCAGTGTAAACTGGCACTGACACTTTGTTAAACTGGCACTGACACTTTTACACGGGCACTTTTATATACATGAATTGACACTCTTCACACTGGCACTCTGTTACACTAACACTGGCACTTTGTTACACTAATATTTTGCTGGCTCTCAAAAACACAAGCACTGACATTCAAAAAAACATGAACTGGCATTCAAAATCACGTACACTGGCACTCAAAATACACATAAATTGGCATTCAAAAAACACTGGTAATCATTTTTGCTGGCATTCAAAAAAACATGGACTGGCATTCAAAAAAACATGGACTGACATTCAAAAATACATTGACACTCAATTACGCACTTACTGGTACTTTATCATACACTAACTGGCACTCTATTATACACCAACTGGCACTTGATTAATCACCAACTGGCACTTGATTAATCGTTATAAACAACAACTGATTCCATAAACAAAAGAACATATCTAATCCACAAATCGAAGAACCAAAATGCCAGTGAATTACAAAGATGAAAAAGCACAAATCGAAGAACCAAAACGGCGATCCAATTTCTACCCAAACTGGCATTCAAAATCAAACGGCCAAGCCCATCACCGGCACTGATTTTGGTCCTTCCATGGAAACCGACCACGGGTATTGTGGTTGACGTTGTTTGGGGCGATGGCGGTGAACGGCTTAGGGCTCTTAGAAACAGGGGAGCGGCTTCAACGGTTGGAGAGAGGAAGGGAGCCGGTGAGGAAACGGTTGTTGTTGAGGGGTAAGGTTGTCGCAGGAGAAGAGGAACGGTGGGAGATGTCGCCGGTTGAGTTGGAGAGAGGGAGAGACAGGACGTGAGATTGGTCTTGGCCGTAGAAGAAGATTGCGTCTAGTGAGAGAAAGATGGCCGAGATTGCGTCTAGTGAGAGAAAGAGAGAATCCGCCTTAGAGATTAGAGAGAGAGCTTGTCGTGCCTTATATACGATTGGAAAAACACGTTTTTTCAATTGCTTAGAAAAAATGAGTTTTTTACAAGTTTTTGGCTAAATTAATTTAAAATTTTTATTCAAAATTTATTAAAGTAACAATAAAAACAAAAACAGTAGGAAAAACTTTTGGGGGCGAAGGAAGTATATAATATTTCCTCCGTCTAAAAAAAAAATGAATGTCAATTTGAGATTTAATGGTCACTTTGAAAATATTGATTTTTAATAGAAAGGAATAGACTTTTTTGTTATTCACTTTCGAAATTTTAATTGTTAAAATCTCACAAAAAAATCATTTTTTCTAAGCTTAAAAAAAAAAAAACGTGTTTTGTTTTTCCCGCTATGACAGTGTTAGTGTAACAAAGTGCAAGTGTAAACAAGTGTCAGTGTTAGTTTAATAAAGTATCAGTGTAAAAAAAAGTGCTAGTGTTAGTGTAACAAAGTGCCAGTGCATGTATATTACGTGCCAGTGTATAAAGTGTCAGTGTTAGTGTAATAAAGTGCCAGTGTAAAAAAGTGCCAGTTCATGTATATTAAGTGTCAGTGTAAAAAGTGTCAGTGTTAGTGTAATAAAGTGTCAGTGTTAGTGTAACAAAGTGCCAGTGTAAAAAAGTGTCAGTGCATGTATATTAAGTGTCAGTGTTAATGTAATAAAGTGCCAGTGTAAAAAAATGTCAGTGTTAGTGTTATTAAGTGCCAGTGTAAAACACGTTTTTTCAAAGCTTAGAAAAATGCGTTTTTAACTATAATTTTATTAAAATCTAATTATTTATATGAAATTCTATAAATTGTATTTTAATAGTATATCTAATGGTAATTAATAACAATTTTTAGAATTGTAAAAATGATAATTAAGTTTTTATAAAATTATAATCAAAATTAGATTGAGTAGCTCATTAAAATAAAAGAGGGTAACCTTTTTAATAGGCTTCAACATTGACATTCTCTAAAGCAAGATGCAATACATGTGAGATGAACCAGAGATAAAGAAGAACATATAACATCTTATAAAGAAAATTATTGTACAATTAATTTATGATGGTTGATATGTGACATTAGGATTTCAAAAGATTTTGATGTGGAAAGGCTAGGTCAATTTGAGAAGTGACCAATTTCATATCTTAAATACATTCGTAAAATCGGGGAAGAAATGCGTTTCTCCATAATTTATGGAGAAACGGGACCCGACTTGTCGCGCGACAATGCAGGTCAGAACACGTTTTTTCATAAGTATGGCACGACTCTTTTTTCTGGATATCCGTCCCAAGGCTTCTGGATATCCAGAACCTTATGAAAGTGATTGAAAGTGTGATAGCATCACACTTAGCCAAGTCAAAAGGTTGACTTAATTATGTTTTGTTACTTTCTTTTTTAATTAAATTATGTAAATATTTTATTTATATTCACTAACCTATTAACCGAAAATTGTTATCTGTTTAGTATTATTTTGGTGATTCAATTAGGACTCTCATATGGATAAATGAAGACTTGAATTGATAATGAAGATTGAAGAGATAGAAGTTCATTATCCAAGTTTATCCTTACCCGTTAGCTTGGAGGTCCTTGGTTATAAATACAAGTCCCAAGGCTGATATCAAGATACAGAATTATACACTCTGAAAGGCTGAAGAAAGATAGACTTGAAAGGAGTGTTTTTATAAGAGAGTTCTTTTTGGTTATTTTAGTTATTCTCTTATTATTTCTTTGTAATCGATTTCAAAAGTGTTTTTTAATAAGAGAAGTTTATTGTCTACAGCATATTGCTGTAGATAAGTATTAAATCTGTGTTCATTTCATTTCTGTTTTAATATTCCGCTGCATTTCACTGTTGTGCTAGTCTTTGGTGCGATAGCATCGGGACTCACATCGATCTTACGTGCACTTCCTAGCCGCTCCATTTCTTTCAATTGGTATCAGAGCTCCACTCGACTCTACTGAGTGAGATCCAAGGAAGAGTGGTCATTATGGAAGGACACTTGAGTCAATACCGTCCCCCGGTTTTAGATGGAACTAACTATCCCATCTGGAAAGCTAAGATGCGTCTCTTCATCAAAGCAATTGATGAACGAGCATGGCTTAGCATTATTATTCCATGGTCCCCTCCTAAGGTTGAAATGAAAAATAAAGAAGAAGAGGGTGAAACCTCCGAAAAGGTGTATAAAATTAAACCTGAGGAAGAATGGATCACAGATGAGGTCACTAGTGCAAACTACAATTCCAAGGCTCTTGGTGCTATTTCAAGTCATGTGGATGAACACATGTTTAGACTTGTTTTAAATCAAAATATAGCAAAGAAAGCCTGGGATATTTTGCAAGCTCACTGTGAGGGTGATGATAGTGTCAAAGCCACTAGGTTGAGAATTCTCATGACCAAGTTTGAAAACTTGAGGATGAATGAGTCGAGGACATAAAAAGTTATTACGCTAGAATAAGAGAAATTTCAAATGAATGTCTCTCACTTGGTGAGCCTATCTCAAATGCTAGACTAGTATGCAAAATGTTAAGGACTGTCACTGATAAGTTCAACATTAAAATAACTGCTATTGAAGAAGCAAATGACACTGCAACCATGACTTTAGATACTCTTGTGGGTAAGCTAACCATGTTTGAATTAAATATTTCTATTCAGCAACAACATAAAGCTGAAAGTGTTGCTCTTGCTTCTGCTCTTTCTAAAGCATCCTCAATTCCAAAAGAAATTGAGGAAATCTCAAATGAAATTGATATTTCAAATTTGGAAAATGAAGATGTTGCTCTTTTGACTAAAAAATTTACTTCTTTTCTTAAAAATAAAAGAGACAACAAATTTCCTTCTAAGAAACCAACTAATTTTGATAAATCAAAAGAGGATAATGAGAATACTTTCAAGAAACCCACTAGTTTTTCTAAAAATAGATCTGAAACAGTTCAGTGTAGAGCCTGTAAAGGGTTTGGGCATTATGCAAATGAATGTGCCAATACTCTGAAGAAAAAGGGGATGAGCCTAAGTGCGACCCTTAGTGATAGTGAGGACGAAGATGAATCGCTAAACTTAGCAATTATGGAAATCTCGCCTCCAAATCATGAACATCAATCTGATGTAACTTCAGATGTTATCACATCTACTATCACATCTTCTGAATCTTTTATAAACTGTTATACCTCTTCACTGAAACAGAAGTCTGAAATTGAAGAAGAAGATAATGAAAACTATAACGAGCTACTGGATGCCTATGCTGAGCTATATGCCGATTGGGAAAAGTGTGTTGAAAAAATTGCCGTCTTTGAAAAGGTAATCGAAAAACTCTCTACTGAATTATCTAAAGTTAAAGATGAACTGACAAATGTATCCACTGAAAATGATAAACAAAAAGATTCTATAGCCAAACTTGAGGTCATGCTCACTAAACGTGACATTGAGCTTGAGAAAACAAAAACCGAACTCACAGAGGCCAAGAAAACTTCTGAAAAACAGAATACTGGAAAGGCAACTCTTGATGAGATTCTCAAAGTGAGCAAGTTTTCAAAAACAGGTCTTGGTTTTGAATCAAATTTTTTGAGAGAGGGAGAAAGTAGTTCCTCAAAACCTAAAACTTTTTATAACCAAAAATCATCAACCAAAAGGAAAAGATTTGTGTGCCATTACTGCTTCTTACCAGGTCATATAAGACCATTCTGTTACAAGAGGATTCGTGATCTGGGGAAAGATGTTCCTCAGATGAGTGAACGAATGCTCTCACATCACAACTCACATCGCCAAAAACCTGGTCAATTCGTATGGGTTGAAAAGAAAAACATGGAATGCAAAGTAGTGTTTACCTCTCTCAAGAGCAGCATTGCTAGCTCATGGTACTTCGATAGTGGGTGCTCAAGGCACATGACAGGTAATGCCGAATTTCTCACTGATTACGTCACTATCAAAGGAGGGAATGTAAATTATGGGGGAGGAGCACAAGGTAAGATTGTTGGAAAAGGTACTTTATGTGTAAATGACATGCCCAAACTGAAAAATGTCTATCATGTAGAAGGACTGAAAGCTAATTTAATTAGTATAAGTCAACTATGTGATGACAATCTACATGTCAATTTTGACAAACATGAATGTAAAGTGTTTGATAACACTAATAAATGTTTGTTCACCGGAGTAAGGTCTCAGGATAATTGTTACAAATTTGGTGACAACTTATCCTGCCTTAGCTCCAAAACAAATGAACTTGAACTGTGGCATCAAAAATTAGGACATGCTAGCTATAGGAAAATAGAAGAATTAGTTAGGTTTGATGCTGTTAAACACTTGCCCAAGCTCGACTTTAAACAATCTAGTGTGTGTGGTCCTTGTCAGAAGGGGAAGCAAACCAAAGCCTCTCATCCAAAAGTGGACCAAAGTTCCACGTTTGAAATTTTAGAATTAATACATACTGATCTTATGGGACCAATTGAGGTTGAAAGCTTAGGTAAAAAGAAATATTCATTTGTTTGTGTAGATGATTTTTCTAGGTATACTTGGGTGCTCTATTTAAAAGAAAAATACGGAAGCACTCGAAGTGTTTAAAGTGTGGTATAAAAAGGTGAAAAACTTGTATGGGAAAAAGTTATCAAAATTAAGTCCGATCATGGAACCCGAATATGAGAACACATTGTTCTCAAAGTTTTGTGACTCCAAAGGAATCACCCATGATTTTTCAGCCCCTAAAACTCCTCAACAAAATGGAGTTGCAGAAAGGAAAAATCGTACTTTACAAGAGATGGCCCGTGTCATGCTTAGTTCTAAGAACATCTCTAAACGATTTTGGGCTGAAGCACTTAACACTGCATGTCATATAGGAAACAGAGTTTATCTTAGAGTTGGATCAACCATGACTCCTTATGAAATACTCCTCGGTAAAAAACCTACTCTCAAATACTTTCATGTCTTTGGATGCATATGCTATGTTCTAAATGATAGAGATTATCTATCTAAATTTGATTCCAAGAGTGACAAAGCTGTTTTTCTTGGATATTCCACAAATAGTCGTGCATATAGGGTTTACAACCTTAGAACTAAAACTGTTATGGAATCAATTAATGTTACATTTGATGATACTGCTGACCTAAATATAAAATCTCTTGAAGATGATGTCTCAGATTGTATAGATACAATGCAGGAAACTCAAAATCAAACTGAACAGATGCAGCAAAATGGACTGCAGAAAACAGATGCAGGTACTGATGCAAGCACATCATCACCTACATTCGGGCAAACAAAATATGGTTCTGAATCTGAAAATTCTGAATGTGAAGAAGGAAAGTTGGATAGGACTAAAGACATACCCAGCAGAGTGCAAAAGAATCACCCAATATCTCAAGTAGTGGGTGATGTAAACGAAAAAATTAATACAAGGGAAAAGCCTAGGGTCAACTACCGTGAGTTGGCTGGGCTAAGCTGTGTTGAATCTCAAGTAAACAAGGTTAGTTCATGTTGTTTTGTTTCTAATATTGAACCAAAGAATGTTGTAGAAGCCATGAAAGATGATAATTGGATTATTGCCATGCAAGAAGAACTAAATCAATTTGAGAAAAATGAAGTATGGACTTTAGTTCCTAGGCCTATAGGGGGAAATGTAATAGGAACTAAGTGGATCTATAAGAACAAAACTGATGAAAATGGTCAAATTACAAGAAATAAAGCTAGGCTTGTAGCACAAGGTTACACCCAAGTAGAAGGAATAGATTTTGAAGAAACTTTTGCTCCTGTTGCTAGGATAGAATCAATTAGACTTTTACTTGCCATTGCTTGTTACTTGGACATCACTTTACATCAAATGGATGTTAAGAGTGCCTTCTTGAATGGTGTCCTAAATGAAGAAGCCTATGTTGAACAACCTAAGGGCTTCACTGATCCCTATTTTCCTGATCATGTTTATAAGCTTAAAAAGGCCCTATATGGATTAAAACAAGCCCCTAGAGCTTGGTATGGGAGGCTAACTGAACACCTCATACAAATGAGATTTAAGAGAGGTGAGGTAGATAAAACCTTATTTATTTTAAAAGAAAATGTAGGAATCTTAGTGGCCCAAATTTATGTTGATGACATTGTATTTGGATCATCTTCCAAAGATATGTTAGACTACTTTGTCACAAGTATGACCACCACCTTTGAAATGAGTATGGTTGGTGAATTAACCTACTTTCTAGGACTTCAAATAAAACAAAATAAGGAAGGAATTTTTATCTCTCAAAGTAAATATGCCAAAAACTTGGTTAAAAAGTTCTCTCTTGACAATGCATCTCACTTTAAAACCCCTATGGGATCTTCCCAAAAGTTGTGCAAAGATGAAAATGGTGAGGATGTTGACCCCACCTTATATAGAAGCATGATTGGAAGCTTGTTATACCTTTCAGCAAGTCGTCCAGACATCATGTTTAGTGTTTGCTTGTGTGCTAGATATCAAGCTTGCCCCAAATTATCCCACCTCAAGGCTGTAAAAAGAATCATTAGATATGTAGGTGGAACTATCAATTTAGGGCTAAGCTATACTCGAGAAACCAATACAAATCTGGTAGGATTCAGTGACTCTGATTGGGCAGGCAACACTGATGATAGGAAAAGCACAACTGGAGGTTGCTTTTATCTTGGAAACAACTTAGTATCTTGGTATAGTAGAAAACAAAACTGTGTATCCCTTTCTACTGCTGAATCAGAATATGTGGCTGTTGGGAGTTGTTGTTCTCAACTCCTTTGGATGAATCAGATGATTAAAGATTATGGTCTTAAAAGTAATATCCTAACTGTTTTTTGTGATAATCTAAGTGCCATAGAAATATCAAAAAATCTTGTTCAACACTCACGTACTAAACATATTGACATTAGACATCATTTTATTCGTGAACTTGTTGAGCAAAAAATTATTAGCATGGAATCAATTAGCACTGAAAAACAGTTGGCTGACATTTTCACCAAAGCCCTTGATTTTCAGAGATTTTCCACTCTAAGGAAATCTCTGAGTTTGTGTGCAATATAATGATGTGATCCCCCGTGTGATCACATCATAACTAACACCTGTATTTTACAATTCTAACAAAAAATATATATAACAAAAACATAAAAAAATTTGCATGATTTATCTCAGTGTGGTCACTTGTATTACATTCTTGTTGTGTTTCCTCTCTGAATTGTGAATCCTTCTTATATAGTAGTCAACAACAGTTGACTCTAAAATTATCTTACTAGATGTCTCTTGGTGGGTGCAAAAATAAAAAAAATGTTTGGGAAACAGCTACTCCATCCATGGTATGAAGTCATTTCAATGTGATCAAAATGACTTCAAGAGAAAGTTTGAGTCAAATTGATAAGATCATTCGAAAGAGGGCTATCCATGAGTTTAAGAAGAGTGAAAGCTACCCATAATATATTTTTCCACGAAAAAAAAAATTATATGTGGAAGCATTCTAGAGGCCAAGCAAGACAAGATTCTGATTCATTGACTTTCTTAGAGGAAATGCGTACCTTGATGTAATCACATACTATGCCACACATATACTGAGATTTATCCTTCACATGTGTGTAAATTATGCATCATTAGTTTTTAGAATTTTTTCTGTCAACCTGGTCCTTGGTGAAAATCTCAATCAAATGCTTTTTTACTTCAAATTTATTTTAGTTAAATTATTTTATGCTCAACGAAATTACCTAATTTTTTTTTTAAATGTCCATATATTTAGGGGGAGTATAATTCTTGGATTTTTAATGTATCTATGGCAAGTACATTATCTAAATATTAAAACTAATTTTTGGCATTTATCTTTATCATCTAAGTCTCCAAGGATGTTTAGAAATCATTTACTCCAAGGATATCAACCGGCCTAAGGGATTTAGTTGATGGTTTAGTTCAAATTAAATTAGAACTCTCCTAAGTGACCTAAGCCTAGTGTGAGTAATAAGTGCAATCACATCAACATAAATACCAAAACCCTCTCCTCCTTTAAACCCTCACCGGCCATTGTGATCAAAACCCTTAAAAATTCCAAAATCTCTCTGTTTCTTTCCCTCTGCTCATGGCGTCTCCTTCCAAACCCTCGTCTCCGACCACCGATCGTTCGCCTCCTCCATCTCCGGTGGCCCCAACCGAAGCTGCCGTGGAGCTGTTTGTCGATACTGAGGCTACCCCTGTCACAATTTCGCTCCCTGGTGCTGTTGACAATGCAATTGATGCTGATAATCCCGGGGATTTGAAAGCTGTTGGTGCAATGACGGGATTGTCTAGAGGCCCTAACTGGTCGTTGAGGCAGAGGGGTTTTTCTCCCAACATGGGAGAGTATACTCCTAAGGTACGCCCTAACATGGCCGAACCAGATTTCATTGAAGATGATGATGAGGAGTATGATCCCACTGCTGATTTGAAGAGGAAGAGAGGAAAAACAACGGCTAGTGGCTCTGGTAGTTCGTCTGGTAAGCCTGTGTCTCAACGAAGGAAATATTTGGGTGGACTGACTGTTTATTCAAGCGAATCAGATGAGGGTGATGCTGAGGCCTTTAAAGTTGTGTCCAGAAAAGCTCAGTCAATAGATCTTGAGGAACTGAAGGAAGCTGATGAGATAGTTGAATCTGCAGCTCAAGACCTAGGAGACATCTTCCCTCATGTCATTGTGATGCCTGGGGATTTGCCACCTAGTAAGATCTCCACACCTCAGCTGTCCCCTACTGATGCTACCAAAGGTACCACTACATCTCCAACTCCATCACCTCCTACCAACTCGCCTGTAGCCCCTGCTCGATCATCTCCGGGTAACTGGTACTCTGGGGCACACTCTGAGACTGATGAGGTTGAAGAGTATGATGAATCTGAGCATATCCCCCTTCAAGCTCTCTTGGACCTGAAGAAAGGCAAAGGCAAGGTGAGACAAGCAAAGGCCAAAGCTGCTGGGACTATCTCTGCCCAAGCATCTGACATTGGGTCAGATGATGATGAAGCTGAGGATGAAACTTTTAGACTTGGGAGAGATGAGCTTGAAACTGAAAAGAAGGATGCTGCTGAAGATGTACTCACATCTGCATCCTCACCTAGAAGGAGCTTGAGATTGTCTGGTCCCTCCAAAGCTGTTCTGCCTAAGCCAAGGCATACCCCAAGTCCTAAATCCTCTTCAAGGAAGGTAAGCTCCCTCTCACCTGAAAAATTTATGTCTAAGTCTGTGAAAGAGAGGTTTGAATTCTTTAGGAAAAAAGGGTTTTTGGTGGAAAGAGTCATTGACAAAACTTTTGAGGATGTTGGTATGAAAAGATACTTAGAGGAAAAAGGCCTACTCTATTCTGTGTCCTACCCAAACAACTACTATCCCTCGCTTGTTAGTGAGTTCTATGCGGGTCTAGTTCAGGCTATTCAAGATCCTAGAGATGTTGGGTTTGAAAAGGTTATGGTTCGTGGCACTCTAATTAATTTTTCTCCTGCCTTGATTAATATCTTCCTTCATACTCCCAGTCCTCACATCCTTCCTCCCATGGCTCATAAGGATGAAATTGCCAATACCATAACTAATGGTCTTGATCCTTCATGGCACTCTCAATTCAAGTGCACAATGCTCACTTCCTTGTGTAGTTTTTTGTTTAAAATCTCTACTTTTAATTGGAAACCCTCCTCAAACAAAAACATTGTCACTGTGTCACATGCGGATTTGATTCATAGGATTTTTACTGGTCAAGTATTTAACCTTGGTGAAGTGATATTTGGGAGTATAGTACAGTTTGCTGAAAAGGAGTTGCCCTCTGATCTTCCTTTCCCATGCTTAATCACTGGTCTTTGTGTGAAGCAAGGAGTTGAAATCTTACGTTCTGATCGCATATGTGAGAAGGTTGAACCTTTTGGCATTCTACCTGTGTTAGAGTGCACTAGACGCACTGCAGATTTGCCTGTTACCTTCCCTGATGACCCAGTTATCGATGCTCAAGATGGTGATGAAGATGAGCATGTTGATGCTAGTGAGGATGAGCCTGCATCTCCACTATCACAAGAGGACCAAGTTCAGCTGCTAACTGATGAAATTAAGTTTTTGGAGAAAACGATGATCCTCTCAAGAGTGCAGTTCAAGGAAATGTCCACAAGGAGGAATAAGTTGCTGGCTGCTCGTGAACGTCTTTCTGGTCAAAAAGGGGGAGCTAGCTCAAGCAAGATTTATAGAGATATTAGCTCGGATTTCAGGTGGGAACTACTTGCGAAGACACAAGCAGAAATAGAAGGAAAGCAAGGATGGGATCGAGGCTTCAATGATGATTGAAGTATTTTTAGTATGGTTTATGTCTTAAAAACGATTTTAATTTCTTGTTTGTTTTGGAACAATGGTGATTTGTTTTTGCTTGGTTTGTTTTAGTTTGTTTTGGACATGTGTTTGAACATGGTGGCTTATGGTTTTTATTAGCTAGTTTTTAGGGGGAGCATTCGAGCTCTCCGTCTCATATCATGTTTTGGATAATATTTAGCTTATTTAATTGTGTTAATATATATTATGCTTGAGATTTGTTTTTGAACAGAAAGCAACAAAACAGGGGGAGATTGAAAGTGTGATAGCATCACACTTAGCCAAGTCAAAAGGTTGACTTAATTATGTTTTGTTACTTTCTTTTTTAATTAAATTATGTAAATATTTTATTTATATTCACTAACCTATTAACCGAAAATTGTTATCTGTTTAGTATTATTTTGGTGATTTAATTAGGACTCTCATATGAATAAATGAAGACTTGAAGTGATAATGAAGATTGAAGAGATAGAAGTTCATTATCCAAGTTTATCCTTACCCGTTAGCTTGGAGGTCCTTGGTTATAAATACAAGTCCCAAGGCTGATATCAAGATACGGAATTATACACTCTGAAAGGCTGAAGAAAGATAGACTTGAAAGGAGTGTTTTTATAAGAGAGTTCTTTTTGGTTATTTTAGTTATTCTCTTATTATTTCTTTGTAATCGATTTCAAAAGTGTTTTTTAATAAGAGAAGTTTATTGTCTACAGCATATTGCTGTAGATAAGTATTAAATCTGTGTTCATTTCATTTCTGTTTTAATATTTCGCTGCATTTCACTGTTGTGCTAGTGCTGGTGCGATAGCATCAGGACTCACATCAGTCTTCTGTGCACTTCCTAGCCGCTCCATTTCTTTCAGTGATATCCAGAATCAGAAATTTGGCCTTGGCCTTTGCCTTTGCCCAAAATCTTTTTTTTTTTGAATATCCGTTCTAAAGATTCTAAATATCAATGTTCAATGTTCTGGATATCCAGAATCTTATGAAAGTGATATCCAGAATCATAAATTTGGTCTTGGCCTTGGATTTGGCTTCAAATCTTTTTTTTCTGAATATCCGTCCCAAAGCTTCTCGATATTAATATTCAATGTTCTGGATATCCAGAACCTTATGAAAGTGATATCCAGAAATTTAGAATTTGGCATTGGCCCCAATTTTTTTTTTCTGGAGATCCATTCCAAAGCTTCTGGATATTCAAAACACGTTTCTTCATAAGTTATGGAAAAATGTGTTTCTCCAGAGACCGACTCAAGTACATTTACGTATACCTTGTTGGGGAAGAAAAAAAAAAACACTCTAGCATAAAGTATTGTTATATTAACTTAAATTTTATTTCGCTGGTTTAAAATGATTTTTTCACTTTCTCGCTACCAAAGAAATTTGAATAATAATTTTAGGTCGCTACGAAGAAGGAACCTTAAACAATAAGTTTAGTTTGATTTAATTATACAAATAAAAATTTATAACTTGTTATTGATAAAGCATCAAATTATCAATATAAATTTTTAATTTTCATTCAGATATTAAATCAATATAATATTATTACTCAATTTTTTGTAATAATTGAAAAAATATGAGATATTTTGGGACGAAGGAAGTATAATAAGTTAATCCAACTACTTTCCCGTCCGAGTGAATGACTTTATTTTCTTAAAATATACTCCCTCCGTCCCATCTTATCTTAAGCTTCACCAATTATTTAAAAAGTCGTCCCGTTACAAGCTTCACTTTTCCTAAAATGAAAAAGATTTATTAATATTTTATTATACCCACTAACTTTTCTCTCACACACATTTAAATTATGAATCCACTTGTCATATCCACTCACTTCTTCCCTCTCACAACCCTTCTCCCACTCCCATTATTTTTGAATATATATATATTGCTTTCTTAATTTGCTTGTTTCACCAAAATGGTGAAGCTTAACCCTGGACGGAGTGAATATTATCTTCTCTCAATTTTTTCTTAAATTATCTGTTATCACTTTTTAAATTTAATTCTACACTTGCAAAATCATTTTTTCTTAGAGCCGGTCTCCTGTGAGAACATGGGATCCGTCTCATGCATGAGACGGGTCGACCCATGACCCATGGGGCATGACCCGCCACGTGGCAGCCTTTTATAGGCCAATTTTTTTTATTTTTTTTTTTATATTATTTTTTTCAGAGCAAAAGTAATAGTTACCATCTCTTAATGTAATGACTGTATACATATAAAGTAACATTGGTCATAAGTAAACGTAATACCTGTTTAAAAAAAAATAAAAGCTCGTTTTTACTCATTTTTTTCAAATGTAATACAAACTATATGTATTATTTTTGAAATGTAATAACTTATGTATATGAATGTAATAGTTTATACAAGTAAATGTACCACTTTGATAGATGAAATTGTAACATATTTCTATAGATAATGTAATACTTTTACATGAAAACATATAGATACCTATACATATGTGTTACAATTATGTACAAATACTATTATATATAAATAACACGTTTGTTACATTTTAGTTATAATAAGTATTACTTTTGCCAAACGAAGAAAACATAGGAAAAAACATTATTACTTTTCTGTATATATGTATTACTTTAATGTATACAAACTATTACTTTAATGTATACAAACTATTACTTTAATGTATACAAACTATTACTTTATGTTGGCTGAAGGATTGGGCCAAGGCAAATGTGGGCTGATTCCAGCTTGGGCGGTCGCTGATTCCAGCTTGGGCGACCGCCCATATGCAAAAAGCTTGGGCGGACGCGTGGGTTGGCTTTGTTGGGCGGGTGATGGGTATGGAACCGACTCGTCTCATCATGCTGTTCTCACCCAAGTTTTTGTCTTTTTCTTAAATTATCTGTTATCACTTTTTAAATTTAATTCTACACTTGCAAAATTAATAGTTGAAATTGATAGTAAATACATTTATAATTTCTTTACTATTAAAAAAATATTATTTTGTAAGTGTTTTTTTAAACAAAGATAATTTTTTTAGGCAAAAATTATAAAATATCGACTTAAACTAGTGACGGAGGTGTAAGAATCTGGAACTAGGGCTGTAAACGAGCCGAGCCGAGCCGAGCTTTGAAGTTTCGAGCTCGAGCTCGAATAAAAAATATCGAGCTCGAGCTTTTCTCGAGCTCGAGCTCGAGCCCAGAATGCATGTTCGAGCTCGGCTCGAATCAAGTTTCGAGCTTTTCGCGAGCTGGCTCGCGAGCTGCTCGAACTCGAGTTTTAACGAGCCGAGCTCGAGCTTCGACTTATTTTTTGAAAAAAATCTGAAATCAAACGAGCTTTTAACGAGCCGAGCTCGAGCTTCGACTTATTTTTTGAAAAATGCGAAATCAAACGAGTTTTTAACGAGCCGAGCTCGGGCTTCGACTTATTTTTTGAAAAAAATCTGAAAACAAACGAGCTTATAACGAGCCGAGCTCGAGCTTCGACTTATATAGATATATATATATACTATAATTTATTCGAGCTTTTAACGAGCCGAGCCCGAGTCGAGCTCAAACGAGTCGATCTCGAACAGAGCTCGTCGAACATACGAGCCGAACACGAGCCGGCTCGAAAAAATGACGAGCTTGAAAATCGGTTCGAGCTCGAGCCGAGCTCACCTCAGCCGGCTCGAGCTTTTTTCGGCCAGGCTCGAGTCGGCTCGATTCGTGTAACAGCCCTATCTGGAACGCAATTGGGCCTTATCGGGCCACATGTGTTCCCGTCCACGCTATTATAGGAGAAAGGTCAAAATCCCACTGTACACCACGTTAACCACGTCAACCATAACAAAACTTCTACTACTACCGTAATACTCTCCGTCTTATAACAACGAAGTTTTTAATTTGATTTTTTTATTAAGAATAAATAAATTTTGAATATAAAAAATAAAGTCAAGAAAAAAATTAATCGACAATAATAAATGTATTATTATTATTAGTGTAACAATTGAATCTTATTATTTATTTTTAATAATAAATCAACTAATAACCTTATTTTTTTGTTTGAAGCAGATTTGAAAGGAGACTAAAAAGTAAAAAAGAAAAGTAAACCTTTAGGTCCCGTTTGGTTCGCGAAATTGATCATTCCGCCGATGAAATGGAATGATCAATTTCGTTTGACCCATTTCATTCCCATTTTTGGTTTAAATTTTTTATTCTTTCGGAATGGCTAATTTCATCGAAGGAAGGAATTGGTCATTTTCTCCATACAGGGGCGGAGCCAGGGGGGGGCATGGGGGGCACTTGCCCCCCCCCCCCCCCCCCCAGCGGCGGAAGTGCAGTGGATTTTTTTTTTTTTTTGCCCCCCCATATTTTTTTGTTATATATAATTAACTTCAAGATTAACACCATTGAGTGGTGTGGTTCAGCGGTAGAAGGGGTGAAATTAAAGCTTTTGGTGTTTTCTTTTAAATCCATGTTCGAGCCCTGCTATCTATATTTTCAATTAATTTTATTTGTCCTCCATCTTTGCTATTCTCTCTCTCTCTCTCCATTTCTTTCTCTTAACAGTTTTGTTTTTCTCTTTCTCCTAATTTTCTCACATTTTTTCAATCTTAATTATTTAGTTAGGCTTTTCCCATTTTTTTGTTTTTTGTCTTTCTTCCTATTGTCCCAAGTTTAATTAGCAAATTTGAATTTCTTTTTTGTACGAGTAATATATTTTAATAAATTGTTTGCGTTAAATACTTCAACATTATTTCAATCGTTCCTTGAATTACTTACTTTTATCATTTTTGTTAACTTTCTTAATTCTTTACATTTTTAACTAAAATACATTGTATTTCATGGATCCAACCCATTTTTTACTTGTCCTACCCTAAAATTCTTTTCGGGGGCAGCGCGTGTAATCTTGCCCCCCCTCGGGCAATTCCTGGCTCCGCCCCTGCCTCCATATATAAAAGAAATGCTTAATTTCTTTGACAATGAAATTGTAAATTTTTTTTTACCAAAATACTCCCATACCCAAACCACCCCTCTGTCCCATCCCCACCCCCCACTCCCACGAATTTTTTTTTACTCATTTTGCATACCCCTACCTACTCCACCCACCCAGCCCCCTGCCCTACCATCCCACCCCCCACTCTCCAACCCCCCCACCCCACCCCACGAAAAAAAAAATATTTTTTACTCATTTTGCATACCCCTGCCTACCCCACCCACCCAGCCCCTGCCCTACCACCTCACCCCCACAAAATTTTTTTTTTTACTAATTTTGCATACCCCCTACCTACCCCACCCACCCAGCCCTGCCCTACCCCTTCCCCACCCTCCAAAAAAATAATTTTTTAAAAGAAGGGTAAATTGGACATTTTATATGTTTTCATTTCATTTCTATAATTTGTAATTTCAAACCAAACATGCTTTGCCAAGGAATTGAATCGCAATTTCATTTCATTCCGTGCCAACCAAACGGAGGAGTTTGACCAGTTTTTTTTTTCCATTTCAATTCCTTCAGGAATTCAATTCCATTGACTATTTCATTCCTTCACTTTTTTTTTTTCATCGAACCAAACGGCCCCTTACTACTTTGGAACAGAAGTACTCTCTCCATTTTGATTTAGTATTTTTAATTTGACTTTGTACATGAATTAAAAAAATAAAATTATGAATATAAAAAGTAAAGTAGAAAAGAAAAAATGGGTTGAGAGTTTTTACTATAAGAATCAGTGTTCTAAAAGACCCCGCCTAAGGGCGCCTAGGCCCCGCCTAGGTGCTAGGCTCCTTTCCAACGCCTAATTCTAAACCCCGCCTAGGTCCCGACTAATCCCGAATAATCTCGACTAGTTCCCGCCTAGGCGCTAGGTCCGGCTCCGCCGCCTAGCATCCGCCTAACAATTTTTAGAACCTTGATAAGAATGATAAATGAATATCATTATTTATTTTAAGTTATAAAGCAATTAAAAACTTTAATATGAAACATAAAAAAAAAAAAAGTAAGAGTTTAAATCGGGGACGGAGGTAGTAGTAATAACCACGAGATATCTCATACGTCTACTCGCTTATACCTTTACAACTATCCTCAACGCTCCCTTATCAAACCCTTGATTGCATTTAAAGGGGACCCTCCTTATCATCAGACGCCACTATTAGCCAATCTCGTTTGATGCCTCATCACAGCGAATCAAACATATCACACCGAATCCCAATATCCGTTACAGTGGCACAGCGCTAAACAAGGTACAATTGTCACGTGTCGAGTTATTGTGCTGCATGCCCATAATTCTGTACAAAATAAAAATATTTTGGGCAAGTGCGAAATCGACTGTATAAATATTGAACTTAATTAAAGGTCGAGATTGTGCATAAATAAAATGAAATAGTACTTCGTATCAATCAAATTATTTAAAATAATTTTAAACATAACTAAAAATAAAAAGTAAAAAGAAAAGACCAGCAGCAGCCCACTACACTAATAAAAACACAACATTTGAGGAACTGCTCAGCCTCCCACTCTTCTCCCCTGCACACCACAATCTGTAGAGAGAGAGAGAGAGAGAGAGAGAGAGAGAGCGAGAAATGGCACAAGCTTTGGGTTATATTCTTTTTCACCTCTTTCATTATCTTTGACTTTGAATGAGCCCTTAAACCCTAAAAATGGCTGTTCCACAAACAGAGCTTAACCTAGTAGACACTCTCTACTGTCAAGAAGAACACTGGGAAGAAGAAGATGAATGTTCTTCAAGGAATGATCTTTTCGATAAATCACAAATTTACTTCAATAATGACCACAAACCCCCCCAATCTGTACCATTATTACTTGACCAGGACCTGTTTTGGGAAGATGAGGAGTTGTCTTGCTTGATCTCGAAAGAGCAAGGACAAAAAGATGAATTTGACGACACAAATCTACGTTATGTTGGGCCTAGAAACGAGAGTGTGGAGTGGATTTTAAAAGTGGTTTCACATTATTCATTCAATGCCCTCACTGCCGTTCTTGCTATAAACTATCTGGATAGATTCATGTTAAGCTCTCAGTTACAATGGGAGAAGCCATGGATGACCCAACTTGCTGCTGTTTCTTGTCTTTCTCTTGCTGCCAAAGTTGAAGAAACCCAAGTCCCACTCCTAATAGATCTTCAGGTCTCTCTCTCTCTCTCTCTCTCTCTCTGTGTGTGTTTTCTTTCATGTATGGATTTTGGGATGAAAATTGAACGTGGGTTTTGGTTGATTTGTGAAGGTGGAGGATTGCAAGTATGTATTTGAGGCGAAAACGATTCAAAGAATGGAAATATTGACTCTGTCAACTCTCAAGTGGAAGATGAACCCAGTGACCCCAATCTCATTTCTTGATTTCTTTGCCAGAAGGCTCGGTTTGAAGACCTATCTCTGTTTCGAGTTTCTCAAGAGATGCGAATCCCTCCTTCTCTGCATAATTTCCGGTAATAATTACTTGTTCCGTCTCAAAATGAATGACAAAAAAATTCAAATTATATCAATCTATTGATTTTCGGGTATTAATTTTTGCGTCTTTAATCACACATTTTAATGCAGATTACAGAATTAGGCATTACCTTCCTTCCTTAATCGCAACTGCAACAATGCTGCATGTAATCAAGAGTTTAGAGCCCTGTATTCGATTCGAGTATCAAACCCAACTCTTGGGCATTCTTGGAATTGATAAGGTCAGCAAAAATCCAGATTTAAATTATTATTTTTCCTTTAATCACTATTAAGATTAAATAATTACTTGATAATGTTATTAACACGTAAAGTTTTATGTAATTAATTAAAAACAGGAAAAGGTGGAAGAATGCTCTTGGCTAATCCATGAGTTGACAAGTAGAGGCAATGGTCGCAATTTCAATAAACGCAAGTTTGGATCCGTACCCGGTAGCCCAAACGGGGTTATGGATCTGTCATTTAGCTCGGACAGCTCCAATGACTTGTGGGCGGGTATGGAGGTGGTAGGATCCGTTTCGTCCTCACTGGTGCCTCTTTCTAAGAAGATGAAAGCTGCTCATGAGCTTGCCACTGGTTCAGAATAGTCCTGGTTGGTTAATTAATTTTCTTGATTAGGCAAGCATTATATATAATTAATGTCTTTACTAGTCAATAAAGATTTAATTTTCATGTTAAATTGGCAACCATCTTTACAATAATGAAAACCCGGATCCGATCCATGAAATACATTGGTATGGAGAATTGGGGGAAGTTCTTGGAGGTAGAGATGGTTGGCATTTTATCCGGAGAAAATCAAACAAATAGCAATTTAGAGTATTTGTATTTTCATTTAATTAAGTTCCCTCTTGTAAGTTGTAACATTTACCTATTGAACATACTACTGTAGTATTTATGTTAATAAGATGTTATTCCATTTTAACAACCTTATTCTTGTTTAATCTTTTTGGTCTATGTTTTCAAACCTAATGATGAATTTAGGTTCAACTAAGATGACATGTTGTGTCGTTTATAAGTTGTTGACTAGGTCTTGTGTCCATTTTTCAACATTTTAGATGGAAACTGGTTTACTATTGGGAATTTCGATTTGAGCCAGTGCAATTATATACTCCCTCCGCCCCTTTTCGAGCTTCACTTTTTGTCAAAATGAATCTCCCATTAAAAGCTTTACTCACTCATTCTCTTTCCTATTTCACTCACTCATTTTAAAATAGCAAATAATTTTTACTATTTCACTCACTCATTCTCCCTCTACCCCTTTTCTAAAATAGCAAAGAATCTTTACTATTTCACTCATTCGTTCTCTCTCCTATTTCACTTTTATACTCACAACACTTTTCAAATTTATTATTCCTGAACATACCAAAAGTGTCGAATTGGGCCAAACAAGTAAAGCCCAATCTCAGATAGCGTTGGCACCCACATTCTCAATGAAACTAATCCAATCAGAACAAGGCCCAAGGCCCATCTCACACATCAGTCGACTAAGCCCATGGTCCGACTTACAGGTCCCGACCTAACTTAGTCTGACCTCATGATCCATGCTACTATTCGGGTACGAACCATGCTCTACCCGACCAGCTCGACCATTCCACGAGTGGCGACCTCGACCTAAATCAGCCAGCGACGACTGCACTCACGCGCCTATTCGTCAAATCAATGCTCACAACTACATCCCTACAAATCAGTGACCGTTATAGACACGTGCCCATGACCAAGTAACCGCCGCTATAATCTCGGAGGACATGCCGCCTCCCCAAAAATACATCACTCTTGCCTATAAATACTTCATCACTACCAAACGGTGAAAGGTAACTGCCATTTTGTATTCTGAGTTCATTATTCAATACATTTTGAGCTATATACAACTGTGATCTTACTCTCACGCCCGAGCGTCTTCGCCGGAGACACATCCGGCTAGTCGTGGGTTCTGTTTTCAGGTCAAGAAGCCAGGTGATCGGGCCCCGCCACGTGGAGGAAGATTGATAAGCACATTTCCGGCAAAGACGTTTGGTTCCATCACGGAAACGTGCTTCAACTTGACCTCGAAATTTTTAACAACCTGCGACAATGGTGACTTCGGACGGACACGTATCCGAGGCTTCACTTGGGCATGAAGAAGTGAACAACAACAACACTAATGCAAATGCAAATGCTGAAAACTTGAATTTGCCTCCTCCACCACCAAATCGTCCTCATGGTAGAGCCACACGCTCTACCGCATCGCTGATGGCGGGGTTTGCTCGTCGACACAAGGAGAGGCAAAAGGCACATGGATGGGCAAGGAGCTCCACCCCCTCCTAAACGTCCAATTGCTCAGGTGAACGTTGGACACAGAGCAGGTCCCTCCACCAACCCTATGAGCAAGAAAGAGATGATGTTAGAGAGGGCCCAGATTTTGGCCGACCTAATAGCTATGGAAGAAGCAGAGCAGGCCGACGTGCGCTCTGAAAGAGTGGATCGTACTCAGGTCTCTAATGGACAACAGGCTAGGAGTATGAGGCCAAATGAAGGTGTGGGACAGAATGGTGACAACAGGATAGTTCGGCGAGCTCCTACCATCGTGCATGTGCCGAGTAACGACCCGAGGGCCGCCTCACCGAAATAGAGAGCAGGAGGCTCGGTCGACTTAAGGACACGCTAATGTACCCAATAGAAACAGGCATGTTTCTCCGGCGCGAACTCGAGATCGGGGTCTCAAAGAGACGTAAATGGGCGCAGTCGCCTATAAGAGAGGACAGGCGCGCAGTCGCCATACTGCCGCCGAGAGGCGCAGTCGCCTCAAAGAAGTAATGCATAGATCCCCAGCCCGATCGAGAGAGCCAATTCCCACAGAGACAGGAGGAGTAGGCGGGTGACTCCCTAGGAGTGAAGGCCGAGGTCGAATCTGCTCCCCCTCCCGGGAGATGAGAGACCCGATGCCGAGAATGGTTGTTGATGAAAAAGAAATTTGAACAATGGGAAGAGGAGAAGAAAAAGAGACGGAAAGGTCGAACGAATTGACTTTGCTCTTCGACCTTTTTCCAAAGAAATCGAGATAGTCGACCTCCTCCTACTTTCAGGTTGCCTCTTCTGGAGAAGTACTCTGGGTCGACAAATGCCAGGAGCCACATATCACATCTGGAAGCCACTATGTGTTTTGTCGCCAATGAGGATGACAACATGTGCAAGGCTCTCCTAAGCACACTAACTGGGCAAATTTTAACTTGGTTCAATGGTTTCGCCGGTAGTATCACCACATGGGCATCCTTCGAACAAAATTCTTAGATCGCTTCTCGATTGCGGGAGCTCGAAAGATAACCGTCACCGATCCGAATAACTTGGTGCAGGGTAAGAATGAAAGCTCGATGAGCTATTTCACCAAGTTCAAAGAGATGGTTGATAAAATAGAGGAAGACCTCACAGACATGGAAGTAATCAATTGCTTCCGAAGTGGTATTTCCTCAGAAGACATGGACTACGAGCTCACAGTCCGAACGGTCACAACTCGACAGGAGTTGTTTGAAAAGGTGTATAATGTCGCTCCGGCCGAGGAAAGGAAAGAAAAGAAGAATGGTAAGAGCCCCAAGGTTGAAGTCGCTGACGATAAAAAGACTCCAACAAGAATGGGGAACAATAAAAATGGAAAGAAATGTAACTAGGGTGACAGAGAAGGTGCCCGAAGCTTTCACTCCCTCACGGTGAGTCGAACCGAGATTTTGAATGCCGTCGAGCCGGCTCCTCCACCCCAATGAATCCAGGCAACAAGTTTAGGCGGGACAATGAAGTACCGCGACTACCACAAAGACACCGGTCATCTCACGAGGATTGCTTGGGATTAAAGCGTATCATCCGGCGAATGGTCGACTGGGAGACTCGAAGCTTATGTGAAGAGACCTCAAGTGGGGGAGGCGAGCGGGCCCGGCGGGTGGGCAACAAGGACCTAGGCGGCTAGACCGAACCCGGGGGTCATCATCGAACAAGCAAGCAACACGGCCATCAAGCACAAGATATTCCACCTAATAAGGCCCCACATGTGCCTCCAAGGAGAGAAATAAGAGATGAGGCAATCGCCTTCTACCCCACGAATTGGCAACAAATATGGCGGCTAGGGAGCAAGTTCTCGTCATCCCAGTCTCATTGATGGATGTACGACGAGCGGACTCTTAGTCGACACCTGGGCCTCGCAAGGATATTTTGTTTTACAAAACTTTCAAGGAAATGGGCCTTAATGATGAACACTGGAAAGATATGATGGCAGGTTGGAGGGCTTCACCAACCACCGAGTTGATGCTAAAGGCCGATAGTGCTCGACGTCGACCTAGGCCAAAGACCCCTCAGGATTGTCTCGAAGGTACAATTTATCGTAATTGATGTAAATAGTGACTATGCCGCCATACTTGGAATTCCCGGACAGTCGCTCTTGGAATGGTAGCATCAATTCCTCATCGCCGAGTAAAGTTCCCCTACACCTTGGAGTGGGTTGCATAAGGCACGGCTCGTGCTTATCTCGGATCATGTTCTAAGAGAAAGAAAGAAAAGGGAGCTAGAAATTGAGGCTGCCGATGGTTACTTGAAGCCGTCTCGCCACCACCAAAACTACCCGATCGTCAACAATCACCGACGTGATAGAGTCGACCTATCGCTCAAATGACGAGGTCATGCTTGAGTCGACACGTCACTCTAACACCACCGAGGTCGATTCGGATGTAGTTATGGTCGATCAAGTCGTCATAGGAGACCTATGCCTCCAGATAGACAATAACTCGGGGCCCCTACCAACAAGGTTGAGCAAGCTTGATGATATGATAGCCGAGGAGGCTCCACACTTGGGAGCCGAGGAAAGACAAAAGGTCGGGAAATCATAGTGGAGACTCTACAATTCGTAGATGGACCGAGCTAGAAGCCGTCGATGAGCTAGAGTCGCAATCACCAACCCTTCTTACCCCGACCAAAAATTCAAATTGGAAAGCGATTATCGAGTTGAGGAGCGAGCAGAAATTATCAAGCTACTCGAAGAAAGCAATGATGTCTTCGCATGGAGAGTAGAGGACATGAGGGGAATCAAGGAGGAGGTCGCCGTTCACGTACTTGAAGTCAACCCGACCGTAAAACCTAGACCCCAAAAGTTGAGAAGTTTTGCTCGTGACAAGGAAGAGGCTATCAAAGCCGAGGTACAAAACTTTTAAGTGCAGGTATAATCAAAGAGGCCACTCATACAACGTGGTTGGCCAACGTGGTCATGGTGAAGAAATCAAATGGCAAGTGGCGGATGTGTGTCGACTTCACTACTCTCAATCTAGCTTGCCCAAAGGATAGTTATCCTCTTCCTAGAATTGACAAGCTTGTTGATTCCATTGCCGGTCATTCCACTCTCGCCCCCGGATGCTTACTCGGGATACCACCGATAAAGATGCACGAGGATGACATAGTGAAAACGGCATTTCGGGCGGTGGAGGCATCTACTGCTATAATATGATGCCTTTTGGATTGAAGAATGCAGGAGCTACATATCAGAGGATGGTGAACAAAGTCTTTGCCTCACAGATTGGTCGAAATATGGAGGCCTACGTTGACGACATGGTCATTAAAACTAAGGCCGGGAGTCACGTGGTCGACCTAAACGAGACATTCGCCAATTTACGAGCAAACGACATGAAGCTCAACCCCAGTAAATGTGTGTTTGGAGTGGCAGCTGGCAAATTCTTGGGATTCATGGTATCTCAAAGGGGCATAGAAGCTAATCCAGAGAAGATAAAGGCTTTAGTCGACATGAAGGCTCCCACCACTATCAAAGAGATGCAGCGACTTAATGGAAGGGTAGCAGCTCTCGGTCGCTTCATATCAAAGTCGGCAGAGAGATCTCTCCCCTTCTTCAAAGCGTTGAGGGGGACGAAAAGCTTTGAATGGACGACCGAATGTCATTCGTCGTTCCAACAATTGAAGGATTATCTTGCTACTCCACCTCCGCTCGCAGCCCGACGATCGGTGAGACTTTATTTGTGTATCTATCTCGTAGGAGACAAGTCGATTCTTTGCAGTATTGATTAGAGAGGATGAAGGGCTTCAGAAGCCTGTGTACTATATCAGCAAAGCCTTATCAGATGTGGAAAGCAGGTATTACAATGCTGAGAAGGTCGCATATGCTCTAGTCGTGGCTTCAAGGAAGCTGCGAGCTTATTTTCTAGCTCATCCAATCGTGGTTCTTACCAATGCTCCTTTAAGAAAAATACTGCACAAGCCGGAGAGTTCAGGTCGACTACTCAATTGGTCAATTGCCCTCACTGAATTTGACATTGAGTATCGACCTCGAAAGGCGTTGAAAGCTCAAGCTCGCGACTTCTTGGTCGAGCTTACGTTCACCAAGGAAGATGACGAGCAGCGAGCTCCAAAAGAAAAGGGCAAAAGGAAAGAGCCAGAGTCACAAGTCGCCATCACTCTACCCGTCGATTGTTGGAAGGTCTATTCAGACGGATCAGCGACCAAAAGTCGCTGGAGCCGGAATCGTCTTGGTCGAGCCGTAGTCTCGGGACCGTTTACGAGGAATCGCTAAGGTTCAAATTTGACGCTTCCAACAACCAAGCTGAATATGAGGCCTTGATTGCAGCTATTGAGTACGCCAAGTGCTTCGGAGCAACTAAGATCATGGCCTACTGTGACTCACAATTGATAGTCAACTGTGCCGAGGCGAGTACGAAGTGCTTAGTTCTACTCTCATCAAATACTGCGACCTGGTGAAGGAGCTAATAAAGGACTTAGAATTCTGGGAGATTCAAAGAATTGGAAGAGAAGATAACGAGCTAGCTGATCTCCTTTCGAAACTTGCTACTTCAGATGAGCCACATGGCGAGCCTATCTCCTTCCTCGAAAATCCAGCTTATGAGAGGGTAAAAATTCAGTGCATAGATGATCCCTCAAGAAATTGGACTCAGGAGAAGTGTTGGATCGAGGAAATGAAAGCATACTTACAAAGTGGCGAGCTGCCAGAGGACGAGAAGAAGGCTCGAGCTATCAAAAAGAAAGCTCCGAGATATGTCATTCAAGGAGGCGAATTGCTCAAGATCTTATACTCGGCCATTGCTAAAGTGCATCCATCCCCAAGAGGTCGCCCTATTGATACACGAAGTGCATAGTGGAATTTGTGGTGGACACCGGGGCCGTGGACTCTTGCCGACAAATTAATCACGTTGGGATACTATCGGCCACACACGAGAGCCGACACTCACAACTTTGTTCAAGAATGTGATCAATGCCAAAGGTTTGCCAACCTTCCCCACGTGCCTACAACAGAGCTGCACTTCGTGATCGCAGCTTGGCCATTTGATATGTGGGGCGTCGACCTGATTGGACCCTTCCCTCCCGCCCGAGGAAACTGCAAGTACGTGATAGTGGCCATAGACTACTTCACCAAATGGGTTGAGGCCAAACCATTAGCTCGTATCACAGAGGAAAATGCTATCAATTTCATTCATGATTTTATTTGGTGTCGATTTGGTTTTCCTCGAGCCATAGTATCAGACAACGGACTGCAATTCTCCGTAGCTTTCTGGCGTAGATGAACAGAGTGGGAATCAAGCATTGGCAATCTTCGTCGCCTACCCTCAAGGAAATGGGCAAGTCCGAAGCGGCGAATAAACTTGTCCTATCATCACTCAAGACAGGACTCGTAGGTCGACGCAACAACTGGTTGGACGAACTCCCACTTGCTCTTTGGGCAGTTCGCACAACCACTCGGGGGCCTACGGGGGAAACCCCTTTCGCTCTCACATATGGATCAGAGGCCATGGCACCTGCTGAGCTCAGATTCCCCACTGCTAGAGTGACTTTCTTCAATCAGGAGCAAAATGATAACAACAGATTGATCGACCTGGATCTAATCGACGAGAAGCGAGAGACAGCCTACCTCCGAATGGTCAACTACAAGCAGCGAACTAAGAGTTACCACGATAAGAGGGTTAAAGCAAGGTCATTCCAGGTTGGAGATTATGTGTTAAGAAAGATTGAAGCAACGGGTAGAAGGACCCAGCAGAACAAGCTATCTCCTAACTGGGAAGGCCCCTATGTGGTCACTCGAGTCGTCAAAGAAGGAACCTACATGATAGCTCATCCCGGAGGTGACGAGTTGAAACATCCTTGGCATGCTACTCACCTCATCAAATACTACTTCTAGTTTCAATTTCAAAGTTCAAGTTTATGTTAAAGCTAGTTTCGAATTGATGTAAAGCATGATTCCCACTTCAATGAAAAGAGCAGTTTATTCGATCAAACATAGTGTTACATTAATATCAACAAGCTCGACTCTTAGTCAGCTTCGTTCCAACAAAGCTCGATTCTTAATCAGCTTTGATTACTTAACGAGTCCGACTCTTAGTCGACTTTGTTCTAATGAGCTCGACTCTTAGTCAGTTCATCTTAACTCGACTCCTAGTCAGTTCATCTTAGCTCGATTCTAAATCAGCTTTGTTCATTTAACAAGTCCGACTCTTAGTCGACTTCGTTCCAACTAACTCGATTCTTAATCAGTTCAAAGGGTGAACAGGTTCGACTTATGGTCAATCTCGTTCACACAAAAAAGTTAATCAAGTCTGAGGTCGACTACACCAACAAGATCAAGTCGCCTCTAGGCTCAAATTAACTCATTTATATTATCTACATCTAGCTCGACATACAATATGGAATGAAAAGCATACAACATTCTGGAAACAAAAGTCAGCTACGATAGAAATAAGTCTCCCAAAACGGGCTAAGACTTAAACAAAATTAATTTACAAAAATATTTTGCCTCCCAAAAAACTGGGCCAAGGCATTCGAATAATGTTAGATCAAAGAAGGCAAAAATTGTTTGGAACTTGTGCATTACAATGCTGTTTGAAATAATTTAAGAGGCCAGGTCGGCATTGGTCTGATCGTCGGTGGTGACTTGATCTTCAATCATGGGATCTTGTTGCTGAGGGCTCAAGGGTTTACCCGACTCCGAATAGATTTGCTCATCTACTGTCTCCATAGCTTCGGCATCATCGAGTTCCGCCAAGACCACATCAAAATTCCTGTCAAGAACAGGGGGGGCTTCCCACTTCTCGCAGTGATCCTCCTCATCCTCTTGAGCAATGAAAGCAAGATCATTTTCTAGGTAAGGAACAAGCGAGTGACCACTACGAGCCGTCATGTCATATTGGGACTCAGTAAACCAACGAGCTAATTGCTCGATGGTAACCGTGGCCGTTGGATCTACCAGTGCTCGACGAGCCATATGCCTCTTCCCAACCTCGAGAAAATCCTGGGCCTTAGACACTATGGCATCGTAGTACTCATCCCCTGCTTTGAATTTTTCAACGGCGACTTCAGTGGCGTTCTTAGCAAGAATGTCGCCAGCAGCCTTTCTCAAGGCCTTGAGATCTTCTTGCCATTTCCCACGTTCAAGCCGACGATCCTCTTGCAGCTTTGACCATGAGATCGTCCTTGTCCTTCAAGAGTTGGGAACCGTGGCCAACTCCGTTTGGGTCTTCACTCAGCCTCCTTCCTCTCGGCCTCTTTCTCCGCCTTAACCTCTTTAAGCTTGGACTCAGATGCTTCAAGGTCGGCTAGAGCTTTGGTCTTCACCGCCTCATTGGCTTCATAAGAGTTGTCCAAGTCATTGTACAGCTCCTTCAGATCCGCAAGCTCTTTAGCCTTTTTGGAATAGTCTGAAGGGCTTGTCTCTCCCTTTCAATTGAGGCCCTCCAAGAGCTTTTGGCCTCGCTCGATCATGGTCGATTCTGCATTCCAAAGAGAGCAAAGAAGTGTTAGCTCGAGACTTCGCTGGTCGAGTAAAAGAATCAACGACTAAAATGAAAATGAAAGTAAAGGGTTACCTCGCAATGAGCAAGTCCAGCTCGAGCCGAGAACTCCTCAGGCGCCATACCCTTTTCAGCAAATTGAGCTAACAGGCTCACATCCAACGATCTCCTCACAATGACTTGACCCAAGTCCATAGTGGGATAAGAGCGGCTCAGCAGCTTAACTCCCTCGAGAGAAGGGACGTCGCTCAACCTCTGCATCATCTCTACCACAGATTCTTGATCAAGATGAGAGGAAGAGGGAGGAGGTGGAGGTGTTTGATTAGAAGAAACGGCCTTGCCCTTTCCAGACCTCAGCCTTTTCCTGGTATTCAGAGCTTGGTCATCGACCTCCTCGGCAGCATCGTCATCATCAATCTCTACCACCTTCACAGGGCTAGATCCTTCTACCTCGGCTCCAGGAGTCTCCATGTTAACATCTTGAATTGGGTCGGAGCTCGGACTTACTCTAGTCGACTTGGAAGATGCTTCACCTCCATCAGTAGCACTCACAGACTGGGTACCACTTTGCAAAGGGTCTTCCTCTTCTACCCCTTCCATTGGCACCACTCGATGTTCTCCTTCGACAGCCAGGCCGGGTCCTCAAAGCGGCCTCTCTTGCCTATGAGCACGAGCATTGGCCTTCCCATGGTCCTTCCTCGCTTTTTTCTTATCAGAAACCCCAACAATACGCACCATATTTGCTTCTTGCTCGGGAGTTAAAACTACACGACATAGAAGAAATCAAGTGTTAGCTCGGCAATTCAAAACAAGCTTTACGAGTAAACCATCGACGAGATAATTGATACAACTCAAGGCGTTTCTATGTACGAGCTAACTAAGTTCTACATACGAGTAAGTAATTTAATAAAGTTGCAATTCGTAATAGTTCTATGTACGAGCTAACTAAGTTCTACATACGAGCAAGCAACGGACGACCTAAGAGTTGCATACAAATACAAGATAACAATAGACGAGTAAAGGATTGCAGAGCAAGATCTTACCACCGGCATGCTCCCCGTTATCCTTGCAAGAATTTGTCAGTCTTCTTGCAGCACGGCACGAATTCCCAAACCTCCCCAGAGAATGAGTAACCCAGTCGGGATATATTTGTCCTCTCAACACAGGGACAAGGGGCTCTACCACCCCATCTCCAGACATCATCCCAACCTGGACGAAGTTATATTTGGTGGTGATCAGGCTTTCCCAGCTAATGGGTCTTCTCTTGACTAAGCGACACAAAGCCCTATACAAGTTAAGATGCCAGGTCGGCTCCCAATAGCTCCCCTCATCTATGGTTTCTGTTTCATCATTGGGCAAGGGGAACTCCCATCCTAATCTACTCTCTACCACTACAACATACGAGTTCCAGCCACTATGCTTACTTGGGAGGTTGGTGAAGAGCTTGGGAGATTTAGGTTTAGAGGGGGTACTAATGCTCAAGTCCTCTCCACTATACTTTATGCTGAAAAACTCTTTGAACACTCTCATACAGGGCTCGTATCCTAAAAATCTACACACCATGGCAAAACACACAAGGACCCTACAAGTATTAGCTCCAAGTTGAAGGGGAAGGGCATTTGCACATTCCAGAAATTCATTGATAAAAGGGTCAAGAGGCAACCTGAGGCCAAAGAACAACCGACCATAAAAGAAAGCAACTTTGGTAGCATCCTTAGTGAAGGTCGACCCGTACTTTTTCATGAACTCCTTCTCGGGTATATATGGTTACTTGGTAATCCAACGGGTCGACTTCGCAAAATCCTTGATCATACCGTACCTAGAGGGCAAATTCGGATTGCCACGCGATGGCCCTGGGGGAACATAGCCCCTCTCATTCTTGCACGACACCACATTGGGCCCAAATGCGTTGACAATTCGAGGACCGAGAAGACGTTGAGAGGCGTTCCCTTCTTGAGTCGTCATATCCGTACAAGCAAAAGAGGAAGCAGGGAGTCGATCCCATGATCATGTTCAGCCGACCTACCTAAGGACGACCTAGACTCCCACGGGAAACCTATCCTATTTCTAAGGAAGGAGGGCTTATGGACGTCCCTAACGTAAACAGGTGATATGGTCAAGCGGTTCATGGAACAGATGAAAAGTGACAACATTTGAGTCGTCAATCACCACATTTTCAATTTCTCCTACAATGGGCAGCCCTATCTCGGTGTAATTCAATCCCCAACCACCAAAATGGAAGCGCACTCATCCAGGGACAGCACTCTCCACTCACCGTTCACATTCTTACATGCCCTACGGTTAACAGTGCAATAACCATACCACGCTCCTGGTTCGCAACTAAAGGTCCTAGCCATGGCGGAAAAGGAGAACAGTACATAAATTAAAACCCTAAAGCAAAGGTATGAAAGAAATACCTTAATTAATTGCAGAACGTGGTTTCGTTGCTGGAGCAGAGAGCTGAATTTAAATCTTGCTGGGATCCCTTAATTGTCGCCGGAGAAGAAGAAGTTCTAGAGCAGTAAAAGTTCTAAACAAAGAAGGATTTCTCTATTTATATTTTCCTAAATTTGGAAGGGGAAAAGAAAATCAGAATTAATTTCCCAAAATTAAAGATTGAGACGGTTTTCGAGAAGGAGTTCCAAACGTCGTGGCCGCAATCATTACTAAAACCGGCGCTCCTTCATCTCCAACCGTCCGTCACCAACGATCAGGATGTTGCCACGTCATCATGGTCGACCTACTTCAAAGACTAGTATCGAGCTTCGAGTAAAGCAATTTTTGGCAAAGAAATCTTCTTAACTTCCAAGTCGACGAAGTCAACTCGAAAGTCAGCCACCGAACATACCAAAGTGTCGAATTGGGCCAAACAAGTAAAGCCCAATCTCGCATAGTGTTGGCACCCACATTCTCAATGAAACTAATCCAATCGTAACAAGGCCCAAGGCCCATCTCACACATCGCCGACTAAGCCCATGGTCCGACTTACAGTGTCCCGACCTAACTTAGTCTGACCTCATGATCCATGCTACTATTCGGGTACGAACCATGCTCTACCCGACAGTCAGGTCGACCATTCCACGAGTGGCGACCTCGACCTAAATCAGCAAGTGACGACCTGGCACTTGCCGGCCTATTTGGTCAAATCAATGCTCACAACTACATCCCTACAAATCAGGGACCGTTATAGACACGTGCCCATGACCAAGTAACCGCCGCTATAATCTCGGAGGACATGCCGCCTCCCCAAAAATACATCACTCTTGCCTATAAATACTTCATCACTACCAAACGGTGAAAGGTAACTGCCATTTTGTATTCTGAGTTCATTATTCAATACATTTTGAGCTATATACAACTGTGATCTTACTCTCACGCCCGAGCGTCTTCGCCGGAGACACATCCGGCTAGTCGTGGGTTCTGTTTTCAGGTCAAGAAGCCAGGTGATCAGTCCTGCCACGTGGAGGAAGATTGATAAGCACATTTCCTGCAGCATCAATTCCCTTTACTCATTCTCTCTTCTAATTTGCTTTTACACTCGCAACATTTTTTTCACTTATCTTTTTCCTTAATTTGCGTGTCGATTCAAAATGGTGAAGCATATAATGGGACCGAGGGAGTAGTTCGAATTTACATAAGTCGGGTTGTATTAATGATCAAAATTGCGTATGTCGAATTGAACAAAATGTCTAAGACACCCTTACGCGGCAAAATGTCTAAAATACTATTAATAAACCCGTTTAATTGACGCCAGCGAAATGTCTAACAGAACCCCTTATTGTTAAACATTGAAAAGATTCGAAAAGACTGAATTATATTTTCTTCAGTCGATTTGATTTGTGTATTCCTATCAAACAGATGTGTAGCGTAAACGTTATTTTTTTTTTTTAATCTAAACGGTTTAGAAAATGAGTTGTACTGTACTTTTGTTGTAAAAAAACATTTCATAATAATATGTAAAAATACATCTTTTAACCCTCTCAAATTAGTCAATAAAATTTCAAAACCATTTGTCAATATTTACCTTTTCTATTTTTTTTTATTTTTGTTTCAAACTCGTTTATCCTTATTTTTTTTTTTGATTACCCAGTTTTCGAACCGCGGTTAATCCCGACCATCGTGCACGGCCCTCAAGATGCCTTGGCGAAGGTAAATCGCGGATGCAGCCACATGCAAGGGCGACAAGACTCTTATACTCCAGAGCCCCAAGGGAGCCCGGAGCCCTCCTACAAGGCAATTACTTGGCTGCTCTACAACACCAATGAAATGGCTGCTCCACATCACCAAATGGCTGCTCCACAACACCAATAGATTGGCTGCTCCACATCACCAAGAAACTGTCAAGATTTGAACTCCCCACACTGAGGGTACATGCCTCAAAGAATGCCGTTTCCTTAATCGCACGGATGTGTCCCGGGGGACTCCAAGGCTCCTGAAATCCAAGAAAATAATTAAACCACAAGATTCACCTTAGGGGGAATCGAACCGATAACCTCTCCTACGAAAAGTCACCCAAGATACCATTAGGCCAGGAGACCATTGATTCGTTTATCCTTATTTATTACTGTGGGACGAGGAAGAACTATATAAAAACATTGAATAAGATAATTCTCTTTATCCAACACTAGAAGTCTCGTTTTTGCTGAGAACATACTCTAGACAGATTTCATTGAAATATTTGTACTTGCCAAAACCATTAATGTTGTCTACAGCTATCATCTTCATTTCCAATATCAACTTTGAAAATGCACCTTTTTTTTTTTTTGTTTTCTTTTTAATGAGATGAAGCGATTAAAATCTTGCTTTGGGATTAATATTTCTAAATGGATTAAAATTATGCTACACATCACGTTAAAGTAAAATTTGGAAACATAAAAAGTTACTACAAATACTTTTTTTTATTTTTAAAATAGGGGTTTTTATTAAATGAATAACTAATTCAATAAAAGATTGTATATTTCAAAATGCTAGAAATTGCAATTTTCTGGGTTCGAACCCCTAAACTCTTACTCCCTTCGTCCCATAATACTTGACACACATTTCTATTTTGGGCGTCCCACTGATAAGTCACACTTCCTAAAATGGCAAAGAATCTTTACTATTCTCTCCACTCATTCTCTCTCCTACATTATTTTAATACTCACAACACCATTATAATTTACTATTCTCTCCACTCATTCTCTCTCCTACTTAACTATCTACCCTCACAACACATCAACCTTTTTACTTTTTCCTTAATTCCCGTGCGGAACAGTAACTGTGTCAAGTATTACGGGACGGAGGGAGTATATGAAAAGGAAAATCGTATGCAATTCATTCAGCTACAATTCTTTGACAATTACTACTAATACATACATGTGAGCCTATCAACTTGATCAGGATAATTTTTTTTTTAAAAAAAAGCCGGAAGAAAGAAGGACTATGTCAAATGCATCACACACAAATGGGTGCTTCATTTGCAAGTATTGGGATGACCATTTTTTTATTGAGATCTTAACTCTCAAGGAACTGAAAAAAATTGACCATTTTAAAGAATTGAAGATAAACAAAGAACTAGTAAAAGTCCAAATTTGGCATGGACTTAGAGGTAGGAGGCACAAAAGACAGCCGGAAGAAGGGGCAGCATAGCATGTGCTCTATAATTATTTCCCACTCTATAAAATTAAAAGCTTCACCAGGCTTAGGAATCATGACTTGGCTTTTCTTTCCCTACACTCCCTCCGTTCCAGTCTAAGCTTCACTATTTTGGGAGTAACACAAAATTTAAGAAAAGTATTGAGTGAAAAATGATTATGAGAGAGAATAATTGAATGAGTATGACAAGTGAGACCCACAATTTAAATATGTGAGGGAAAAAGTTAGTGAATATGACAAGTGGGCCACACAATTTATGATTGTGAGTATGAGAAGTGGGGTATGTATAATAGAATATTAATATACCTTTTTCATTTTAGGAATGATGAAACTTCTATCGGAACATCCATTTGGATAAAAGGTGAAGCTTCGAACGAAACTGAGGAAGTATTTTCTTTGTCTCAAAAAGTTTGTGTCCTTTAATTTTTTATTATATTTTGACCTCAAATATAAAATATATGATAATAATTAAGGAACCTAATAAAAGTGACATGATATGCCTAACAAACTAATTCCAACATTGTATATATCACAAAAACTCTACTATTAAATGAGGCATTATAGTTACCACAACTCCCACGAATCAACGACAAATATCAGTCAACCTATTTCATTATCCGACCATCATTGGTCTCGATCTAGTCCGTCCGACATACGATCATCAACTTATACAATTTCTATCTGACTAAGGCACAAAGGCAGGTCGACCTTGATTATTCAGGCGACCTCGAACTACAATAATGTGTGTCCATCTACGACTTAATCTGTAACCGTATTCTACAATCACGGATATCGTTACGCCTACATTGTCTACACAATTTAAGGGATTCAATACGATCTTACATTACTACTATATATACCAGACAACATCCAACGTTAAAAGATAATGTCTTCTTGACTATTTTGAGATTACATAATCAATACAGTTTCATACAAGCTTATAACACTATATCTAATCAATATGCCGGAGGGTATTGGCCGGAGACCAACCCGGCTATTCGTTTGTTCGTGGTTTCAGGTCACATTTGCTAGGGATCAACCTATTGCTGGACTAAGGCTGATCTGGTTCGTTTCCTGCGTCATCAGTTTGGTTTCATTGCCGGGAAGCGATAACGCTAGACCTCGAAACCTCACTCAAACATTAACATGTTATCTGACGGACACACTGATACTTCCTCCAGTGAGCCTATGCGCGAGAATGTGGGAAACACGGATGCAGGTGCCGTAAACTGCACTGCAAACTTGCCACCTCCTCCACAGGGGCATCCCAATAGAAGGGCCACTCGTTCAAACAGCGTGGCCGACGGTATGGGTTTACAAGATGGGAGAAAACAGAAAAGGCCTATGCTGAACCAAGGGGTAAGCCAGCAACCAAAGCAGATCCAAATAGGTCGAACAGCTGCAGGCGACATTGCAGGTCCCTCAGCTTCTCACCCTAGTAGGAAAGATATTTTGCTAGAGCGGGCTAGATTGATGCAAAGCTTGCTCGAAATACAAAATGAATTACTCGAGCTACCCGAGTCTCCTAAAAAGGACGACAGAAGATCGCAAAGGGTAGCTCCATCTCTCACCTCTCATAGATATGCTAACGGAGGTCCTAGACCGTCTGGTGAAGAAAGAAGGAATGATATGCCTCCCCCCTCCCACATTTCCATAGATCGAACTGTCGACCTAAGGGATAGGCTCAACCAAAAAAGGGAACAAGAAGCTGACTCAACTCATAGGAGGCAACTCGAAGCTGATAGGGCTCAGCGTAGTTCACCACAAAGGGGAGAAAGGTCCTTCCCCGATGGGAAAGGAGAGAAGTAACTCCCCCAAGGAATGAGCGACAAAGGAAACTTTCTAGGAGGGAACCCCACCGTGAGGAGGGGCAAAAGTCTAACTCAATCTCCCACCAAAGGAGCGACCTGGATGTTAGGGAGCTCCTCAACTTAAAACGAAGATTAGTTGATGTGGAGGCAGATAGGACAGCCACCAACAAGAAGGTCGAACGAAATGATTGTACTCTTTGACCTTTAGCCAAGGATATGCTCGACAAAGGACATCCTGCAGGGTTCAAGCTGCCCATGTTAGAAAAGTACTCCGGTGCAATCAACGCCTTGAATCACATGCAGCACTTTGAGGCCACAATGTGTTTGGTCTCTCCTGAGGATGATGTGCTATGTAAGACATTAACCATCACCTTCACAGGTGCAATACTAACTTGGTTTCGTGGGCTAACTACTGGCTGCATCACATCATGGAGTTACATGAAAGGAAGTTCCTCAAAAGGTTCTCTACAGCTGTAGCTCGTAAGAAAACAGTAACTGATCTGAACAACATGACTCAGGGCAAGATGGAGAGTACTATGAGCTACTTTACCAGGTTCAAGGAGTTGGTCAACCAAATCAAGGAAGACCTCACGAATAGGGAGGTCATCAACTGCTTTAGAAATGGAGTGTCCTCTCCCGATCTGGAATACGAGCTCCAGGTTAGGAGGGCGACCACGAGTAAAGAACTGTTTGAGAGGGCCTATGATGTAGCCGTGAAGAATGGAAGGAGAGAAAGAAAGACAAAGGCTTAAAACATTCTGAAGTTAGTGAGTCGACAAAGGGGGGACAAGCAAAGAGAAACGACAACAAGGGGAAAACAGAACTAGGGTGACTGAAAGAGTCCTTGAAAACTTCACCCCACTCATGGTTAGTCGGACTGAGATCATAAATACGGTCGACCTAGGTCCTCCTTCCCCAATGAATTCTCAAAATAAATTCAGAAGGGATAATGGTAGGTAATGTAAGTATCACAAGGACACCGGGCACACAATGGAGGAATGTATGAGTTTGAAGATGATCATCCAAAAGTGGGTGAATGAAGGAAGGTTGGATAGGTTTGTTAAGGGAGATCGTCCTGCAGGAGGAGATCAACCTACAAGAGGTGTGCCTGAGCCAAAGCAACCTAGATTGACGTTGGGGGTGATAGCTGAGGAGACGAGCAACACTGCACTCAAACACAAGATCTTCCAGTTAAGCAAAGCTCCCTATATACCCCCAGGAGCTGTGTCCAAGAGGAGGTAATCAATTTCTACCCTTACAAACTCGCTGCGAGCATGACTGCAAGGGAGCAGATTTTGGTGATTACAGGGCTTATTGATGACTGCACGTCGAGTAGAATCTTGGTCGACACGGGGGCTGCAAAGACATTCTCTATTACAAATATTTCCTAGACATGGGATTGACGGACGCCAGGTTGTCACATTACTCAGGTCGACTAGAGGGTTTCAGCAATTATAGGGTTGATGCCAAAGATAGATAGAACTGGAGGTCGACGTTGGACAACTTCCATTAAGTATAACAACTAAGGTAACATTTATAGTCATTGATATTATAAGTGATTACCATGCTATACTGGGTATACTTGGACAGGTCGCTCTAGGATGGTGCCTTCAATTCCCCATCAAAGGGTCAAGTTTCCAACCATGTTGGGAGTGGGGTGCGTCCTAAGCACGTCTAGAGAATATTTGGATCACGTTCTTCAATCCAAGAAGAAGAGGGAGTTGGAAATTGACATTCCAGAGGCAAGTTGGAAATTCTCCAAGTCTGTCACCACTACTTCCAGATTATCCACGATCCAGTGTATAGAAGAGGCGACCTATCCCTCACATGTCCACGTCATGACTGAGCCGACACGTCCCTCTTAAAATACTTGGGTCACATCCGATACAGTTTTGGTCGACCAGATCATTGTTGGCGACCTATGCCTCCAACTCAACCAAAACTCAAGGGCCTCCAACGGGGAAATAACTGTTGAGCTAGATGTCATGATCGAATAGCAAGCTCCACACTTGGGAGCTGAGTAAAGAAAAAGGGTCAGAGAGATCATCATTGAGACTATGCAGTTCAGAGACGGCCCAGAACTGGAACCAGTAGACGAGATGGAAAATATAAAAGTCAACTCATCTCACCCGAGCAAAAAATCAGAATAGGAAGACAATTTTCACCAGAAGTAAGGGTGGAAATAGTCGACCTGTTAAAGGAACATGCTGATGTCTTTGCTTGGAAGGTAGAGGACATAAGGGGTATAAAACAGGAGGTCGTTGTGCATCGTTTGTAGGTCAACCCCACCATGAAATTCAAAAGCCAAATGCTAAGGGTTTTTATTGCAGACAAAGAAATGGCAATCAAACAAGAGGTAAATAAACTCCTTAGTGCATGTATAATCAAGTAGGCGTGCTACACTACTTGGCTGGAAAATTTGGTGATGGTAAAAAATGCTAATGGAAAGTGTAGGATGTGCGTCGACTTCACCGATCTAAATCTAGCATGCCCAAAGGACAGCTACCCACTCCCACAGATAGATAAATTGGTCGACTCAATAGCTGGACTTGCCACCCTCAGTTTTCTCGATGCCTATTCAGTATACCACCAGATCAGAATGCACGAGGATGACATTGAAAAGACAGCCTTCCAAGTTGCTGGAGGGATATATTGTTACACCAAAATGCCCTTCAGGCTGAAGAATGCTGTAGCTACCTAGCAGAGGATGGTGAATACAGTCTTTGCTAGTCAGATTGGTCAAAACATGGAGGCCTAAATCGACGATATGGTTATCAAAACTAAGACTGGTCGTCATGTGGTCGACCTAAGGGACACATTCGCCAATCTACGAGCAAACGACATGAAGCTGAATTCGAGCAAGTGTGTTTTTGGGGTAGCGGCTGGCAAGTTTCTGGGATTCATGGTATCACAAAGAGGCATTGAAGCCAGTCCAAAAAAGATAAAGGCCTTGGTAGAAATGCAAGAGCCTACGTGCATCAAGGAGGTGCAACGATTGAATGGTAGGGTCGCAGCTCTGGGTCGCTTCATAGCGAAATCAGCGGAGAGGTCTCTCCCCTTCTTCAAAACATTGAGGGAGACGAAAAAATTTGAGTGGACGGCCGAATGTTCCTCGTCGTTCCAACAGCTCAAAGAATACCTTATCTCTCCACCATTGCTGAGCAGCCTGATCAAAGGAGAGAGTTTGTACGTCTACCTATCAACTGGAGATCGAGCAGTAGCCGCAGTTCTGGTCAGAGAGGATAATGGCCTTCAGAAGCCAATCTACTATATAAGCAAGACCTTTTCCGACGTAGAAGAGCGATACTTCAATGCTGAAAAGGTCGCATATGCCTTAGTAGTAGCAGCCAGAAATATCAGAGCTTACTTCTCTGCTCACCCTATTTTCGTACTAACTAATGCTCCATTGAGAAATATATTGCACAAACCAGAGAGCTCAGGTCGACTGTTTAACTGGTATATATAATTGATGGAGTTCGACATTGAATATGGGCCTCGAAAAGCATTGAAAGCTCAACCTTTGGCACACTTCTTGGCCGAGCTTACGTTCACCAAGAAGGATAATAGGGAAAGCACCCCAAAAGAAAGCTTGAATGGGAAAGAACAATCGCTCCAACAAACAAGGAGTTTTCCCAATGATTCCTGGAAGGTTTACTCGGATGGTTCTACTACTAGGGACGTTAGTGGAGATGGAATTGTGTTGATCAAATATGTGAACTGGTGAAGAGGTTGATCCAGGACTTGGAGTTATGAGAAATACAAATGGTAGACCGATAAGTAAATGAGTTGACCGACCTACTATCCAAACTAGCTAAATCAGATGAGCATCATGGAGAACTAATCTCAGACTTAGAGCATCCAACATACGAAAGAGTGCATGTTCTATGCTCGGTCTATGACTCTAAGTGTTGGATTGATGAAATGAAGGCTTACATTGAAAAGGCAAGCTACCAGTCGACGAGCAAAAAGCGAGAGCAGTCAAGAAGAAGTCCCCTAGATTTGCTATACATGGGGATGCACTGTTTAGAATATCATTTGTGAAACCACTGTTTAGGTATGTTCATCCTAGGGAAGTTCATCAAATCTTGCTCGAGGTACATAGTGGATATGTGGTGCACACCCGGGGGCCAGATCTTTGGCAGACAAGATACTCACCTTAGGATACTATTGGCCTCATCTAATGGAGGATGCTCGTGAGTTTATGCAAAAGTGTGACAAATGCCAGAGGTATGCCGACCTACCAAGGCTCCCTACAACGGAACAAACACCTGTGGTCACTGCTTGTCCGTTCGACATATGGGGGGTAGATTTGATCGGACCCTTCCCACCCGCTCGAGGAAATTGTAAGTATGTAATTGTGGCAATTGATTATTTCACCAAATGGATTGATGCAAAGCCTTTGGAAAAAATAAAAGAGGAAAACGCCATCAACTTCATCCACGATTACATTTGGCGCCGCTTTGGGGTGCCGCATTCAATAGTTTCAGACATAGGGCTACAGTTTTACACAACTTTTGAAACTAAAATGAATAGATTGGGGGTTAACCACTGGAAGTCGTCGGTCTCTTATCCTCAAGGTAACGGTCAAGCAGAAGCAGTGAACAAACTTGTATTGACAGCACTAATTAAGGGCCTAATTGGTCGAGCTGGAAGATGGTTGGATGAATTACCCTTTTCTCTTTGGGCAGTCCGCACAACCACCCGGGGGCCTACAGGGGAGACCCCATTCGCCATTACTTTTGGGTTGGAGACCATGGCACCCGTCGAGCTACAAATTCTTACAGCTAGGGTGGCTTTATTTGATCAGAACCAGAATAATTACAACAGATTGCTCGACTTGGACCTATTGGACGAGAAATGAATGACTCCCCATCTCAGAATGATAAATTACAAGCAGAAAACTAAGGGTTATCACGACAAGAAGGTCAAAAAGAGGTCGTTCAAGGTTGGGGACTATGTGCTAAGAAAGATCAAGGTAACTGGAAGGAAAGATGAACATAATAAGTTATCTCCGAACTGGGAGGGTCCCCATATCGTCACCAGAATAGTCAAGGAGGGGACCTACACGATTGGCCATCCAGGTGGTGACGAGCTAAAACATCCTTAGCATGTTAGCCACTTAGTTAGATACTATTTCTGATAAAGCTCTTTATGTAACAATCTACTTCATCAATAAAATGGGGTTACCCCCAAAAGTTCTATTCACAAACTGTGTTGCATTTACATCTTGTTCAATTCAGGTCCGACTCTTAGTCGATCTCGAAATATCAAACATACTCGACTAAAGTTATAAGTCAACCTCATTTTTAAATAGGTTCGATTGAAGATTTACGTTAGTCTCGTTCCTTAAACAGGCTCAACTAAAGTCCTAAGTCAACCTCGTTATTGAACAGGTTCGACTGAAAACTTACGTCAGTCTCGTTCTTTAAACATGCTCGACTAAATTCCTAAGTCAAACTCGTTCTTGAACGGGTTCGACTGAAGAATTACGTCAGTCTCGTTACTTAAACAGGATCGACTAAAGTTCTAAGTCAACCTCATTTTTAAACAGGTTCGACTGAAGACTTACGCCAGTCTCATTTCTTAAACAGGCCCGACTAAAAACTTATTCAGCCTCGTTGTAGCCAACTGATCTGACTAAGACTTTGGTCGATCTCCCACTTAATCTAGTTCGACAAAAAGATAGCAATATGGATCAAAACAAAATGATTCAAACAGTCAACTAGCATTAATAAAAAGTCTCCCAAAAGCGGGCCAGGACTAGTCGAAGTACGAATTACGAGTTAAAATGCCTCACAAACCGGGCTAAGGCATTGACAATTAAAAACAATAAAAGAAAAATTGTTTGGGACTTGTTCATTACAAAACCAAAATAAAGGCAACAAGTCAATCTTCTTGGTCGTTATTGGGCTGCTCCTGCTCCTGCTCTCTTTGCTCAACCTCTTCGAAGACATGATCTTAGGTGACTTCTTCATCAACCTCCTCCAGCTCTTGAAGTATGACATTGAAATTTCTTTGGTCGACTGGAGGGGCGAACCAAGGCTCCAACCCATCTTTAGCATCTTGTTGGGCGATAATAGCCAGGTCATTGGCATGAAAGGGAACGAGAGAGTGGCCAGACCGAGCTACTTCATCATACCTTTCGGCATGGGCCCATTCGACCAATTTATTAACTGGTAGCTCGATAGAAGGGTCGACCAAGGCCCACCGAGCCATATATTGCCGACCAACATCATAGAAATCCTTAGCTCGGGATACTATGATGTGATAGCATTCATCACTATTCTTAAACAGCTCGACAGCGACCTTCTCTCTGGCCTGTGCCTCCTCCTCCCATTTAACCCGGGCAACCTGCTGATCTTCACTCATCTTTATCATACGAGCGTTACGATCTTGAATCATCTCAGTCAGCTGCCCTAGCTCTCCTTCCAGCCTAGCCTTCTCATGCTTGGTCGCTGCTGCCTCCTCCCCCAGAGTAGCCTTAAGGGGGGCAAAAGATTCTACCTGATCTTGTAAAGGAGAAAGCTGCTCCCTTGCAACCTTCAGGTAAGCTAGGGCCTCATCCCTTTCCTTCTCAGCATTAAAATGTGCGGCCTAGAGGGCTCGACACTGGGAGTCAGAATACACAAGCTTCTCCCTCAACTCAGTGGCCTCCCTAGCCTTTCTGGAGTACTTGGTGGAGGCGATCTGCTCTTTCTCTATAGCAGCTCTCCAATTGCTCTTGGCCTGCTCAGTGATAGCAAGAGACTAAACAACAAAAAGAAGATAGTCAGTACAATAACTATCTAAACTAAAGCGACCAAATATATTGCAATCAAGTAGAAAAGTGAAAAATATGAAAGGCACAAGTATTACCTCGAAGGAAAGGAGGCCCGACCTATCACTGTATTCTTTCGGAGTAAGCCCCTCCTCAGTAACTGGGCTAGCAGATCCCTATCTGCTGCCCTTCTCACAACAATTTGCCCTAATCACAGCTCGGGATAGTGGCGGCTCAAGCTGTTGACCCCAATAAGGGGAGGAACATCACTTAGCCTCTCCGCCAAGGCTTGCACTTTATCAGTGCTTCTGGATGGGGGAGCTTGAGGCAGAGGATGGCTCGAGGCAGAGCCAACTGCTCTAGAGGTGCCAGCTCCATCAAAACTTTGGTCGACATGCGACCTCTTCCTCAACCTGCTCAGTGGAAGGTCAGCCTCAACATTTTCTGGGTTGTCATCACCGAGCTCCATATCCACAATATTTATGAGATCTACCCCAACAGACTCATACCGGGGATCGGAGCCCGACTCTATCTCGGTCGACATGTCGACCTCTCCCTCTACCCCAATGATTTGTACTTGGGGATCTTGATCAATGGGCTCCACTAGCCCATAACCATCTATGGGGACCATCCCCACCCCTTCCTTGGGGAGAAAAGTGTTCCTATCTTCAGCCTCTTTCTCTCGGCTGGCTCGGGCATTGGCCATCCCGTGGCCCTTCTTGTTCCTCCTTCGGTCACCCAGATGGACAATGCGATTCATGTTAGCCTCCTGTTCAGCTGTTAAAACTGTACAATCAAAGGAAAAAACAGTCAGCAAAAGAGCAAGCGAGTAAAGTAACCAAAAAAATTGCTGAATGACATAAAGGTACTTAATCGCCATAATGGGATAGGCTTCTGCAATGACCGGGCTTCCTTTTGCAAAAATGGCATTGGGACTTAAATCTTTCCCTCTCATGAATTACCTAATCTGGGTATCTAAGGCTCCTAATAATTGGCACTAGGGGAGCTACCTCCCCATCTCCCCCTAACATCATGCCAGCTTGGATAAAAAAGTCCTTGTCCGACCCCAATGTTGCCCAACTTATGGTGCTCCTCCAAGCCACCAGTGTCAACCTACGATAGAGCTCTTCACTCCACTCTTGGACCCAGTAGTACTCTTCCTTCATAGGAGGTGTGTTAGCTTCAGGCAAGGGGAATTCCCAACCTTTCCTACTATGCACGAGTATCATATGGGCATTACACCCAGAAACCTTGTTAGGCAAGTTAGTGAACAATTTTGGGGCCTTAGCTTTGGCCGGAGTGCTGATCCCAAAGGTTTTATCGTTCTACACGACCTTAAAGAATCTACTAAAAACGTGTATACATGGCTCGCACCCGACGAAACTGCACACCATGTCAAAGCACACTAGTACCCTAAATGTGTTGGCGCCTAGTTGTAGGGGGACAGCGGCCAAACACTCGAGGAATTCGCAGATGAAGGGTTCTAGGGGTAGGCGTATGTCGGCTTCAAATTGGCCACAATAGAATGCTACCTTGGTCGGATTCAGACCCCAATGGATTTCATATTGGGCTTTCCTTTGCCTCTAAGTGAAGTGGGTCAGGTGGAAGTCATCTCTGGAGACCTCGAAGTAGTCGTGCAAGATTTTGATCCGGGATTCAGAGTTGTTTCTCCCTACCGCCGGATTGGGGGCCACGTATCCCCTCTCATTGCGGCCTGGAACAACTATCGAGCATAATTTATCCACGATGTTGCCTGAGGACGGGCTCGACGAAGTAGAAGCAGTAGATTGTTGACCTGCCATATCTATAGAAGACACATAAACAGGGGAATCAGTCCTAGTTGAAGTATGTTACGAACTACCTATGGGCGACCTAGGGGATAACCTCTCTCTAGGGAAGGGGGTTTATTTGACTTGATGTAAAAGATTATAAGATGGTCGTTCAATTTGTTTAAGATACGAAAGCGAACAATCCGTGGATCATCCACCTACAAATCCCCCATACTATCTCCAGCTGGGAACCCTACCTCACCATGAAACAAAACCCATCTTTTTAGAATGGTAATACGCTCCTCTCTAGTCAACTCCTTCCATGGATCCTCTAACCGTTTATAAATCCTAAGGTTGGTGGAATTATATCCATACCTAACACCTAGCTCGCAGCCAAAGGTCCTAGCCATGGCGGATTAAAGAGAGAAACTTGAAATTAAACCTAAATGCAGAGGAATTGAGGGGTACCTTGATTGATTCGAATGAGAAAGATCTCAGAGACGAAACAGAAATCTCGATTACGCCTGAAGATCAAATTTCTTGCTTTAGTTCTTGCTGGGTATATGAGTAATTGGGGATCGTAAAGTTTGAAAAGGAAAAAGATTTTTTCCTTTTATATGTCACCAAAACCTTATCGGAATTGGAAAGGGTAGGGGACACAATCGTTCTTTTTATCAGTTAATGCCCAGTAGCAGTTCCCAATATAGTTGTCCAATCACTAGAACCGTACCATTATTACGGAAATTATGACGCATTAAACAGCGTATCCAACCGTCAAAAGTCAATGGTCGAGAGCAACCTACATCTACTTAGTCGACCATCCAACAGCGAGCTCCACAAGCCATCACATAAATTTTTAATAACTTCCTGGTCGACAAAGTAAACATAGAAATGAAATAAAAGTGACGGGATAGGCCCAACGAACTAAGACCAACATTCTAGACATCACAACTACTCTACTATTGAATGGGCCAGTCCAGTTAACACAATGTCCACGGCTTAACGGCAAATATCAGTCGACCTATCTCATTGTCTGACCATCATTGGTCCCGACCTAGCTCTGTCCGACAAACGATCATCAACTTATACAATTTCTATCTGGCTAAGGCATAAAGACAGGTCGATCTTGATTACTCAGTCGACCTCAACCTACAGAAACGTGCGTCCATCTACGACTTAATCCGTAACCGTCTTCTACAATTAAGGAGATCGTTATGCTTACATTGTCTCCACAATTTAAGGGATTCAATACGATCCTACATCAATACTATATATAACAGACAACATTCAACTTTAAAATGTAATGTCTTATTGGCTATTTTGAGATTACGTTATTCAATACAGTTTCATACAACCTCATAACACTTTATCTCATCATCACGCCGGAAGGTATTAGACGGAGACCAATCCGGCTAGTCGTTTGTTCGTGGTTTCAGGTCACATTTTATAGGGATCAACCTATTGCTGGAATAATACTGATATGAATCGTTTCCCGCGTCATCAATTACTAAAAAAGTTTGTGTCATTTAATTTTTTATTATATTTTGACCACAAATATATGATAATACTTAATCCGAAATAACCGTTACTTTTGAAGAAAATATTTGATCCAAAATAATTGTCACTTTTAAGATAAAAAACATTTAAATTCCTATTTTATCCCCGCATTAAAAGTTGTTTTGCTTTATTGATTTGGTTGTTGTATGAAGTAATGTTCATAAAATTTTAAATTATCAACAATAATTTTTAAAATTTTGATATTTTTTTTGTAAATTTCTGATCAAAATTTAACAAAAATGTAAAATTAAATAAACTTACCAGAGGGGGTATATATAGTATACATGTTGATGATAGTGATAACCTCTGCTTATCTATGATGGAATATCACAAATTTGCCCGCAATCACAAATTATACCAAATATGGATAGTTGTTTTTGTTTATCATACAATACCAAGTATGAATAGTTTTTGGTTTTCAACGGTAGTGGGAAGGGGTTTTTGGGTAGGGTTTATGATGAGTTGACATGACACCTAGGCATGACATTTAAGTTTATGAATGTGGGAAAAAAATGTTAAAAGTTTATAAAAATAAGAATATATATAAGATGATAACGTATCGAACTTATAAACCCCTTGAAGAAGGGGTTTATAGCTAAAGTTGCCCTAAGCACCGTGACACAATCTGGTTTTAAGGGGTAAGCAGCCAAAGTTATGGTCGATGCTGTCTGATCGCATTAATTCATTATTTTTAAAGAAACTAACACGATATAACAATTAGCATGTTATTGCAATGATTTTAAGCACTTTAAAATTAGTTTTCCCTTTTCTAGAATTTTCCACTTCATTATTGATACCTGCGCGCACTTGCTTGAGAGAGAGAGAGAGAGAGAGAGAGGAAGGATATGAAGAAAGGCGATAAGAAGATTTTAGGAGGATTAAGTAGAAAAGGTTAGAAAATAAGTGAAGATTAAAAAGATTTAGATTAAAAAAAAACAGGCATAATCCACCATCCACATTAAAAAGGAAAGAAAAGTTGAATTAAAGGGGGAAGTGGGGGGAATGTGGAAATTATAGGGAGACAGAATCTTTTGATTTTGTTTGAGATGTCTTTGTTGATATTTGCTTTTGGTTGTTAGATAATGGACTTTAATGTTATTTCAACTCATAAAAGAAAAAGAGTAACGACCAATCATAATATAGTGTACTATTTTATGAATTATATAATACTCCCTCCGTCCCTAAATATTTGTTTCATTTGATTTTTTTGTAAAACTTTGACTACAAATATATGACAATTTAATCATGTTCATGAAATTTTAAAAGTTGTTGTTGATAATATTATTAACGGTGAATCAATAGGAATTTTTAGAATTTCATGAACATAATTAAATTGTCATATATTTGTGGTCAAAGTTCAACTAAAAAGTCAAACGGGACAAACATTTAGGGACGGAGGAAGTACATAATAATAAGTGTTCCAGTTGATATGTTAAATTGTTCAATCTCTTTCTATTTTGAATTTTCTGATCAAAACAAAGATTTAGCAAATATAGATCAAATAATCAAGATTGTCAAGTTTCAAACCTCTCCTTAAAATGAATGTATGTGAGGATGTGTAAACACATTTGCTCAAAAACTACATAGACATTAGTCAGTACAAAAGTTTGCAGTTTAACAAACCAAGGCATATTATCATCTAGCAAATATTAGGAGATTACATATCAAAAATCAAATCCTAACCATTAATAGAACAAAACAGTTTAAGAGTTTAATCAAAACAACAAACTAAACTCCCTCTGAGTTCAAACACCTTCACCTTTCCAGCTTCCCCATCCTTTAGTATTATTAGCAGCAACATAAACATCTTCATCAGCTTCTTCTTCTCCTCCTCCTTTTGACTAAAAAGTGTAGTCTTCCATTTCTGAAGATTCACCTTCAAATCTTTTAAGTTCTCTGCATGAGTCTGGGAGGCAAGCAATTGAGCCTTGAGAGCTGTAGAGAGAGCTCAGCTGCAGCAATTTCTGCATTTAGGACTTCCAGTTGATCATTCATAGAATCCGCAGATGTGTGGCTAGATGTGACCACATCCTGACTCACATCTTCAGATTCAATCCCCATTGGCAGATCAACAAACCTCTGCTTTGAGTCTAGGAGAGTCTTGGATTCCTTAAGTAGTTCAAATTCACTCACTCTAGCCTCACCCTTTTCAGTTTTGACCCCTTGAGCAATTAGGATTTGAGAGATGAGAAAGGGATAAGGCAGGGACTATTTCTTGGAAGGGGACTCACATTACCCACAAATCTTATTAAAGATAAATGCCCCAAAATTGATAGTCTTCTTTGCACCCAACCTATACAACAAGTCAGCATGAACCCTAGTAACAAAAGTTTTGTTATTGGAGGGGCAAAGGTTGGCAGTGATGATAAGATGAAGAAAACAGTAAAAAGAGGTGAGGGATACACTACCTAGGTCCTTGGGTTTTGTGGGCCTAACTTTTAGCTTCCCATGGGTTAAAATGGACACTATCTCATTCTCAGATACCTCACAATATTCATCATCCACTCCATCTAGTACTAAAAATGTATTAATGATCGAGGGAGAAAAAGATATGAACTTTTCTTTGACATAAACTATGCAAAACATTAGGGATGCAGGGTTGTTCAGGCCTTTGATTAGATTGGCATATAATTCATGCACAACTTTGGGAAAGAAGGTTTTGGGGTGGTCAAATGTTAACAACATACTTCTATCCTCAAAAAATTCAACCAGACCTAGCCTAGCAAAGGTCTCTCTATCTCTCTTCATCTCTTTAATCAACACCTTATTCACTATTTGCTCATGCCTTTCAGATGCATCCAGAGATAAAAATTTAGGAGAGAATGGGGTTATAGAAGTAGATGATGAGAGAGAAATATGATTACCCCTTTTTGATGTTAGTCTTGAGGATGTGCATTTGGATGTGTGCACATCTGATGTCACATCCTTTTGGGGAGAGGGATCCCTTTTTTCTCCAGCAACTGTCTCCCCAACAATAATTTCTTGATCTTCTTTATCATGCTCTAGCTCCTCAGGTCCAAACTTGAAATTTTCATCTTCAGCTGTATCATCACTCCTCACTTGATTCTTATTCCTCCAAAACTAGTTCAGGCTCAGTTTTTGCAGCCTTCTTCTTCCCTTTTAGTTCCATCAGTATATTGGCTAGGGAATACTCTTCTTTGTTAGTTTGAGGAGGATTATCCTTCTGTGCCCTAGTCCTTTTGACCAATTTGAACTGGGGTTCTTCTTCCCCTTCTTCTTCCTCATCAAGAGAGATGGCTGTTGAGGGTTTACCACCAGGCAACTTTAGGTGCTTGACTTTGTCAGCTTCTGAAAGCTTTCTGACTTTGTGGGATTTTCTCACCTTTTTGGGAGGTGAGGACTTGGCAGCTTTCCCTTTGGGGGTGGAATGTGGTACCTTCCTCTTTTTTGTAACTGGGGAGGTCACAGAAGGAATAGTGGTCAAAGGAGCAGTAGTTACACCAGTTGGTGATATAGAAGATGGTGGAGGAGTTGGAGTCTTTGGTGGCGAGGGAACAACTGTTCATTCCTCAATTTTTGGTTCAGGTGGAGGAGGCACCTCCATTGATGTAGCTTCAGTTGGTGACTGTTCCGATGGTATTGGAACAAAGAAAGGAGTGGGAGGTTGAGTTGATTAAGACAATGCCATAGAAATTTGCTGTACATCCAGATTGTCATCCTCATGAATAAGGTTTGATGGCTTCATTGATTATGCAATTTGGGTTAGAGAAAGAGCACCAAATATGGTGGGGGTGTGTGAGTGAGAAAAAATTGGGGCAAAGGGGAGAAAACACAATGATTAATTAAGGATGATGTGACGGATGTGAGTGACATTTATACCCACAACTCCCCCTTTCCTACTCAATAAAAGATTCTTACCTCTTTAGGGCTCTAGACAAGCGGCATGATTTGACAGAGTCCACAACGGATAGAAATACTTGGCCTTCACACACGGATGATCACCAGAAAATAAAGGTTAAATTCAATCAACATTCTATTTACCTTTTTAGGATAACAATGAATCTCTTCAGCCATATCTTTTCCACAAATACCCTATGAAATTGTCCTTCCTTTTGCCATGAGAATTTTGGTATACAACTTTCCTTTTGATAAGAGATATTGGAAATCAATAAAATGTTAAATCAAATAGAAAATTAAGATGAAAATGAACTAGAAAATATTTACAAAGCATCCTATATGACCTCAGATGTTAAATAACTAGAATGATGCTTCAAACAAGTGAAGAAAATAATCTCAGATTCAGATGTGACATAGGATGTGAGTCACGTTTGGGGACATATCTTGATCACAAAAATTCAATGGGCGATAATCTAATCTGCATAGTCTATAGGATGTATCCACCTATTTTTTTTATTGTGGATATATTGCATATTGAGTAGCTTTCACTTTTCTTATTACCCAAAGATAGACCTTTGTCCAGTAATATTTTCAACTTTGATTTCAAACTATTATCTTGAGGATCACTTGATCACACTGGACTGGCTTCATTCAAATGGGAGAAGCAGTTGTTTTCTTGATTAAGGCACCCACTGTGAGATATATAGGAAAATTGTATCAAGTTATCAAAAGACAACATGAACAAGAAATGCGCACAATTAAGTAATCAGAAAAGTCAATAATGTATGACAAACAAGTGACCACACTGAGATATTTTATGCTAATGCTTGATTTTTTTTGAGTTAGTAAATATACAGATGTGTCAACGGATGTGTGCATATTTATGCTCACATCCTCAAATATCACACAAGCCAAGAGACTTCCTAAAGTAGGAAAATCTCTCATGATCTAATGCCTTTGTAAATATATCAGCAAGTTGATTTTCAGTCCCTACAAATTCCAGACACACAGTTTTTTGTTCTACAAGATCCCTTATGAAATGGTGTCTAATATCAATATACTTAGTTCTAGAATGTTGGACAGGGTTCTTAGATATGTCTAAAGCACTCTTGTTATCACAAAAGGCAGTAAGAAGTTTTCTATTCAAGTCATAGTCTTTAAACATTTGGTTCATTCACAACAATTGTGTGCAGCAGCTACCAAAGACAACATATTCAACCTCAGCTGTAGATAGGGATACACAACTTTGCTTTCAACTATACCAAGAAACAAGATTGTTCCCTAGATAAAAGTAGCCCCCAGTATTACTCTTTCTGTCATCACTATTGCCTGCCCAGTCAGAGTCACTGTACCCTACCAAGTTAGTGTTAGTCTCATTGGAATAGTGTAACCCTAGGTTTGCAGTCCCATTCAAATATCTGATGATCATTTTCAAGGAAGTAATATGGGAAACCTTTGGATTAGCTTGGTACCTTGCATCGAGACATACACTATACATGATGTCAGTTCTACTAGCAGTGAGGTATAACAAACTACCTATCATACTTCTATACACAATTTGGTTCACACTTTCACCATCTGTATCATGATTGAGCCTTTGGGACGAACCCATTGGTGTATTAAGGTGTGAGAAGTGTTCAAGGGAGAATTTTTTCACAAGGTTTGGATTGGGAGACCATACTCATCTCAAATGTAGAGGTCATGCTTTCCACAAATGCAGTCAACATGGTGTATGAACTTGAGCCAAACACTATGTCATCCACATAAATTTGAGCTACAATTATCTCACTTTTCTACATTTTCACAAACAAGGTCTTATCTACTTCACCTCTCTTAAATTTTAGGTGAAGAAGATGGTCAGTCAACTTACCATACCAGGCTCTAGGGGCTTGTTTAAGCCCATACATAGTCTTTTTCAGTTTATACACATGGTTTGGGTATTCATGATACTCAAAGCCCTTAAATTGTTCTACATAGTCATATTCATTCAAAACCTCATTCATAAAGGCACTCTTAACATCCATTTGAAGAATAGTTAGTTTGAGGTAGCAGTCTATGGCCAATAAGAGTCTTATCGACTAAATAAAGGCAACATGGACAAAAGTTTTCTCAAAATCAACCCCTTAAACTTGAGTATACCCTTGAGTCACAAGTCTGGCCTTGTTCCTAGTAATTACCCCCTTTTCATCGGTCTAATTTTTGAAAATCCATTTTGTCTCTATGACATTCCCATGAGAGGGTCTAGGAACTAGGGTCCAGGCATCAGTCTTTTCAAACTGACCCAACTATTCTTGCATGGCCAAAATCCAGTCTACATCATTTAAAGCCTCATTTATGTTTTTAGGTTCAATATTTGAAACATAACAACAAAAACATACCATGGAGAATGCTGATGAGCAACTACAGAAACCAGCTAGTTCCCTGTAGTTTACCTTCCCCTTTTGCCTAGTTTTCACCTGATCATACACATCTCCCACTACTTGTGAGGTGGGATGGTTTTTCTGAATTCTTGATGGAATATCCCTTGATCTATCCACACACCCATCCTTACCACCTTCTGGATTATCATCTTTGTCATATTCAGAAGAACTGTCCTTAGGTTCAAAAGTTTGGGAGGATGTGGGGACATATATGGGTGTGGATGTTTATGTGGATGTAGATGTGTCTATATCCTTAGTTACATCCTTCCGTGCTTCATCATTTGTTTCAGTCTGAGCTCCTTCTTGTTTCACCACAACATCTGTGTTTGCATCTTTCCAATCCAGCATGAAAGCTGAAATGTCATCCTCAACAGTTTTGAGGTTAAGATCAAGTGAATCATCAAATACCACATTTGAAGATTCCATAATAGTTTTTGTTTTTAAGTTGAACACCCTATATGCTCTACTATTAGTGTAGTAGCCCATGAATATTGCTTTATCACTATTATAATCAAATTTGAACAAGTATTCCCTATCATTGAGGATGTAACAGATACAACTAAACACATGAAAATACTTTAAATTAGGTTTCTTACCAAGTAGGATTTGATAGGGTGTAATAGTGTTCCCAATTCTAAGAAACACCCTATTACCAATGTGACAGGCAGTATTCAATGCCTCCGTCCAAAATTATTTTGACAGGTTTTTGGAACTTATCATGACCCTAGCCATTTCTTGTATGGTTCTATTTTTCCTCTCTGCAACTCCATTCCGTTGAGGAGTTATAGGAGCAGAGAATTCATGAGAAATTCCCTTGAAGTTGCAAAAGTCAGTAAACATGGAGTTTTCATACTCAGTGCCATGGTCAGACCTAATCCTTACAGCCTTAAGGCCATACAAATTTCTGACCCTTTTGTACCAGTTTTTTAATTCACCTATGGTCTCATATTTCTCTCTTAAAAACATCACCCATGTGTACCTGGAGTAGTCATCAATACACACAAAAGTATACTTCTTCCTACCGAAGTTTTCTACCTCTATAGGCCCCATCAAGTAAGTGTGTATCAACTCCAAACATCTAGATGTGGAGCATTGTTGAACCTTTTTGTGTGAGATTTTGTTTTCTTTCCCTTTTAACAAGAACCACATACATTAGTATTCTTAAAGTTCAGTTTAGGGAGATCCTTTACAACTTCATAACTTTGGAGTTCCTCCAATTTTTTGCTGCTAGCATGCCCTAGTTTTTGGTGCCACAGATTGACATCATTTAATCTAATAATAAGGCAAGACAGGCTGTCACCAAATTGGTAATAATTATCAGCAGATCTAGGATCTGTAAAAACACATTTATTATCTTTATCAAACACCTCACATAGGTATTTATCAAATTTTACAAGGAGGTTATCAGCACACAACTGACTGATACTTATCGGGTTAGCTTTTAGGCCTTCTACATGGTATACATTTTGCAGTTTTGGGAGATCCTTAACATCTAGGGTCCCTTTCCCAATGATTTTACCTTGTGCACCACTACCAAAGTTCACCTTTCCCTCATCGATCATCCTATAGTCAGTTAGGACATCTTGATTCCCAGTCATGTGCCTAGAGTACCCACTATCAAAATACCATGAACCACAGGCACTACTCTTGAGGGAAGAGTAGACAACATTACAGGTAGCACTAGGTTTAGCAAACCATTTGGTTTATGCTTTGTTTTTTTGGTGCACATGCTGCTGTGTACTTGGATGTGTGCCTGGATGTGTACACATTTTGTCACACATGTGAGTTTTGTTTACACAGCCAACTTTTCTATCATCTTTTAACTTATAACAAAAGGGACGAATGTGCCTAATAGCAAAGCAGTAATGACAGATATAGTGCCTTCTCCTTGGACTTTTATCACTCAAAATTGGTTTTACATCAGATTTTAAAACCTCACTTTCCTCTTTTACAAATTTGTTTTTTTTCAAAACCAATACCTGTTTTTCCAGTTTTACCAAGAGCTAGAGCTTAATCAAGTTTCATTTTCCCATTATCTAACTTGTTTAATGTACCTTCAGCTTTTTCAAAATCAGTTTTATTTTTTTCAAGCTCAACTTCTCTCTTGGTCACCAGAACTTCAAGTTTAGCAATGGTATCTTTTTGATCATCATTTTCTTTTGAAAGTCTAGCTTTCTCATCTTCACAAGCAGTTAAGTTATCAGAAAAAGCTTTGTTTACCTTGGCCAATACCTCAATTTTGTCCATCATTTTTATCCAATCTGTATGCAGTTCGCTGTATGTCTCAAGGAGTTCCTTATAGAGAATGTCTATTTCTTTATTATCTGAATCTCCTTTTATGGAGAAACACTTAAGAGTCAGATTTGATGTATCTTCAAATGTGTCCAAGGATGTGTCCACATCTGAGTCCACATTCACGTTCTACTCAAAATCTCCTTCTTCCATTCCTACAAAGTGAGCATTAAAAACAAAATGACAGTTTATCACATACATGTTAGCAACTTCCTCTTCATATTCACTATCACTCAGGGAAGCAATGAAGCTCATTCCCTTCTTTTTAAGTGTGTTAGCACAATCATTAACATAGTGACCAAAGTCGCGACATGCTATACATTGCACAGATTCAGAGAATTTCTTATTCTCTAGGTTTGGCCTTTTGAAGCCATTCTCAGTGCTAACTTTAGGTTTCTCAACACTTGTAGCAGGTTTGTTGGGAAACTTGCTCATCCATTTATTTTATAGCATAAAGCTGATTTTTTTTAGAGATGAGAGCCAAATCCTCATCCTCAAGGTTTGACTTGTCAATTTCTGAGGAGAGCTCAACCAGTTTCTTTGGAACAGCTGCAGAGCTTTTGAGGTCAAGACTCATGACCTTATTCTTTTTCTAAGCTTCAAGATTTAGCTTAAACATAGTTAAAATACCAAAAATTTTGTCTAAACCTACTGTGTTGGTGTCACTAGTCTCCTCTATGACAACCACCTTTATGTTGAACCTTTCAGGTAAGGTCCTCAAAATTTTACTCACAAGCCTGGCATTGGAGATAGACTCACTAAGACTGGTGCATTTATTAGAGATCTCATAGATCTTAGCAGCATAGAAAACAATGTCTTATGTCTACTCCATTCTAAGAATTTCAAATCTATCCATTAAGATTATAAGTCTAGTGGATTTAACACTTGGAATCCCCTCACATTGCATCTGCAAGATATCCTAAGCATTTTTAGCAATACATTCATTGGTGATAAGCTTGTACATATTTCCAGAAACATGGATGGAAATAGCACCCATGACTTTAGAATTATAATTTACAGAAGTGATTTCATCAAGAGTCCATCTTTCCTCAGGTTTTCTTTCAAAAATAGATTCACCAACACCTGATGCAGGCTTCTTCTCCACAGTGGGAGGTTGCCAATCAACAAGTATACATATCCATGCTCTTTCATCAATTGATTTGATATAGTTACGCATTTTAGACTTCCAAAAATTATAATTGGTACCATCTAAGACTGTAGGTTTGTTTTGATGATTTTGACATTCCATTATGACTACACTTTCCGGATCAACACTCAATAATATGTCGAGAGTTGGCTCTAATACCAAATAAAAGTTTAGTGTAGCTAGGAAATCAATTCAACAGAACAAATTACGGATGTGAGTAAAGATGTGAGTTACAACTGTTTACACATCCACCAATAAGAAGCAGAATAAAATAAAAGAACACAAAGAATTAAACGTTTACTGGTTCTGTCCCATCAAACAAGGCTTTAAGCCCAAAAAGGTTTTCACTATTAAAGATCTATTTTACAGAAGAAAACACGAATAAGTGAAACGAAAATATTAAAACACCAAAACAAGTTCTAACCAACTTATAAACCAAGAACAATCTTTCTTTCCCAATAAAAGCCTATTATAAACAGAATTAGAATAAAGAAATTGAATGAAATCTAGATGTGAGTTCGGATGTAAGTCACATTCTCACTTATAAACTAAAAGAATATATTGAATCCGTAAATAACACAAGGTTGTCTATTACAAAGAATTCTCAATTCGTGTCTTGTCAATGTGTCGAGGTCTTGTATTTATATGCACATTTGAGAAGTTATTCAATCAGTCAAACTTTTTATTATTTGATGCAATCCAACTCTTATAAGGAAAAATAACATTGACACTTGCAACGAAAAAGATTTCTTAGAATATTAGTTATAGCCTAAATATATTTACATAAATAAAATTTATTTACATATTTAACAATGTTTTTTTTCCAAACAGGAATATAAATCTTTGTTAAAAAAGAAATAAATTCAATTATCAAACTTACCAATTGTATTCAAATTAGAGAAGTCAATATTGTTTGGAGTGAAAAAAATCCATTCAGCATGTTTTACATCTTGATCATACAACTTGAGGTATTGTCTTGGAATTACACCTTGAACTAACGCCTTGGGAAAACTGTTTGTTGCATGTCTTTCCTACTTTTCAGGAATGAAGTCATATACAAAAAGGCTTGGTCTGATAACTCTATCATCACAACTGAATGAAGACCTAGTCAAAGGATAACTCGTAACGTCCATGGTTTCAAACAAAGACGTAACGGTTGCACTCATTAACGATGGGCATTATTCTAGGCGACAAAATAGGGATCTCAATTATGTTGTTACAACTCAAGTATATAAGCAAACAAAAAGCACCTGTACACATACGACACATTTCTCTCTGAAAACTTTGTACTCGAGATATTAAGATCAATAAAAATACATTTTTGGTTAAGGTAGGCTTTTCCTAAAGCCTCCCGAGGTTTTGTGCCGGTGAATGATTGTTTAAGGGCTTTCCTCGTTACATCCTGGCGTCCATCTTGATAGTGAATTATATTCCATTTGTACACAAAGTTTCTTCAAAATAAATTCACCTTGTTGAAAATTGTCCAAAACAATTTGGCGCCATCTGTGGTAACTTTTGGTTTTTTAAATTCCAATCAAGATGAGCAATCCTACTTCTGCAATGTCTACACCCATTATCACAACTGGGGCAAGAACCAGCACATCAAGCTTACCCATGACTTCTAGTATTCATTCGACTATTGTGTTCAGTGCTGTGACGCCTCAAAGCCAATGACTCAACTTGGGAGATTCTTCATCCATAACGCTGCCTGGAATTTCACTGGAAATCGTGACCAACACGACAACCATGATGCAACAGTTTAAGAATCAGATGGACGTGCAACAGTATACCAATCAAATGATATTCAATTCAATCAACAAAATGCAACATGAAATATCAACCTCAGGGCCCAGTGGTCCAGCAGTCAGCATGCCTGAGGTCTCACCTCTGCAACCTAGGACTCTTTTTCTGAAAGCTGAACCAAGTACGAGAAACAATCAAAGCAATATCCCAATGGCCACACTGTTCAGACTGAAAGTACCACTGTTGCATCCATCCCAATTCCACTGTCAACATGTTTCACCTTTGCAACCCCATCTCCTATGGGGCAAACATGGAGTTTTAATATATTTGGTACTCCTTTAAATCAATTTGTTGCCACTAAACCTGTTGCAGATAACACCCTCGTAAGAGAAGTGCATCAGATCAAAGATATTCTCATGAATGTCCTAGGAGTCACCTTAACCTTCAACCAAGCATCTCCAACCAGCCATCATAATTCACGTTTCGTTCCTGCCATAGCCGGTGTGGAGATCCCCAAAAGATTTCAAGTACCTCAAATGAAACAATATGATGGCACGACTGATCCTGCAGAACATATATCCCTATACCAAGAAAATATGGATATCATTAGCATTTGTGTAGAGGCTTTGGGTCAACCTTATCTGGTCCCACCTTGATGTGGCTGACTAATCAGCCTATGAACTCTATCTCCTCCCATTCACAATTACTTAACATGTTTCTTAATCAATTTTCTTGTAATCGTGTGTTTGAAAAACTAACGAGTGACCTTTACAGGGTGGTACAAGAGCCTGATGAAACTCTAAAAGATTACGTGCTTAGGTTCAACAAGGAAGCCATAAGCATCCCTCATATTGATGTGTTGACGGAAACAGAAGCCTTCAGGATGGGCTTAAAAAGAGAATCACCATTCTACCAAGATTTAGTCATGTACCCGTCTAAAAGCTTAGAAGAAATTAGAACGAGATCTGTTCATTTCATCAGGTTGGAAGAAGACGAAATGGTTCACGGAAAGAAGATACCTGCATATGAAAATCCTGACAGAAAGGCGGACTCCTCTCATCATTGATCTAATAGGGGGAAACCCTACTCTAAAACGGACTCTTATAAAATTAATATTGTAGATGAGGATGATGATGAAGATGATGTAACTTACCCAAATATTAGTGACTATTGCTTTTCTGTTGATGTTTTAGGCCTTCTATATGCAATGGACAACTTGGGTAGCAATGCAAGATGGCCAAAAGCAATTGACAGACCCTCATCTTGGAAGGATGAGTCTAAGTGATGTGCTTATCATGAAGATTTTGGCCACACTACCGATAATTGCATCGCCTTGAGGAGATCAGCTACCTACTTTCAAAAGGGTTCCTTAAGGATTTGCTTGGAAAAAGGAAAGGACGTACCGAGACAAAAGAAGCCGTAGCCGAGGCTCCATCCTCACCTCCTCCTGTAACCAAGGTGATCAATTTCATCACAGGTGGCTCAGACATTTGTGGCACTACGTACTTCGCAGCAAAGAGTCATGCTAAAGACTCCAAAGAAGATAAGTCGAAACTACCAACTAGGCATCCAGATCAGTCTCCGTGTCAACAAATTGTTTTCGACGATGATGATAAGGAAGACATCCTGGACCCACATCATGATGGACTAGTCATCACCCTACAAATCGCCAATTGCAAGGTGAGACGCATCTTAATCGACAACGGGAGTTCGGTCAACCTGATCATGAAGAGTACCCTAGAAGAAATGATAATTCCTCTGTCAGAAGTCGTGAAAAAGTCTTCAGTTCTAGTAGGTTTTAGTGGGAAAACCAAGCAGATAATTGAAGAAATCAAGCTGCCCGTCTACGTCGAAGGAATAAACTCCATGGAAAGGATTTGTGTGATCTATTGCCCATCATCGTATAATGTCATCTTGGGCAGACCTTGGATTCATAACATGAAAGCGATTCCATCAATGTATCATCAATGTGTCAAGATGTCGATGCCTTGGGGCATGATCAGGGTAAAGGGAGACCAACAAGCTGCCAAAGAATGTTACAAAACTGATATGAAAGCATGTTCTACTTCTCGCCAAGCGTAGCTACTAAAGGAGAGCTTCAGGGATGTCATGGAAGCTGTAGAGCACGACGTGATAGGAGTCCTTGTAGATGTTTTCAACCTTGAAATTAAAGCTCTGGGTGTCGATCCTACTGTTAAAACCAGAATCCGGTGTGTTAGTACAGATTGTGGGTGTTACCACAGGTGCTATCACTGGCAGTTGGGTGTTACCCGAACTGGAATGATTTGTAATTTAATAATTCTTTTCATATTATTTTATATCCTAATGTCTAATATTATTTGTAAGATATATGTGTTTGTTGGTCCATATTTCAGGTTAATACATGGTTGGAATAATAGCTAAAGACATGGAATAAGGTTGAAGATAAAGTCCACATAAATAGGAGATTTATGTGTAACTTTTACTTGGTCCACATTTGTTGATGAAGAAGCAAAAACGTGGGAAGACCAAGTCTTGAGAGTTGTTGTTGTTTATTGAAGTGTACAATATCAAGAAAGTAAGAGAGTACAAGGAGATAAAGCAAGGACTTGGGCATCAAGTTTTTGGTTGCTATTTTGGTGGGAAGTTGGCGTATGATGTGAAGAAGAAGCCAAGAATTCTCTCCACTCCTCTCACACGATTTTAACATCAAGAGATGTTATTTTGGAGTAGCCTCCAAGGCAATTGAAGGCTATAAATAGGCTAGGTGTGATTCATTTGAAGATGTGCGAAATACTAAATATCAAAGGCACACACCTTAGCACAAGAGAGACAAAGTTTATTTGGTTCGTATAATCCTTCCTCTCTTGTGATTCTAGCTTAAACAGTGAGTGTTTAAGAGAGTGTTGGCTAAGGATAGGCTTCGTGCTTTGTCTCATTAGTTCCATAGAGCATTATCATTGTTATAGCTATAGGAAACTTTCAGCTTTGTAATTTTTCTATCTTGATTATAAAGTCTTCACCATCTAGGCACACTCAAGTTATATATTTATATAACTTGATAAAATTATATCTTGTGTTATTTATTTCCGCTGCACAAAGTTTTTACAAACTATTTAATTTGGTGGTGTGTGTGTTGTCAGTCAGTGTGTTATCCAAGGTGTTGGGTAACATCTACGGTAACATCTCTTTCCAGTGAAGCCATTGCCAATTTCAATTGGTATCAGAGCAGGTCACTTGACAATACTAAGTGCTTGGTCTAGGTGTCATGACTTATGATCCAGCTAATCCTAACCATAAGCGTCTTCCTGTGTTAGATGGCTCAAATTATTGTTATTGGAAGATCCGTCTACGTTCGCATATCAAATCAATTGATCTTCGAGCATGGCGATCTATAACAAATGGTTACTCCTTAGCAATGTTACCTGCTGATGAGGATGGTGACGTTCAAGTCAAACCTGAATCAGAATGGAACTTGGAAGAGATCAACCAAGCTAATTTCAATGAAAAGGCACTTAATGCCATTTTGAGTGGGTTGATATGCATATTTTCAAACTTATTCAAAATAGTTTCACTGCAAAGGAAGCATGGGACATTTTACAACATTTTTGTGAAGGTGATGGCAGTGTGGGTGAAACTAAGCTTAGGGGTCTTACTAGCAGATTTGAAAGATTAAGGATGGGTAAAAATGAAATTATTCCTTCTTATTTTGAAAAATTATTTGATATTGCTAATGAGTGTCAATTATTGGGTGAACCATTTACCAACAAACAACTTGTCTCAAAAGCAATTAGAACCTTTCCTGAGCGTTTTAATATGAAAGTTTCATCTATTGAAGAGGCTCATAATCTTTCAACTATGGATATCAATTGTTTAATGAGTATTTTGAAAAACTTTGAGTTAAATCTCCTAGATCAAAGTGAAGCATCTAAGGGGAAAAATGTTGTTTTGAAAACTCAAACCTCGAGTTCTTTGGAAGAAAATGAAGATGAGGTTTTGAAGAAATGGATGAGAATGCTAGTGTTGCTTTACTTGCTAGAAAATACAATTCTATGGTTAGAAATATAACAATGAAAAAATGCAGGTGAAAGCAAATGAGAAGCAAACCAAGGTTTATGATTCGATGCCAAAAAGGACCTTCCCATCTAACCCAAAATCTAACCCAAGAAGAGTATCTTCAGATCAGTTAAGGTCTGATAAAAAAACATTGAATCCATTCAATGTCATGCATGCTCGGGTTGGGATCTATTTAAATGAGTGTGCAAATACTCTAAGGAAGAGAGGAAGAAACCTATGAGTTTCTCCGAGTGATGATGAGGATAAAGGACCATCTCAGGAGGAAGAATCTGATCAAACAATCATGTTTGTCATAGTAAGTGACACGAATGGTGATAGTGTTACCCAAGGTGCTATCCAGTCTGAGATAACATCTGTGATCACACCTGACAGGTATGATGAATTATGTGATAATAATCCTGTTTATTTTGTTGGTTCTTCTAACCCTGATACAGAAAGTACACAAGAGGATGAGCAGAGCAAAGATAACCTCATTTTTGGGTTAAAAGAACTTTATGAGGAGTTGCTCGTTGAATGGAAGAAAGAGAACAATTGGTTAAATCCTTAACCGAGAAGAATGAAGGACTCCAGGCCTATGTGACTCATATGGAGATTCAAGCAACCAAGAGAGAAGTCGAGCTTGAAAGCGTCAAAGGCAAATTGACTCTATCCGAAACCACCTTGAAGAAGCTCAACACTGGATCTACCAAATTGGATGAGATCTTGAACTTGAGCACACCTCTCAAAGCAGGTATTGGTTTCCAAGAATCTTTAAATAGTATTATTTTTACTTTGTCTAGGAAGATAATGAGAATTATTTTGTTAAGGAATATTTTTTTGACAAAGATTCTTCTTTAAAAGAACCATGTGACAAAGGGAAAGTGTGTCAATATTGTCACACACCTGGACATTTTAAAAATAAATGCCATGTTGTTTCGAAAAAACTGTCCAGTCCCTTGGTGTTACCCAAGGTGTTGCCCAGTACACAGGATAACACACCCAGTCAGAATGGTAAAAATTCAAAAAAGGTGTGAAAACCAAAAGCTAATTTGAGATGTGATGTTGTTTACACTGCTTTAAAAACAAATATAGAAGGTTCTTGGTACTTTGATAGTGGATGTTCACGTCATATGACAGGAACAAAATTGTTTTTAAAAGACTATGAAATAGTTCATGGAGGTAGTGTAACATATGGTTGTGGGAGCAAGAGTAATATCATTGGGAAAGGGACACTAAATGTGTCTGAATTTCCAACCTTAAGGAATATTTCACATGTTGATGGACTTGTAACTAATTTAATTAGTATTAGTCAACTTTGTGATGACAACTTAGAGGTGAAATTCAATAAAGATACTTGTGAAGTTTATGATAAGATCAACAATTGTGTGATGACAGGTACAAGATCTAATGATAATTGTTATCTTGTTGAAGACAATCAAGTATGCCATTTGGCAAAAATTGATGACACTATATTGTGGCATCAAAAGTTGGGACATGTCACTTTTGTAACATAGAAAAGATAGTTAAACTAGATGCTGTCCATGGCATTTCTAGTCTTGATCTTAAACAAAAAATTGTTTGTGAGGATTGTCTCAAAGGAAAACAAACTCGTGTTACCCATAGTGCTGCCCAACACCATGAGCAACACACTGGTACAAGACATTGCTTTCAACTCTTGCATATGGATTTAATGGGTCCACTTGAGATAGAAAGTTTTGGAGGCAAGAAATATACTTATGTCATTGTTGATGATTTTTCAAGATTTACTTGAGTTTATTTTTTAAGGGAAAAATCTGAGACTTTTGAAAAATTCAAAATCTTGCACTCTAAGATCAAAAACATGTTTTGTGCTTCAATTTTTCGAATTAGGTCCGATCATGGGAGGGAATTTGAGAATGTTTCTTTTTCAAATTTTTGTGAAAGAAAAGGAATTCACCATGAATTTTCTGCTCCAAAAATACCTCAACAGAATGGGGTAGCCGAGAGGAAAAATAGGACTTTATTTGAAATGACTCGTGTGATGTTATTTTCAAAAAGAATTTCAAAAATATTTTGGGCAGAGGCACTAAATACGGCTTGTCACACGGCCAATAGAGTTTTTCTAAGACCCGGCACAACCATGACTCCATACAAAATTTTGAATGGTAGGAAATCAAAAGTTCATTATTTCCATGTCTTTGGTTGTGTGTGTGACATTCTCAATGATCGGGACTACTTAGCAAAATTGGACTCTAAGAGTGATAAGGCCATTTTTCTTGGGTATGCTTCAAATAGTCGTGCATATATGGTATTTAATCTAGGGTTAAAAACCATCCAAGAATCTATGAATATTATTTTTGATGATCACTCAAGTATTGCAAGAGAAAGTGTTCAAGAGACACCCTTGGAGCTGTTGGAAGAGGTCATCCCAGAAGGTGTTACCACAGGTGTTACCACGAGTGCTAACACTGATAGTAACACAGAAACTGAGCAGGGTGTTACCGTTGATGAGATAACACCTCAGATAGCACCTGATTCCAGTCCAGCGAATGAAAATCAAGAAGGAGTTGAAACTGAAGTTCACGAGAATGTGAGAAGAGATCCTCCACCTAGAATCAGTAGGAATCATCCTACAACTCAAGTAATTGGGAAGGTGAATGAGGGTGTATAGATAAGACGTAAGGATCCCATCAGTTACCGTGACATGATGAGGTATGTGTGCATGTCCACCACATACTCAAAGGTAACACACTCTTGTTTCGTTTCATCTGTAGAACCTAAAAATGTGATTGAAGCTTTAAAAGATAATTTTGGATTCAAGTAATGCAAGACGAACTTGATCAATTTGCTCGTAACAATGTTTGGTCTTTAGTACCCCGTCCCACAAACACTAATGTTATTGGGACATAATGGATTTTCAAAAATAAGACCGATGAATATGGAACATTGTTAGGAACAAGGCTCGTCTTATGGCTCTAGGCTATACACAAGTGGAAGGTGTTGACTATGACGAAACCTTTGTACCCATGGCTAGAATTGAGTCAATAAGACTTTTATTGGCCATTGCTTGTTTTCTTAAAATCACTTTGTTTCAAATGGACGTCAAAGCAGCGTTTTTAAATGGATACCTAGATGAGGAAGTTTTTGTTGAACAACCAAAAGGCTTTGAAGATCCATTTCAACCAGACCATGTGTATAGACTTGATAAAGCTCTTTATGGGTTAAAGCAAGCTCCACGTGCATGGTATGGTAGGTTAACTAACTTTTTACTAGAGTATGATTTTACTAGAGGAGAAGCAGATAGGACTTTATTCATTCTTAAACATGGAAAAGAACTTGTTGTGGTTCAAATATATGTTGATGACATAATATATGGCTCTACATCAAAAATTTGTTTAAATGATTTTGTAGAGGCTATGACATCAACATTTGAAATGAGCATGATGGGGAAACTTAACTTCTTTCTAGGCTTGCAGGTAAGCAATCAAGTGAAGAAATTTTTATCTCTCAAAGCAAATATGCAAAGAACCTGGTGAAGAGTTTGGGTTGGAAGGATCGAAGAGCTAAAAAATTCCTATGGGTACTTCTCTCAAAATTGGAAAGGATCAAGTTAGAGAAGATGTTGATCCAACCCTATATCGTTTCATGATAGGTAGTCTCCTTTAACTTACTTCTAATCATCCTGATTTGATGTACAGTGTGCGTGTATGTGATAGATATCAATCCAATCCTAAAGTGTCTTACCTAAATTCAGTGAAAAAGAATATTAAATATGTATCTGGAACTAGTGATTTAGGGATTTGGTATAGTAAAGATACTAATACTAATTTAGTAGGCTTTAATGACTCGAATTGGGCAGGGAATATGAATGATAGGAAAAGTACAAGTGGGGGATGTTTTTACTTGGGAAATAATCTAGTATCATGGTATAGTAGAAAACAAAATTGTGTTTCATTATCCACGGCTGAATCTGAATATGTAGCAGCCGGTAGTTGTTGTTCACAACTAATTTGGTTAAAACACAAGCTTGATGATTATGGTCTTGATAGTAATATTTTGACCTTATACTGTGATAACTTGAGTGCTATTAATATTTTCAAAAATCCCGTACAACACTCCCGTACCAAACATATTGACATCCGTCATCATTTTTTAAGAGATATGGTAGATAAAAAGATAATAAATATAGAGAATATTGATACAAAGTATCAACTTGCTGATATTTTCACAAAACCCTTAGACCATGATAGATTCTCTAGTCTAAAGATATCTCTTAGTCTTTGTATTCTCTAAAAAAATATCCTCTGTTGTAAGGTGTTACCATGGGTGCTGATAACACCTTGGGTAACACATGTATACTAGTGCATATTTTTTGCTTGTTTGGTTTTATTTTCTGTGCTGTAAGGGTTTTCATAGTTCTCTGAGCTATGAGAGTTCTCACGGCTGCACATGCTGATCTTTTTGTTATGCTAGGATAACACCCTGAATAACACACTTGATAAAACTCCCTTTGCGCTTAAAGTGACAAAGTCACTAATGTTGGTATGTGATAAATAAAAAGGCAAAGAGGCAATTCTTATACCAAACTATTCTCTCGAGCTCGGGGCATGGCGTTCGCTGCGACGATGCAATCTTGCCAATGAGAATGTATGAAGTGATTTGTGCTTAGTATTAGGGAAATGGAGCTCGCTAATACAGTGTACCCTACTTGAACGACATAAATCAATGAAACTTTGCACTTGAAATAAGACTCGGAGCACGTAGCTCGTTACTACGATGCTTCCTTGTTTAAAGAAGTGTAAAAGAGTTTTATAAATAGCTATGTCTCATGTTCTTACAAGTTTGTTATGCCTGAAATGCTTGAAAATGGCTAAGCTTGTTATGCCTGAAATGCTTGAAAATGAAAAATATTTATCAAGAGATTTTTATCATATGTGTTATCCTAGGTATTACCATCATTGCCATTAACACATTTGTATGTGCTATATTATTTTTTTTATTCCTTATTTTCGTTATGTTATTTAAGTTTTTAAACTTTGAAAGTCTTTTTACTGATTAAGAGTTTACAAAGTTTGAAAGAGTCTTTAACAAATCTATTTTATCTTTGGTAAACAAATTAAATAACTAAGTCCTAAAATTTAGGGATTTGTTTTTCAAAAACCATATGGACTAGATATATTTGTTTTGTTTATTATTTTTTTTCATTTTTTTATATACTTAAAAATTAAAAAATCTAAAAATGAAAAAAAAAATCAAAATAATGGCTGAATGTCTTTATTTTTATGTGAGGAGTTTGTATTTGATTTTTCTTGTTGCTAGAAAATAGGGAGGTTGGGTAAATATTTAATGTAATTATTTTTAGTGGCTAAAAATAGGGGGAGGTTGAGTAATTAATTAGATAAATATAGGAGATAAATTAGTTAGTGGGATAAGTCTTGTCAAATTAAACTTCCTGACTTAATTCCTATCTTTTCTCTCTCTATCTCTCTCTCTCTCTCTCTAAGCCAACGCCTCATCCCTCTCTCTCTCTCTAGGCGTTAAATACTCCCTCCGTCTCCGTCACTCTCTCTCTCTCTCTCTCTCAAACCTTTCAAAATCAAAAACCTTCTTAAACCCTGACCATGGCAACCATCCAAGAAGCAATCCGCCCCATTGGAGGTCTCTCCGGGCGTTGGTTCGAGTGTTCCAAGCCAAATGGGCACTTCGACCACCCCTCACAATGTGTCTCCGGCGATGACAATGTCGGTTGATGATCCTCCTTTGGTGACAACAATGGCGCAACCCTTGCCCATTGCGATGCTACCATCGTTACCCCCCGTTTCGTCAACCAAGAAAACCAAAAGAAAAGCCATTGCTCACAAACCCTCAGGTCATCTCGCCAAAAAGAGGAGCTCAAGTAGGCTCACAGCTATGAGAAACAAAGGTACTTCAAAATCCAACACTTCTTCCGAATCGGTTGAAGTTTCAGAAGAATCTTCTCTCGGTCTCTCCTCCACACATGTCTCGGATGAAGATTTTCATGTCGACGCTGAGAAAAGCCAATCTGTTGAGACCTTTGGAGATTGGGGATTTTATGATGATGAACCTCTGTATGAAGTGGTGAAATGGAATCCAAAAGGCAAAGGCAAGCATGCTGCCAGAGATGTTATCAAGAAGGCGGCAACACCTAAGGTAACACCTTCTGTTTCTAAGGCTTCGAAGTCTTCAATCAGTGAGTTTGCATATTCTGAGTCCTTTGATTTTCTTGAGAAAGAATTTGATGATGTGAATGTAGCTTTTTCAAAACCTTATTTCTCATTGGAATTTTATCGAAAAGAAAATATGGAATTTTGGCTAAGGCACAGTGAAACAAAAATTCTCAAAGAAAAGTACATTGACGAGGTTGATTTCAAAAAGCATGGTGTGTTTCAGTTATTGGAGGATAGAAATTTTTTGAAAGCTAACTTGCACCCTTCGAAATTTGTTGAAGCTATTGTAAAAAATTTCTATGCCAACCTTCATGCCAACCTAGAAAATGAGAAGTCCGATCAATTTGGAAAGGTGTTTTTAAGGAACCAAATTTTTTCTATTACCCCTTCATTGATCAACAAGACTTTAGGACTCCCAAATATGAATGATGATGGTCCTATTGTGCATAAGGATGAAATTGCTAGGTTTATTTCGAATAATCTCGTGCATGAATGGCCCAAGAATCCCAATCCCAAAACCAAAGTTCATTTTCTTGCTTCCCATCTCACTTCACTCTTTGTCGTGCTTCACAAGCTTTGTATTTTTAATTGGGCTCCTACTTCAAATGAGCAATATGTGACATTGCAACAAGCTGAAATTTTGTACAAGTTAGGAAAGAATCGAAGAGTGAACTTGGGTAGACTGATTTTCAAATATTTGACTTCGTGGGGTAGAAGAAAAGACATTACAATGTTTCCTTACCCTTCCTTAATTTTCTAAATTTTGAAATCTCTAAAAATTCCCATTGAAGAGTCGGATGAGTACACTCCCAGTCTTGATCTCTATGCTATAGATACTCAACTGACTAAGAAGAACACCAAGAGTGTGAGATTCACAGGTGATCTTCCTTGGTCAAAGGAAAAGGAAATAGGGTCAAGTGTTGCGGTTCATGCTCAGGGTGTTACTCATACTGTTACCCCGAATGTTACTCTGAAATCTCCAAGTTTTTCAGGTACAGATGCATCTCATGTTCTTGCAAATGTGTATAATTTGTTGGGGAATGCTTCACCTACAATACCAAAGACCACAGTGTTGGCGTTTCTCCCCAAACAAACTGCTGCCATTGCCGAGATTGTGCAAGGATGGACTAAGCTCAAGGAAATTACTTATGAGTTTATTCGGCAGGTTTCTTCCCAAACTGGGGGAGATAATAGTGCTGAGGCTGATGGAGCTGGTCCGAGTGGTGGTGGTGGTGGTGGAGATGCTAGTGGTGCTGCTGCAGATGTTACTGAAGGTGCTGCCTTAGATGATGGAGATGAAGAAGGGGAAGAACATGAGAAAGAAGAAGCTGGTGATGAGCAAGAAGAGTGAGTGCAAACATTGCCCGGAGGTTGATGTTGCCACTCTTATGGTTGTGGTACTTTCTGGTTGATAAAAAAATTTACTTTTATGTTTTTATTCGAAGCATGTTCTAAATACTTGGTGGTTTGTTTATTTGCTTTTGGTTGAACTTGTAGGGTTTTTTAAACATAGAGTTGCTCAGTAGCTTTGATTTATCTTTGGAACTTTAGGTTGCTAGTTATTTGGAAAACTTATTTTGGAAAAATATGTTTTGATAATTAGTATTTTGTGATAAATCATTGTGGTTGTTAATTTCTTGATTATGGGGGAGTTGATAACTATGGAAGTTACTCTGTTATGGCTAACATTGTCTTGCAGGGATCAGCACTTTGAAGTTTGGAAAGAAATTATAAATTATGGGGGAGATTGTTAGTACAGACTGTGGGTATTACCACATGTGCTATCACTGGCAGTTGGGTGTTATCCGAACTGGAATGATTTGTAATTTAATAATTCTTTCTATATTATTTTATATCCTAATGTCTAATATTATTTGCAAGATATATGTGTTTGTTGGTCCATATTTCAGGTTAATACATGGCTGGAATAATAGCTAAAGAAATGGAATAAGGTTGAAGATAAGTTTCACATAAATAGGAAATTTATGTGTAACTTTTACTTGGTCCACATTTGTTGATGAAGAAGCAAACACGTGGGAAGACCAAGTCTTGAGAGTTGTTGTTGTTTATTGAAGTGTACAATATCAAGAAAGCAAGAGAGTACAAGGAGATAAAGCAAGGACTTGGGCCTCAAGTTTTTGGTTGCTATTTTGGTGGGAAGTTGGCGTATGATATGAAGAAGAAGCTAAGAATTCTCTCCACTCCTCTCACACGATTTTAACATCAAGAGCTGTTATTTTGGAGTAGCCTCCAAGGCAATTGAAGGCTATAAATAGGCTAGGTGTGATTCATTTGAAGATGTGTCAAATACCAAATATCAAAAACACACACCTTAGCACAAGAGAGACAAAGTTTCTTTGGTTCGTATAATCCTTCCTCCCTTGTGATTCTAGCTTAAAGAGTGAGTGTTTAAGAGAGTGTTGGCTAAGGATAGGATTCGTGCTTTGTCTCATTAGTTCCATAGAGCATTATCATTGTTATAGCTATAGGGAACTTTCGGCTTTGTAATTTTTCTATATTGATTATAAAGTCTTCACCATCTAGGCACACTCAAGTTATATATTTATATAACTTGAGAAAATTATATCTTATGTTATTTATTTCCGCTGCACAAAGTTTTTACAAACTATTTAATTTGGTGGTGTGTGTGCTGTCCGTCAGTGTGTTATCCAAGGTGTTGGGTAACATCTATGGTAACATCTCTTTCCAGTGAAGCCATTGACAATTTCACGGTGAACCTTTATACCTACACTTAGCCCTATCTGAAAAACGCAATAAGTCCCGTCTTGGTTAAAGGAAATCAAGGTGGACGACATCCCGTATATTATGAAGAATGAAAGAATGTTACACATCATAACCTAAGATAGAGGTACAACATCTTGAAGGCGACAAACAGTGAAACTAAATATGAAGTTTTAATCATGGGTACCTTCCAAAGAAAATAATGGAGCTGACGCTTTGGCCAACCTGGGATCAGCGTGTGGAGTTATGAAAAATACCAATATTCCAAGATAAGATGCAGACCCCACCTCGATCCAACCTATCGTGAAATATTTACAAGATGGGATCATCCCTCCAGATGTCAAGAACCAAAGATCGATCAGGATGTAGATGTTAAAAGGCCTACATGCTGATGGATGTGAAAACCATTCTGGGGAAAACCGTTATCTTCCAAAACATTCAAGATGGGATATTCTTGGCCTACAGTGAAGCAGGATACAATGGATTGCACCTTGGAAAATGAAGCATGCCAAAAAATACAATAACATCCTACATCAACCTACAGAGCCTCCACGTCCTGTACTTTCATCTTGGCCATTCGTACAGTAGGGCATGGACATAGCCGATAAATTACCAAAGAACCCTAGGAGGGAGAATCTTTATAATAGCTACAACTGATTATTTTTCTAAAAATGGGTAGAAGCTGGAAGGCTATACATCTTAAAGCACAGTTAAATGTAAGTTAAAATTTATTAAAATTTTAATGCCAAGAATCTCTACTTAACCTTTTTTTAAATTCTTGTTCCTTTTATTTAATTAAAACCCATACTTACTTAAGCATCGGAGGGGTGTTAGCCAAGCTAACACCCAACCCTACCGTGTTTCTGTGTGGCAAGATAGAAAACCCCTCAACATGTTGGATAAAGAGCATCAGAGGCCATGTGTTAAAGGCCTTGAAGGGTTAAGCTTTTCTTAATGATATAAGGTACACAATCTATCCGTACGCAAAAGTCGTATAAAGCATACTTTTAGAATTATGACTACATTATCGCCAGGGCGCACGATTTTCATACTTGATTTAAAAAGCGGACTTAATTCATCTTGTTAGATGAATTATGTCTTCTGTTTTAAATTAAAAGTTGTGAACTAATGGTTGTAACATTTAACATGTTACCAAAGGGACACAGAAAAATGACATTTCTACATGTCATCCTCAATTGGTTATAAAATAGTTGCATGTTATCTATATATCCTGGTAATAGCATCATAACGTGCTATCTTTACATATCAGTTGCAACATTGTCACATGTTATCTTTTCAAATTGGTTATAACACTGGCCTGTTATCACAAGCCTTATGGTTACAACACTATTATGTGTTGTCTTTTGATAGTCCTAGGAATAAAAACACCGATAATACCGTCATAACAATAAAAACCTGAGGTAATCTTAAAAAATTCATAGTGCACCTAGGAGTAACCTATCAAAAGCCTAAGATGTTGAACTAACCCAACATCTTCAAAAGAAATGTATAGACTCTTATGAGCCCTGTTACAAACCAAAAGTAAAAGATGTTTTAGGGGCACACCCCTATTTTAACCAAGTACGCATGCCAACAAAGACATGACGAATGAAAACAAAACCATTATTTAAAACACTTAAAAATAAAATTGTTTTTAAATTTCTGCTGCAGGTACAGCTTCACCTTCCTTACCATCCATACCTTCACTTTCCTTCTTGCCCTCTTCTATTGCCTCACCTTGATCAACCCCCTTGACTTCTTGCATTCTGGAATTGACTTCACCGGCCTCAGGAGCCACACCAAGGAACTCGTTCAACATAGCCACTTCATCCGCGATCTTCCAGTTGACATGTTGCCCGTTCTCAAATTCTCTCATCATTTCAATCCTGCACTCCATCACAGATTTGCTCGCTCCCATCATATAACCTTCCTTTACCCCTTCCAGTTCCTTGATATGCTCTTCCTCAACCTTTAACATTCTGGATGTTAGGCTCGCAAGATCGTTAGCCTGCTTATCCACTTGCTCTTCGGCCTTCACGGCCCTAAAAGCTTCAAACTTATGTTTCTGATTGAGGATTTTGATCTTATCATCTCTGGTCTCTATCTCCTTTAACAGAAAACCCACAAAATCCTTGGTCTGCGATGGCAACGAGTATCTTGTCAGAAACCACATATTGAAAGTTTTTAAAGCAAAATTGCAAGCACAAATATTTTACCTTCTTCGATGCATCTTCCGTTACCTTCTCCAAACTGTCCAAAGCTGTTTCAATCAGCCATTCATCTTTTCTCAAAACCTTTGTGATCTCCACATCCTCAAACTTTCTTTTCTTATCAACCTTCACACTCTTTGAACTTTCTCCCTTTGGGAGAGGAGGTTTACCTTCTTCAATCTTCACCCCAACCTTCGCTCTAATGCCAGACATAATTAATATCCTTCACGCCGAAACTAGACCTAGAACGAGACACTACACAAAAAGGGATATCAAAAAGGCAGATACTAAAATCAAGAAGGAAAGAAAAGTACAAATAAAGAAAAGGGACATACCAGACATCATCTTGCTCAAACTAGTACTGTTAGAAACCTTTTTTTCCTTCTTCTCCTCCTTCACACTATCCCCGGCAAGCTCTGCAGATGGTGGCTGGAATTTTTGAAGATCTTCAGGAAACAAGCAAAGGATCCAATAAACGTTGGTAGGCATATCTTCAAGCGGTGGAAAAAAATCTCCCAACATGCTAACTACAAAGAACGTGTTGCCAACATGTCAAGGTGAGAATAAGAAAAACGCGAAAGTTTAGACGCATAACTAAAATGACTACCTGAAGGATTCCAAGTTGACACCAAATCTTCACTCCCCTCCAAGCTACTTTTCTTCACATTAGAAAAATCTATTTTTTCAACCCCTATCAGCCGCGTCAAGTCCCAAAATCAAAGGATCTTTATCCATCCTAACCTTAAAATTATACCTACCATTACCATGAGCCCTAATGTCAGCAACAAATGCCAATTCCTCTAAATCGGCCACCACACCATGTTCGGCTGCAATCCTATCTAATGTAAGCAAGATGTGCCACCCTATGGGCATTAGTTGGCAGTAAGATAACCGTGTTGCCTTGAAAAAGTGGGAAATAGAAGGGGAGAAAAGGAATTTCAAACCTACGTTGAATGGATACTCGTAAAACCCTACTGAAATTACTGGGATTTCGCTCGCACGTGAAATGCGATTGTTTTTCGCGGAGGGTTGGTGTCTGAGACCTCGCTTTTCGGGAAGGAAGAGGAGTCGCCACGCGATTTTTGTATTTTGAGCCCAAATGTTGAGAAATGGCTATTGTTTGAAAAAGGTGTCCTTTTTATTGGTAGCAAAAACTTAGGAAAAGGCTTTGAAAATGGGGTGTCATTTTTATTGGTAGCAAAAACGAGTAAAAAGATTTTTGAGTACCAGAGATTGTTAGGCTCGGAGGTCACGTTACGTTTCGGGAAGAGTATTACGAGATCACCTGAAACGCCTCATATGACGAGTCTTTCTACCTTTCTCGAAATCGTGTGTGTGTGTGTGTGTATTTTGAAATGGGGGCTTGAATGACAAGCTTAATCTTGGTTTGAATGTCAAACGTTGATTATGGTTCTGTTTGAAAAGACGAGCGTTTGAATGACAAACGTCGGTTTTGAAGTTTTAAGAAAAGTGGCACGAATGCTGATTTTGACTGTTTATCTTAAGTGTCAAATGTTGACTTTTAAGAAAAGAGCATTTGAATGTCAAACGTCGAATTTTGAGTTGAAGATGAGCGTTTGAAGGCCAAACATCATTTCGCGCGTTTTGAAGGAGAGTTCGAAGGTCGAACTCCGGTTTTGAACCGGGCATTACATTGTTAACGATTTTTACGGAAAAAAGCGTATTAAATGATATGCAATCAACGAATCGGGTTGCGACTCAGACTTTGAAAAGTAAATACTATCACGATCCAAACGGGTCGGACTTTGTAAATGACAGTATTTAATGTGCGGCATCAACGGAATCAATCGATCCGGAATTGTAAATGACGATCGACGAGCCAAAACGGCTCGGAGTTGTAAATGACGATCGACGAGCCAAAACGGCTCGGAATGGTAAATTTGCATAAAAGTAAATGACGTTCGACGGATCAAACGGTTCGGAATTATAAATGACGTAAATTTAAATGACGATCGACGGATCGATCGATCCGGAATTGTAAATGACAGAAATTTAAACGGAACGGGGTCGGAACGCCGTTTTAACCCGAGATTACTTCTCTTACGGGAAGAGAATAGGATCTAGGGGCTAAAACGTATCGAACCCCGTTAGACGGAGGCGTCTACATTTCAACGATGTCGTCTGAAACGGTTGTAGCGACTGGCACGTAAATCGAGATGGAACGAGAGATTAGAGAGAGGGAGTTGTACCTAAGGCTAGGGTCGACTCCTTTGGCTCGAGGGTGTATACCGGATACAAAAGTGGTTTGGGATGGTGTTTTAAGGTGGTGAGGGGCGTATTTGATCGAAATACGGAGTTTTCACGCAAAACGAGGTAAAACCGGGCTCGGGAAGGGGGAGAACCAGTTTAGGTCGTGGGGTGAGGTGAAAATGGAGTGAAATTTTGTTTTTTTAAATGGCTTTGACAGCCCTTCTATTTATAGGTGAAAATTCAGCATGAGTCCGGCCAGACTTAGCTTGAAATCCAGGGGGTTTTGTGAAACTTTGAAAATTGGAGGGACTTGCTGGCAATTTCTGAGAGTCTGCAAAGGAGTCCGGCCGGACTGAGACTGTATACCAGGGGTATTTTAATCTTTTCACTCTGAATTTGATTGAAAGGTGATGGGAGGGCTGTGGCATGCGTGCCACGTGTCCCATGACTCACCAGGCTTGTGGGAGTTCGCGCTCGGGTCCCGGTTTTGTCCCTTTTTGAAATAACAGTCCGGAAAATGTTCGAAACGTCCCCGAAAAGTGTCGGAAAGTGCATTTTTCCAGGGAAAGCCGTACTTTTACGTGCGATGACGTGTGTTAAGTACGTTTGGACGTCGGGATGCATGGGGCAGTCCCGGGACGTCTCATTGGCATGGCAACGGGGAGCTTAACGGGTTCCGGTTAACCTGGAGCGGGCCAGTTAACGGATTCCGGTTAACTTCTGACGGATTTTGACGATCCGGATTTGGGTACTTACAACTACCCACTCGTCAGATACGCAATCGGTGCTAAAAGCCTCAGTTGGGATTAGAAATTCGGAACCTGGAGGAAAGGCATTGTTCCTCTTCAAAGCACCATCATGGGACACATTGAAGTCGCACCATTCCTTTTCTCTGTTCCGAATAAACCCTAGATACCTAAAACCCTCGGGCAAGGTCACCTCTACATCTGTTATCTTTTTCTTACTCTTCCCCATTGATATGATCCACAAAGATGAAAGGAAAAAAGGAAGAAGGAGAAACTTACCGGGAAACAACGAAAACTTAGCGCCGGACTTGGAAGGAAAATTTTTGGGAGAGATTTGTGACCCTTCTAAACTACAAGAGCGTATTTAACTGAAGATATGGGTATAGACCTATAGCCCCATAATTATCTCTAAATCTCCTATTAACCACCCGAACCAACCACCTCTACAACTCCTTGGCAAGACAAAGCGACACTTGAAAAAATATTAAGCTTTCAGCATTTCACTTGGAAAATCTCAATATTTTGGGGGCAATTATTTGGGGTGAAAAAATCCACTCAGCATGTTTTACGTCTTGATCATACAGCTTGAGGTACCGTCTTGAAATTACACCTTGAACTAACACCTTGGAAAAAACTGTTTGTTGTATGTCTTTCCCACTTTTCAGGAATGAAATCGTATACAAAAAGGCTTGGTCTGATAACTCTATCATCACAACTGAATGAAGACCTAGTCAAAGGATAACTTGTAATGGCCATGGTTTCAAACAAAGACGTAACGGTTGCACTCATTAATTAAACGATGGGCATGATTCTAGGCGACAAAATAGGGATCTCAATTATGTTGTTACAACTCAAGTATATAAGCAAACAGAAAGCACCTGTACACACACGACACATTTCTCTCTGAAAACATTGTACTCGAGATATTAAGATCAATAAAAATATATTTTTGGTTAAGGTAGGTTTTTCCTAAAGCCTCCCGAGGTTTTGTGCCGGCGAACGATTATTCAAAAGCTTTTCTCGTTACATCCTGGCGTCCATCTTGATAGTGAATTATATTCCATTTGTACCCAAAGTTTCTTCAAAATAACTTCACTTGGTTGAAAATTGTTCAAAACAAATATTACCTAAAAACTTACTCTTTCAATAGTAAGAAATTATTTTTTATTTAAATCTGCAATCTTATTTATTTTAAGATAGATAAAAAGAAATGTGTGAAAGTAAAAAAGAGTGAGGGAGTTGGATCCAGTTAACATCTTGTATTCTTTTCTTTTAATCTAAAACATAATGCATTGGTCATTGATTCTTTTGACCTGTTGGATATTATCTTAGTAGTACCTATCTAAAGTAGTAAAGTGGGAAAAATAACTACTATAATATAATAGTATAGCTAGAATCTGGTTCTTACTTCCTAGTTCCTACTCGTGAAATACTCCCACTCATATTCAAAATACAGGACTATTTCATTTTAGACTTCTTCACACATCCAGTTACAAATGCTCCCACTCATATGTTGGACTTTTGGTAGGCTTCTCAAGAACTTAACTGAAAATTTAACAGAAAATGTAACGGAGATTGGAAAACTATTAGACAAGTCGAGTCTTGTATTAAATACAATCTCCGTAAGAAGTTATTGCCCCGCACAGGTGCTTACGGTTTCAATGGCAATCTTCTAGTAAGATAAAATGACTTTTAAGTATATGATAGGAGCACTCCAAATCAAATACTCTAACGAACAACACTATGTTTGAAACTTTGGACTTTGAAGGATTTTATGCAACAATATGCCAATGATTTGGGTATGTTTTTCTATCTTACTAGAGGATAGGAATGCTCAAATGACTGTATATATATGAATTGAAATTCGGAGGGGAAGCTTATAAAGAGAGTTAAGGGGGTTGTGTCTTTTCCCACGAAAGGACACAACTTTCTGTTTGAATTGGCACCTGTTCAGGATCTGCTCGGCCGAGTCAAGGGACTCGCTCGGCCGAGCACCAAGCTGCACGGCCGAGTCAAGTAACTCGCACGGCCGTGTTAACCACACTGCTCGGCCGAGCAAGGCATATGCCTCGGCCGAGCAAGCTTGTCCAGAGACTTTGGCCAATTTCTGTGCTCTGCTCGGCCGAGTCAAGGACTCTGCTCGGCCGAGCACTTCAAACCAAATTAAACACCCTTTAACTAACTCTCGTTAAGTTACAAAACTTTGTCATTAATTTCTCATTCACCCGGAAATGGTTTTAGAGACAATAAATGAGTTATATAATCTACAACAAATGTAGATTACTATTTGTAACAAGTTTCGTTAACAGATAACGAACTTTCGTTAGAAACCTAGGTCAATGTTAAGTTAAACTTAACTTTCCGTTACCCATTTCCAACAATCCCCCACATGAATGACAATTAATACATGAATGCAATTTCGTCCAAAGTTTCGGCGAACTATTATTACATCGGGATAGATAGCTTGTGGCCTTGAATCCTCCCTAGTGAAATATTATCGGATATACTAGCCATTTGATAGCGAGTCACTTTGAACCAGTGACTGTCGGATGTATACCAAGACAATAATACTCACATAATAATAGCTCTAACAATTGTTGTTCTCACGTTTTGTCCATTTCGGCCCTGAACCGTATCTCATTCATAAGCGTTTATTTAGAGGCGGCCTAATTACCTCTCGCTTATATAGGTGATTCTCACTATAAGGAGTATCATGCACTACTCCACCCGTAGGTATAGAAATCATTAAAAGTTTTCTCAACTTATCCTAGCCACTGCTGCATGTGCTTGTACTTGGATGTTCTGGGAATGAGTATTCAACATCTCCAGGTTAATAAACCGAGTTGTTGTTTTCAAGTAACTCTACTAGAACTTATAACTTGGTTGTCTCATTGAACCAAGGGCCTGGGATCTCCATTTCTCAAGGTTGAGTGTCCGCTATAAGTCCTTTTGTTGTGGGTTTTAAATCCATTCCCCTTAACAGACAATTTTGATCTCCTATTCATACCCTTTGGTATACGGATCCGGTTTTTGACTTCACATTGCCAGTTGTGACAGTCTCATTTGAGATCAATTGTCTTATGATAATATGTCAATGACCATTGAGTCTTGACTTACCACGATGTTCTACACCTTTTCCTATTTCTTCATTGTCTTTACAATGCCTTAGGTCAAGTAGACACAAACTTATTCCACAAAGGAATATCTTCCAAGACCATTCAACTTTTATCTTTATCTAATGATATCAACTCAGATTCCATATTGAATCGAGTTATACATATTATCTTGGAAGGAAATAATGACACTTTTATTCCAACTAATGTGAGTGTATTCTCAATTTGTGTTTAGTGTAGAATATTCAATCAGTATACTCTTTCCATACTATTGAATACCATAGGTATTGTAATCTTTAATCATAAGTATATCTTTAATTACACCAAGTACTATGACTATACTATTCCGGTGATTGATTACAATTACATTTAGACTTTTAGTCTATCTAGAATGATCAGTCCCTTCGAGTGATCAAATTCTTCTATCGATCAGTTTCTTCAAGTGGTTATTATATCTGTACCGTTCCGACTTCCCAAGTATTCAGTATCTCTAAGTGGTTTGACCTCCTTAGAGTCTATATTTCAGGAATCTATTTTACAGAGATTACCTCTCAAGATTCTATTTGAACTTTCGAAGTGATTTTTCAAGATAATGGGATTGTGATAGAACTGTTCCTTCTGATGTTCTAGAAATCTTTATTTCTAATATGACATCGGCTAATCCCATATCTTTCATGTCAAAGTTCTTCTTTAACATGTCTTTGGTATCAAATGATTCAGATGTTCCTTTAATGTAGACACATTTGTCACATTCATTAATCTTGAATCCATTTGGTAACATAGTTCTATCGAACTTCTCATGCCACTGTTTAGTTGCTTGTTTTAGTCCATATGAATACACAAGTAGATCCAACATGGTTGTGCGACATAGAACGCTCTGTTGTGTCAATGGGATAATCTTGCATGAATCATAATGTCCTTTTGACAACTAGCTTGGCTTTATACTTATCAACAGATCCATCGGCTTTATACTTTCTTTTAAGAATCCATTTGCAACCTAATGGTTTGCAACTTGGAGGGAGATCTATCAATTCCCAAGTATTATTAAGCATTATGGATTTTATCTCACTGTTAATAGCCTCTTTCCAGAACGAACTATTCGGACCAGATAACGCTTCCATAACAGTTGCTGGTTCGTTTTCCAAAATAAATGATAGAAAATCAGGACCAAAAGACTTTTCCACTCTTGCCCTTTTACTACGTCTAAGTTCTTCATCTTCAACTTGAGATGGACCGTTTGTAGTCTAATATTTAAATGTTTCATCCTTGGCACATCTAATTTTTGCAACCCAACGGTTCGCATAAGGAAGATTAACCATCTTCCTAATAGAGTAGGATGAATTTGTCCTTCAACTGTATCTTGTTTTCTTCTTCTTATTAAGAAAACCACTTACAGTTTCTATAAATTTTCTTATTAAAATTTATACATTTCCTATCATTTCAAGGAAGTATATTCTTAAAGAATATAACGTGTCTTTGCTTAAGTATGACTACTTTAGCCGAATACCCCCACAGATTAGGTATTTATAAAACAGCTTACGAATACTTCAAATTCGTTAGGAGTTTTTATCATCAAATAACTTCCAAATATATGATGATCCATTCTTTTAACTGTTAACAGTTTAACAGTTTCTGTTAATACTAGAAGTTCATATCAATAGAACTTATGTATTTAGCTTGTACCCCCACACTTGAGGTGTACCTCCACATATCAAATATTTTATGAATATCCTAATTCATATTTAATATTTTCTTTTATGTGGTGTCATTGTAATAACCATGTTATCTCCTGACAACATAGTCATAACTATGTTTAAGTGAGGTCTCTTCAACCTTGGTCTCTTCAATCCTTTGGTTTCGAAGAATACTGCATTGCTAATGGAAACGTAATCCATGGTTTTGGGTCCTATATTAACCTCTTTAGGTTTAGATATTTCTACCTTTGCTAGATATACTCACATAAGACGGAACTTATCAATAAGGAGTTCAACATCTCCTTAAAAGTTCTATCTTTCCTTTTTCTGTGATTCAATTGATTTGAGTGTGTAAGGAGCATTCGTTTGATAAATAAGTGACAGCGTCCCAGCAATTATTTTTCAAACGATACTACATACTCTCCACTTCTATCACTTACGAAAATTCTTAATTGTTAATTAAGACGAATCACAAACCTTTTGTCTACTTAAAACTCTAAGGTTTCATCTTTACTTTTTCAAAAGATGTACTTTGCATTATCGATTGCAATCAAAAATAGAAGTAGTGAACTATCTATTTACTATCTCTGGTTTGAACTGATTTCTACAAAAGAAATCACAATTGATTTGCGAATCAAACTTCATCTTAGGTAGTAATTTTAAATTAACTCGTCGACTTAGTGAATTCAAATTTACACAACCTAATTGAACACGCCATAATAATTAGAACACTTCAAACCAAGTAAATAAAATTTGAAATTTTATTCTTCTCACTTAGGCGGATAGAACATTTACAATTCAAGTTAAGGAGTCCTTCAACAAGGTACCTTTTACTAACACAATAACCACATTTGGTTAATTCAATCTTATGCCCTTAGGCTAAGTTGATCAAAGTCCAATGGAACATATAGATCTTCAGTCACATTGGCTTGAAGAGAGTTTCCATCTTGGTTGTTGATTCTAGGATGTCGACATTCCCTAGCCGCATGCCCGGGTTTGCCACAATTAAAACAACTACCTTTGAACTTCTTGGCGGTTGTAGTTCCCCTCTTTACTTTCCCGGTGTTATTTCTCTTGTTTCCGGTACTTGCTTCCGCCAAGTTCACTTGCCGTCTTTTTGTCACTATACACATGGAATAGTGCATCTCGAGAAATTCCCAAAGTTCTCTTGCGGTCTTTATGCCAAAACACACCTTGTATTGTGCATAATCCAAGCCATTAAGAATATAATTGCGACACAATAAATCGCTGTGATTCCATGTATCCAAGTCATTCTTTGCTTGGGGTTCATCCCCTTCGGATATCAATGGTGGATATTCCCAAAGGAATCACACCAATTTTAATGTTGTCAAATAGACCAACATTTTCTGTTGCCACCTCTTAAAGTTCATCCCGGTAAGAATACCCAGTCTTTCCGCATGCACGAACACATGAGACGGAGGGAGAGCATTATGAGGTGCAACCCTTGATGTTGTACGTGAAGGAGGTTTCTTACCATGAACCGAGTGAGATGGTGTATGAGCGGGTGCAACATTGTTGAACGTAGCGTCACCTTGAGAAGGAGGCGTTACATTTCCTTGAGTGGATGCGGAGACGTCTTTCTCATTTGCCATCTCTTGAAGGTCTTGAAGAAGCGTAAATAACTTCTTACGATTGTTGGACTTTTGGTAGGCTTCTCAAGAACTTAACTGAAAACTTAACAGAAAATGTAACGGAGATTGGAAAACTATTAGACAAGTCGAGTCTTGTATTAAATACAATCTCCATAAAAAGTTATTGCCCCGCACAGGTGCTTACGGTTTCAATGGCAATCTTCTAGTAAGATAAAACGACTTTTAAGTATATGATAGGAGCACTCCAAATCAAATACTCTAACGAACAACACTATGTTTGAAACTTTGGACTTTGAAGGATTTTATGCAACAATATGCCAATGATTTGGGTATGTTTTTCTATCTTACTAGAGGGTAGGAATGCTCAAATGACTGTATATATATGAATTGAAATTCGGAGGGGAAGCTTATAAAGAGAGTTAAGGGGTTTGTGTCTTTTCCCACGAAAGGACACAACTTTCTATTTGAATTGGCACCTGTTCAGGATCTGCTCGGCCGAGTCAAGGGACTCGCTCGTCCGAGCACCAAGCTGCACGGCCGAGTCAAGTAAATCGCACGGCCGTGTTAACCATACTGCTCGGCCGATCAAGGCATATGCCTCGGCCGAGCAAGCTTGTCCAGAGACTTTGGCCAATTTTTGGGCTCTGCTCGGCCGAGTCAAGGACTCTGCTCGGCCGAGCACTTCAAACCAAATTAAACACCCTTTAACTAACTCTCGTTAAGTTACAAAACTTTGTCATTAATTTCTCATTCACCCGGAAATGGTTTTAGAGACAATAAATGAGTTATATAATCTACAACAAATGTAGATTACTATTTGTAACAAGTTTCGTTAACAGATAAAGAACTTTCGTTAGAAACCTAGATCAACGTTAGGTTAAACTTAACTTTCCGTTACCCATTTTCAACATCATATTCAAAACACAGCTAAACAGATGCTAACAAATGCATTAACATATCATTCATCCACATCATTAACAAGCTCACTCCTTGGACTTATTCGATGGTTTTGTAGGTTGAGCTGCAGGGATAGCTACAACTGGTGTAAAGTCAGACATGCCCACCATTAATTAAGAACTATTACTTCTTCCGTTCCAAAATGAATGAATAATTATTTTTTTAAATTTACTTTTGATCAAAAATAAATTTGAAATTTTTATAATTATTCATTTTGTGACAGAGGTAGGACTACTTTCAACAAAATTATTTACCAATAACATGAAAATTAACACTAATTTGTGAAATGTCTGCCATTAACATACCAATATACTTAAAAATAAAATCATCATAAACAACCAACAATAAATTGGGTTCAAAAAACCTTTATTCAAAAATCTAGCAACATAAACCACAGTATCTAGCTTATTTTAGAAAAAAAAAATATAGCTGACTGTAGACACCCCATTCTGAACACATCGGATCATATTTATACCACTCTATGTCTTGCTTTGAGTCAAGAAGTAGAAATCCACCATTTCGTCATGTTTCGTTAAGTTTTGACTAACCATCGTTAGTTTAGGACTAAACTGCATACGAGATAACGAGGAAATGACGAAATTGTCCACAGAAGCAATATCTCGCCGCGAGATGGCGTGTCTCGCGCGAGATATCGTCCCTCTACAGCATGCAGAAGACAATTTTCTCGTCGATTTCAACCTCTTTTCGGGATAAAACTTCATCCATCCGGCCAACCAATAGAATTTGGAGTCTGGAACCATCTTGAAGTGTTTGATCTCATCTTCAACACTTCCCCAACCCCTATAAATACTTGGTGACTTCCAAGGTTCAAGAGGTCCAGAATTTACACAACACACACATATTTTGTTGGTTTCTTTCCCTGAAAGAATCCTGCAAAATCACCTTAAAAATCACCTCAAAGTTTGTTTGTCAATCTTGTTGATAAACAAACATCAAGATCCAAGTCAAGGACCGAGGCGAAGCTCTGTCCGTATCGAGATTCGATTCTAAACTTGAGTCGAAACTCTGCCCAAATTACCTCACGCAAGGTAATCCCCTAAATCCCTTTCTAATTGATTGTTAGAGTGGTATAAGTCCATAGAATCTAGGATCGGCCTAGAGCCTCTCCAAAACATGGAGATGGTCTCGAAGCAATCGATCCTACATTCTGTTTAACCTCGTTAAATGGATCTTTTATTTGTATTATTTAAAATCTTCTTCTTCTTTTTTTTTTTAAAACCTCTCTTTTCTTTAGCAAGACCGATCTCCGGATTGGGTGAAATGGATGCTCCTCGACCTACCCATTCCATAACCTAAGCCCCGAACCCAAATCTCTTTCAAAATGGTTTTTCTATGTTTTCCAAACGAATAATATAGGTGGCGACTCAAAAGACAAAAAAATGCTTCACGCGCGGCATCGCTACAGTGGCGACTCTGCTGGGGACTTAAAATTAAGAGGCTTAAACTTGCGTCGAAATTAAAAGAGAGGTTTTCAAAAGAAATTATTGTAAATTCGATTTTCTGCTCACAGATGAGGCATATCTCGCACGAGATATCATATCTCGCGCGAGATATTGCCTCGACAATCTGGTTGTTTTCTAGTTTCTCCCGTTCATCTCATAGTCCAAGACGAGAGCCGAACATGCAAGGGGGATCCCAGAATTCACTATCTGCAGAGTTCCCGCATCTTAAGGCCTCCCTTAAGGTGTAGAACTCGAATCTTTATTTCATTTAAATAATTGATTATTATTTATAAACTGCGTGCGATTGGGTTTTATTTAATTAAAGTCCGGTCTATTGGGGATTCGGGAGTTGTAAATTAATTTATTTATCTCTCTTTCTCTCTCTTTATGTGGAACTACGACGGCCTGAGTCTCCCTAATTTGGGAGAAACGTAGGCAACCACTTGGTGCGGCCACTATCTGTTTTTCTTTTAGTTTTCAAAAATAAAACTTTCTATTTTATCTATCACCTAGATTGACTATCACACACGCGCACTCATGATATATCTGTCATTGCACTACATACCCTCTATAAACCCGAGACCCACACTAAGGACGGATGACGGTAACCACCTAGTTGCCGGTCTCTCCGAAGTTGGACAATCCCACTCCGCGTATTCAATCCACTTAGATTGTCATATCGCGGGGAGCCTAGCCTTCCAGCCCTGCATCGCCACATTTTCATGTAGATTGTCTTTTAGGATCACTCCGTGACCGGTCGGTTTTGACTCGGTGATCTTTTCTTGTTTTTGACCAAAACAAAGCCATGCAAAATTGACAATAAAGAAGGACTTAGAAAAGTCCCTTCGGAAAAAGTCCCTTCGGAATGACCCTTTCGGATGTCCCTTTTGAAAAAAATATGTATATACATATAATCCTTCAAAAAAAAAAAATGATCTTACATGGCTTTGTTTTACAAAAATCGGATTGATTGCTCAGTCGTTAGGTTCTGATAAAGGCCTTAGAAACCCCTCAAAACGGATTTTCCGTTCCGACCAAAATTTAGGTCTAATAAAAATCGACTTTCCGTGTGATTATCTCGCGCGGGACTACATATCTCACGCGGGATAATGCCTCTGTTTGCTGAAACTGAGCTTGAGCCGTTTAAGCCTGCTTCCGACTCGTTGGGGCTAGATTTGATCCTGATATCGTCTCTGCATCTCTTATGTCAGTTTTCCGAAGCTACTCAACTTCAAGACTCCCAACACAATGTCTACTGAAAAGCATGTCATCACCAAGAAGGACCTTGAGCAACACACTCTCCAAGATTTGACCAAGGCCGTTGTCGCTGAGATGGAAGGTTGGAGAGAAGCCTTTGATTTGCCTACCACTCGCATCGCTAGGGATTTCCGCAAAATAGAAAGCGACTCCGACAGCGGGCGATCATCTGTACAAGAAGAGCTAAGTGACATCAAGACTCAACTTGCCAAAGCCCTGCAGCAAATTAACGACAACGACTCATGGCATCACATGGAAGAGTCCATCCAAGCTGAAAAGACAAAGATACTGATTGAAGAGCTCGAGGAAGTCAAGAGCGAACTCGAGACCATGACCCAAAAGTGTATCAACCTCGAAGCTCACATTGAAGATGACATTGATGAAAGAGTCAAGTATTGCCTCAATACTCTCTACCGTGACCTCAAAGAACAAATGGAAGAAGAATATCAGGCTCGCCACAACGTCTTTATGCAACACTACGAGAACCATATTCGAGACCTCCACAATCAAATGGCCAAGCGGAGGAAGGGGAGGATTTTCTCCGACATCGGAAATATCACTCTCGCTCATCTCTTCAGAAGTCTTCACAACAATGGAAAGTTGAAACTAATAGAAGGATACGTACCTAAGAGGGAAGGTCGAGCTCCACACCTCTACTGTTTCTACCACCAATGCTATGGTCACCATACCAACGATTGTTTCAATCTGAAGAATGCAGTCCAAGACTTGATTGACAACGACGCCATCAGAATTTGCCCAAGTGGTGGAATAGTTTGGATGAGTTCAAACAAATGAGGAGTCTCTTTTCCTTTCAGTTATTTACTTTTAGTTGCAAAAGAAACAATTGGTAGTCTAATCTAGTTTAGTCGGGTACTACTTGCCTAAAGACTTCATTTGTGGGCAAGAGTATCAAGTTTGCTTTTCAATAATAGTTAGTCAGTATTTCCCTTTTCAATTCTGATTACTTATTTGAGATCAAGAAGGAAAGCACTGTGAATGTCATAGAAACTTGCAACGAAAACGATTACTCCAAGGCACTTCGGTTTTCTGGAAGCCTTCCTGTCTGGAGAATGATGCTAGCAAAAGGATACTTCCCTGGCTTGGGGCTCGGAAAGCACTTACAAGGGATAACGGAACCACCGCCGGTTCCCCCACCTCACACAAAGCATGGCCTAGGATACATCACTTCCATCCACGATGGGGATGACGAAGAAGAGTGGGGTTTCACTCAAATCAAGTGGGAAGGAACCACATACAAAGGCTACGATGACCCAAAGGCCAAGAATTACAACCTCGAGCCATATCGAAAGACACTCAATGGCTACTTCGTTCGAGAAGGGGAAAGTATTCCCTACTTTATCTTTTCAGAACCATGGACTGATGATAAAGGAAAGCGCCAACCGGGCTTTGAAATCTTCGCCGATCGCGATGCTTCTCCAGATGAAACAGAACCCGTCCCACTAATCCCTAATGATTTGTGGGGCACGAAGGCAGAAATGAAAAGTGAATGGGACTTTGTGTTGGGAGAAGACATGCTGCGACAGTTCCAAGACCTGTGCCGGTTAGAAGACAGCCAGATCCATGCAATCTCTAAGGGGGACGCTCCAACTACTGATTACACAAGACTAATATAGAAATGTGATGAGCCAATTCTAAACTGGCACATCACCGGAGGACCAGTTGTTGATGAAGACTTCATGATCAAAGAGCTTGGTTGCACTCCCCATCCCCACAGGAAGATAGGCCCTGTAACTTTCACATTAGAAGCAGGCTCCACCTCCGATGAACTCACTCAAGAGGAAATCGAGGCGGTGGCCGAACATGTATTCCCTTACTTCCTTAATGAAAACTTTGATCTTTCCGAGTACCCTGAGATTGCTAACATCGTGAATGATGAATTAACTAATAATAATCAATATAACGAACACGTTAATAATGAATCATACGATGAGATAGATCAAGAAAATGAACAAATATTAAAAGAATTAGCTAAGAAAGTAGGTCGTTGTGGAAAGAATGGCCCTGTTGACGACGAGGAAATGCAAACGGTTAATCTTGGGACAACAGAAGACCCCAGAGAAACAAAGATCGGCAACTTCTTCAAGGGGGAAGACGGAGAAACCTTGACGCAGCTCCTCAGAGAATATGTCGACGTCTTCGCTTGGTCCTATAAATATATGCCTGGGTTGAATCAGTCAATTGTAGAGCACAAGATATCGCTGCTACCCAACGCCAAGCCAGTCAAACAGAAACTACGCAGAATCAAGCCGGAATGGTCAATGCAAGTGAAAGAGGAAATCATGAAACTCTTGAATGTAGGGTTTATCAAAGTGATCGAATATCCGGAATGGATAGCAAACACGGTACAGGTAGCCAAGTCGAACGGGAAAATACGAGTCTGTGTCGATTTCAGGGACTTGAACACGGCATCCCCTAAAGATGATTTCCCGCTTCCAAACATAGACATGTTGGTCGACGCCACAGCCGCATACGAGGTCCACTCATTCGTCGACGGTTTCGCAGGGTACAATCAAATCCTCATGGCCGAGGAGGATCAGCACAAAACAGCATTCACCACACCTTGGGGAACGTTCAGCTACATGGTCATGCCGTTTGGTCTCAAGAATGCAGGGGCTACTTACCAAAGGGCAGTCACGACACTATTCCATGACATGATCCACAAGGAAATAGAGGTATACGTGGACGACATGATTGTTCACTCAAAAGGGACCGATGGTCAGCACTTCAGAGATCTCAGAAAATTCTTCAATCGACTGAGACAAAGACAAGATGAGGCTCAACCCCGCTAAATGCTCATTCGGAGTGGTCAAAGGGAAAGTCTTAGAGTACATGGTCACGCAGCGTGGCATAGAAGCAGACCCCGCCAAGATAAAGGCTATCATTGACATACCTCCACCTGCAACACGTAAAGAAGTAAAGGGATTCATGGGCAGACTTCAATATATCAGTCGATTCATCAATCAACTGACTACAATGTGCGACCCTATCTTCAAGCTACTTAAGAAAAACGCACCTCAAGAGTGGACCAAAGAATGTAAAGAAGCATTCGAGGAAGTTAAGCATTACTTAACTTCCCCACCTATCCTGGTTCCACCGCACAAGGAAAAGCCCATGAAGTTGTACCTCACGGTTACTGACAATGCGTTAGGGGCTATGCTCGCTCAAGAACAGCCTGCCTCGCACACAGAGAATGCCATCTATTTTGTCAGCCGCAGATTCCAAGGCAGCGAAATCAACTACTCCCCACTCGACAAGTCCTGTGCTGCTCTCGTTTGGGTTTTACAAAGGCTAAAGCACTATATGGAAGCCTTCCCAGTTCGTCTCATTGCAAAAATGGATCCACTGAAATATATCCTAGACAAATCAAATTTGTCTTCGAGACTGGCCAAATGGTATTTCATGCTCGCGGGGTATGATATCACTTACGTCACTCAGAAATCCGTCAGGGGGAGTGTATTCGCAGATCAGTTGGTCGAATTTCCTTGTGACGAAGCGAAAGGGGAAGACCCGCGATTCCCTGATGAGGACATCATGAGTATAGAAGAAGAAAATAAGTGGCAATTATTTTTCGATGGCGCAGCCAACAAGAGAGGGTTCGGCATCGAAATGTTGTTGGTAGACCCTAATGACATCTATACTCCACTGGCAGTACGTCTTGACTTTGACGCCACCAACAACACCGCAGAATATGAAGCTTGCATAGCGGGGCTTGAGGCAGCCCTAGAATGCAACGTGACCGAACTCGAGGTATTTGGGGACTCCCAGTTGATCATTAATCAGACATTGAAAAAGTGGAGGGTCCAAGATCCAACCCTTCAAAGATACAGTGCCCACCTCCAAGAGTTGGCGCAACAATTTCAAGATGTCTCATTCCACTACCTCCCCAGAGACAAAAATCGGTTTGCGGACGCATTGGCCACACTCACTTCTTTGGTCGAAATCCCTAAAGGAAAAGCAGTCAAACCCTTCAAAATAACACGGCGTGCAACTCCTGCCTACTGCGCCGTTATAGATCTCCATGACTGCAAAGACAAATGGTTATCCGAATGTGCCATTATTTGGAACTCCGAAGAGAAACCTTGGTACTATGACATTTGGCATTTCATCCTAGATGGAACCATCCCACCTGGGACGGACCAAAAAAAAACTCAGATCGCCCTTAAGAGGTTGGCCGCTAATTACGTCATCACTGCTGGCCGTCTATTCAAGAAACATTCCCAAGGAAACCTCCTTTGTGCCACCGAGGAAGAGGCCCAAGAAATAATGGACCATGTTCATCAAGGCATATGTGGAACCCACATGAGCGGAAACATGCTCTCCAAAAAGATCATCAGACAAGGGTACTTTTGGCTAACCATGGAAGCCAACTGTACCAAAATGGTCAAGAAATGCCACAAGTGTCAGATACACGCCAACCTTCAGCACGCACCGCCTTCCTTGCTGTACCCTATGACTTTTCCTTGGCCATTCTCTACATGGGGGATAGACGTGATTGGAAAGGTCACATCCGTAGGAGCTAAAGGACACTGCTTCGTCCTAGTAGCCATCGACTATTTCACTAAATGGGTTGAGGCCGCCTCCTACAAAGTTCTGAACGCCAGAAAGGTTGCAGAATTCATCAAGCACAACATCATCTGCCGATATGGGGTTCCGCAAGAGATGATATCCGATAATGGGTCGCACTTCGAGAAAGAAACCGATCGCCTCCTAACTGAGTACAAAATCACAAGGCACAAGTCATCTCCTTATAGGCCTCAAACAAACGGAGCAATTGAAGCCGCAAACAAGACAATCGAAACCATCATCAGAAAAATGGCGGTCACGGGGAAAGACTGGCCCAACAAGTTACCTTTTGCACTATGGGGATACCGTACTTCAGTTCGGACAGCTACAGGAGAGACTCCCTACGCCCTCACGTTCGGAATGGAAGCTGTCTTACCAATAGAATTGGAAATACCATCACTTAGGGTTCTCATAGAAAACCAAGTGAACGAGGTCGACTGGCTAGAAAGCAGATATGAAGAGTTGGCCCTGTTAGACGAAAGAAGGTTGAAAGCAGCCGAACACACTCAAGCTTACCAAAGGAGAATGGCATGACCTTTCAACAAAAAGGTCAAGACAAGGAACATCAGAGTGGGTGACCTGGTTCTCCGTGAGCACCATCCTGGACCTTTCAACCCATTAGACAAGTGGGGACCAAGATGGATAGGACCCTACATTGTGAAGAAGATATTCTCTGGGGGAGCCCTTCAGCTGGTAGACTTAGACGGAGATCAACTACCGAAGCCGGTCAACATGGACAAGCTCAAGAAATACATCGCGTGACTTAGCCTCCTAAAAAGAAAAATCGCTCGCTAGGTTGAAAATCCCGAAAAGGACGGCCTAGGCAAAAATAAGAGCTCGCACAAGAAAAGAAGCCCGCTTGATTGAAAACCCAAAGGGGCGGTCTAGGCAAAAGAAAGGGTGTGCATAAAAAAAGGGGCCTTATCTCGCGCGAGATTGTACCTCGGCATGAAGCCGTATTTTGTCCTTTTTTCTCTAAAATGAACTACGTTAGACCTGAGGCTCTTATTTAATCGCTGTAAATGAGGAACGTAGGCAGCCTTCGGGTTCGGTCTAATCAAATAAATAAATCTACTTTTGTCCTTTTATTAATCGAATGCATTTTATTAATGACAAAAGGGAAATCCAAATCACAACGACTAATTTGCTAAGCTAATAACCTTGAAAAAAAAATACTAATAAAAAACTATTGATCTATCGAAGCGATCTCTTGGTACTCCTTAAGATCTAGCCTTTCATTGACTTGGTAGGCCGGCGGACATGGTCACCACCGTCTTCGCGATCCTTCTTGCGCTTTGAGCCCCTCGAAGCAGAGCATCCCTCGAGACGGTCAAAGACAGACTCCGAAAGCCTTTTGAAGACATTGGGCCTATCTAAAGCTTGCGTCTTTCCAGGCATCCCTTTGCCTCGCCTCTCATACCAATCCCCATCAAGAAAATCCTGGGTCGGATCGGTTCGCACGTTAGCAGGATCAGACTGAGCCTCGCTCCTTCGCAAAATACTGCTAGCTACAAAAGAATCCCCCAGCAGTGAAAGCCGCAGATCATCAATCTTCTCTGCACTAGGGTGACCGGTATGAAGGAACCAATCCAAATACTTGTCAGACAAGAAGATGCTTGCATTAAAACTCCGAAGGTTCGACCAGTGGTCCCGACTAGTTCCTTCACCCCACGCTTGAGCTAGCGCCTGCGCAAACTCTACACCAATATACGACACTTCACGAGAGACCCCCTCGAAAAGATAAGTGTCCTGCTGCTGACCAAACTGACGGAGCACCCGCTTGGGAAAAGAAAAGGAGGAATCTCGCAAACCCGAAAGAACAACCCTGTCAAAACCCTTGGTATTGGCAACATACTTGTTCAACCTCCAATAAGGTGGACACCAAAGAATGTCAGCAGTTTCGGTCTTCGCAATCAACTCAGCCCATACATCCGCTGAGAGATCCTTGATCACTAATTTTCACGTATGATAGGTGAAAGGGGAATATTCCAACGGGGGGCCTACCAACTTGAGATGCTCCCTAAGCCAAATGGTCAACAAAAGAGGACTCCCTTGAGTCATGGCACCGGTCCTATGCAGCTCGTCAAGACCATGCAGGGTTTCACCCAAGATTAGCGGAATAATGCTCCTAGAACGTTTCCTAGCATGCAGAACAATTTCCACAAATTGGGAGTCAACCAAGCCGTCCCTACATGTAAACAGAACATCTCCGAAAAGAGAAAGAGCCAGAAAGTTCCGTTTGTAGACATGAAAAGCATCATCATCTGAATCCCCGCTGAAGCGTTCTGGAAAAGAAGAGCAATCAACCCATTTACGGTGAACCAACTTATAGCAAGTATCAAGGGGGATCCCTAGCAATTCATTCAAAGCCTCGGAATGATTCCTATGGTACTTAGGAACAGCAATCTCACCGGTCAAAGGCAAATCCAGGATAATGGCAAATTCCTCCACAGTAGGCACCATCTCATTCAAAGAAAAATTGAAAAGATGAATAGAGGGATCCCAAAATCGAGCAGCACCCTGCAAGAGATTCCAATCCGGTTGGAGGTTCTTCAAGGTGAAAAGGATTCTAAATCCGAATTCTGCAATAAACCTATTGCGAGATCGGTTGCGAAACAACCTCACAAAATCTCTTAATGCTTGCTTGAAAGATTCAATCACTTCAGACGACAGAGAAAAATCATCGACAATCATGGACGTTGGGGCAATCTCCTTGGAAGCCATGGATCATAGGGTTGAAGAGGAAGCCAAGAGTTTCACCCTAACAGAATATCTCTAGAGTTTGAAAGGCTAGAATGAGTCATCTGGCCGGACTACAGGGTGATTTTATAGGGAAAACTGACAAAATCCTGCTCGAAAAAGGAAGAGGACTCTGTCTGGATAGCGTGTCTCGTGCGAGATACCTTGTCCCGCGCGAGATATCGCTACGGCAAAACAACAATAGTTCTGCTCAAACAGCAATCTAGCCCCGACTTGACGAAGCAAGTCTCGAAAAAACCTGCATGTACAATTCATAACACGCAGTAAAACACCAAGATCAAGCTCAAAATTGTGGCCTTGATGGCCATTCCATTCCATTTCCAAAAACATGGAAAGTCGAGAAAGTTAACTAACTAACTGATTAGACCTAGGATTAGGGGGTTAAGAAAACCATTGTTTTGTGCTACCTACTTGTTCCTAACAGGTACCAAAGAAAAGAAAAAAAATTGTCTGGGCCCACACGACCAATATATACAGATCATCAGGAATCAAATAGAGAGAAAGGGAGGGGATCACGCCATCAAGTCTCCCGAGCTGCCGGCACCTCCGCCATCACCACCACGGGGGCTACCATCCCTCCTCGACCTCTTGGCTCCGCAAGTAGGGGTCACCGCCGAGGCCACTGTCGAGGCCGCCAAAGAAGCCTTATGGAATAGCCTCTCGGACAGGTCCGACACCAGGGCCATCAGTCCCGCCATCTTAGTCGCTCCACGGTTATAATCGGCCGCAGACAGAGTGACCTGACAACAAAAGAAAAGAAATGCTCAGATGAAGTCGGACATATACACTTATATGGACGAATACGAGAGATGATATCAACAGAAACATACCGATGAGACATCTGGCGGGAGGCGGTAACCCTCAGGAATATGATCCAGAGTCGGGATATGGCCCACCATTGGCATGCTCCCCATCATGTATGTATAGCTCAGAGGACCGAAGTCTGGGGCGAAAGGCAGAGAACCAGCAGACTGGGAAGAAGTGCTAGGGGCTGATGAACCTGAGGCAGAAGCAGAGGCGGAGCCACGAGCATGCGATCGCCTATCACCCACCAAGAGGGGACCCATCAGCCGAGGCAGGAACTCCGCGTAAGAGGCCCCGGGGATAACACAAGCCGTCGCCACATCGCCTACCAGAAGACTAGCATAATCATCCTCTGGAATGGAGTGGGTGGGATACATCGCCCTCGGCGGATCCGCCGGCACCATATATGGTAGTCTACCCCGGTCATGCTGTGGGAAGACCCGCTCACCAAGATACATAGTGTCCCCCTCCAAAGATGCAAGCATCCTCTGCATCCCAGTAGCATCCCAAGCACGATGCACCTCCGGCTCCAACAGGGTCCATGGATAAAGGCCCAGCCTCTCATACTCAAAAGTATCCAACATGGCCCGCTCCTTCGCGACCGTCAGGGTCCACTCCTGGTCCTCCTCCTCATTAACGCTCCGGTTGGGGTGGCTCCACCTCCTGATATCCGAGAACAAAGGGGTCCATCTCTCCAACTCAAACTTGTACAGCCCAAGGACAGTATAGCCCCATATCTGCAAAGGAAACAGAACGGATTCAGTATGGAATACAAACAAAGTATACAGACAGAGAATAGAAACAGAACCAAGATCATACCTCCTAGGCATAAGAATACCCTGACAAGGTATCCCTAGTGTGCCTACATGCCTCGTCCATGGCGTAGTAGCATAAGGCCAGCCCCGCTGAGCCCCAATCATATCCGCTCACCTCATCCAAATTCACCAACAAACCTAACAGAGAAAGACGAGCCGTAGAGGAGTGGTTCGCAAAGATGGTCTTAGAAAGGATATACCAGAGGGCACCCCTCACCAATCGATCAGTGAATACATTCGGCTTGAGCACATAATCCTCAATCTGACGCCGGAGGGGTGTCAGCTCAGCAGCAAAACCCTTAACCTTGTTAGGGGAGAAACTGATCAACTGCCTCCACATGGTGGGGCTCGCGGGCTTATAACCTGTAGTCTTCGGCAGGGGATCGCCAATGAACTCTAGCCCCGTGATAGCAAGGAAATCAGTTGGGGTCATAGTCGCTTCCCTGAAGCGCAAGTGCACGGTGTGGGTAGTATCCCACCACCTCTCCCAGATCGCCTGAAGTACTTGGGGAGTCCGTCTCATCCCCTGAAGATTATCAACAAAAGTCAAAATCCCCATTTGGGCCACCCTATCCCGAACACCATCAAGATCCTTGATCTTGTCCCACACAGCTCTAGCCATTTTCGGGCTCCCTCGACAATTCTTCGTTGGCCTATATGACTGTAAAATGGAGGAAAAACAAAAAGGGCAACATTAGAAATCATTCCATGTCAGAAAATCAATGAAATAGAAGAAAATTTTCAATGGGGCATTTCATCGAACACTTGGCGTACGTACAAGAAAAGCTTGCCTAAGGATGCCATTCATGATCCGAATCAACCTCTCCTACAATCCATGATATGTAGGAGGCTCATACACACACAGTGCAACAACAATCATCCAACAAAATGCATAAAATCAGAGCATGCAAGAAAGAACCTAGTTCTAAGCATGGACAAGAACAAAAAAAAAGAAAAAGCCATTGATGAAGTTTGGGATTCAAAAGGGTTCAAGCTCAATGCAATACAAGAATCAAGAGTTGAGAAAGAAACTCTTACCAAGCCTTCCCGAATGATGGTGGAGATGTGCGCGTGCCTATCGAAGGTGAGATCATCGCGGGGATAATCCTTCCCTAGTAAATAACTCCCCAAAATTGGATTTCTTCCTTCTTGAGCCATTGATTATGGAGGGAGGAGGGATTGAGAATTGATTGGAAGGAAGAAACACCAAGCAATCCACGAAAAATTGCAGAGAAAAATGACCTTGGCTTGAGCTAGGGAGGGAATTTTGAAAAGGATGTTTTCAAATTCAAAAGAGGAGTTGCTGTTATATTGCCCTGACAGTAGAAGTCCCGCACGATACATCATATCTCGCGCGAGATATACCTTCTGGAATTTGACAAAATTGTCCCCGACAATAAGCGTCTACGCAACGTCAAAATTCAAAATTTTGACACATTTACCCTTGGAAATGATAAAGTAGCAGGGAAACGTGGAAAAATCGGCACCGCAAGTCACGGAACGAGCTGAACGTGACGCCCGCATGATCGCCCGGTATGGCACCAGTCGCCAGAAAACCGAGTGGTCCAAAGATCAACTCAATCCACATGATTCAGAGCCCAGAAAGGTGAATCATCACATTAAAAGCTCGGTCCAACGCCTAGACAGGTGGATCGTCATCAGAAAAAGCTCGATCCAATGCCCAGACAGGTGAATCGTCATCAAAAGGCTCGGTCCAACGCCCAGATAGGTGGATCTTCGAACCAAAAGCCCGATTCAACGCCCAAACAGGTGAATCGTCAACCTCCACAGCAAAAAGCCCGATTCAGAGCCCAGAAAGGCGAATCGTCACAAAACCAATAGGACTCAAAGGACCGGAAAGGTAAGCCTTTGTTTTCTAACATATTTTCCGCAGGTTCGGAGCCCAGATAGGCAAATCTTCAGACAGACAGGTATATTCAGAATTGGGTCTTGATTTGATTCCTCAGTATGAATTTATCTTTCAAAACAAAATCTCCTCAATTTTCAAAAAATGATTTTCAAAATACCTAAAGCAACCTTTTCGTGTTTTGAAGTCAAACTACGTTATGGTCTGATTCTTCGATAGAGATACGTAGGAAGCCATGCTGTCCGACCATCCCGATGTTCAGAATGATGTCTTTTCTATCGACGGCATGACTTCTTTCATAAGTCTTGTCGCCGAGGGGCTCTGTAGACACCCAATTCTAAACACATCGAATCATATTTATACCACTCTAAGTCTCACTTTGAGTCAAGAAGTAGAAATCCACCATTTCGTCATGTTTCGTTAAGTTTTGACTAACCATCGTTAGTTTAGGACTAAACTGCATACGAGATAACGAGGAAAGGACGGAATTGTCCACAGAAGCAATATCTCGCCGCGAGATGGCGTGTCTCGCGCGAGATATCGTCCCTCTGCAGCATGCAGAAGACAGTTTCCTCGTTGATTTCAACCTCTTTTCGGGATAAAACTTCATCCATCCGGCCAACCAATAGAGTTTGGAGTCTGGAACCATCTTGAAGTGTTTGATCTCATCTTCAACACTTCCCCAACCCCTATAAATACTTGGTGACTTCTAAGGTTCAAAGGTCGAGAATTTACACAACACACACACATTTTGTTGGTTTCTCTCCTTGAAAGAATCCTACAAAATCACCCTAAAAATCACCTCAAAGTTTGTTTGTCAACCTTGTTGATAAACAAACATCAATATTCAAGTCAAGGAACGAGGCGAATCTCTGTCCGTATCAAGATTCGATTCTAAACTTGAGTCGAAAATCTGCCCAAATTACCTCACGCAAGGTAACTCCCTAAAATCCCTTTCTAATTGATTGTTAGAGTGGTATAAGTCCATAGAATCTAGGATCGGCCTAGAGCCTCTCCAAGACATGGAGACGGTCTCGAAGCAATCGATCCTACATTCCGTTTAACCCCGTTAAATGGATCTTTTATTTGTATTATTTAAAATCTTCTTCTTCTTTTTTTGAAAACCTCTCTTTTCTTTAGCAAGACCGATCTCCGGATTGGGTGGAATGGATGCTCCTTGACCTACCCATTCCATAACCTAAGCCCCGAACCCAAATCTCTTTAAAAATGGTTTTTCTATATTTTCCAATCGAATAATATAGGTGGTGACTCAAAAGATAAAATTCTTCTCACAACGCTACACTAATCTTCATTCCATGTAGGTGATGTTATTAAGCTATAAATATGATTGTGGGAATTCTAGTTAACTTATATGACTTTGGAACTAACAAGGGGAATTAGTGGTGAAATGAAAATGGTGTTGGCGGATCACTTTGTTTGGCTTGGGAAATTGATTAGAAAAGGGGTTGAAGTTGATGAATATGAAAAGGGTAATGGAATAGTTGATTGGTCTTGTAATAAATGGGAAATAGATGTTCTGTAGCATGAATGGAGGGTTGGTATGTGTTAAAATAGGTATATAAACTGGTTTGGGTGATTTGGCGCAGCTTTGGGAAGTTAAAGTTTGGTCTTGGTATCATGGTTGAAGCTGATGTTGCACATCAGCAACAATTCTGGGTAAAGGCACGACTCGTGCCCAGGAGCACGAGTCGTGACCTGGGAAAATTAAGGTCGTGACTTAAAGGGGACGAGTGATTCTGGTGAAGGTGGAAGTGGCACGAGTCGTGCCCAATTTGCCTAAGTCGTGCCCTCCAAAGGGACGACTGATTCTGGAGTGGTATAAGGAAGGGACGAGTCGTGCCCTGGGGCACGAGTCGTGCCCTCCCCTGTAATCCCTGAGCAGTTTTTCAAGTATTGAAACCCTAATTCATTTAAGCTATTATGGACCACTCTTTAACTATTATACTAGTAGAACACTAATACTGCACAACCATGTTTTACTTGGGCAAAACAGATATTGGGAAAGGCTTTAAATATTGGCTTGAAATTTGTTGAGAGGCAATTGTGGAACTTGAACCAAAGTTAATAAAAAGTTGGTAAATGATTATGAAACCTTTATAGGGAGTGTTTAATAGTGCGACACGGATATCTCGGGCTTACTAGATTTACTTTGTGCCATATGTAATTAATTATACATGGTTATTGATTTATTTAGTGCATGAAATAAATGTTGCACTTCTCTATTAGTTGAACAGGAGGATTAATACCCTGTTGCTGAATTGTTGTTATTTAAGACTGTTAAATTACATGTTGCATGATTCCAGTTGATTGAGTATGAATACCATATGTGGATTATATTGACTCATTAGTGTTTATATATATATGTTACACTAATTGAGACTTAAACATGGGTAATTGTACCATGATATATGTGTTGAACATGAGTAATTGTACCATGATATATGTGTTGAACATGAGTAATTGTACCATGATATATGTGTTGAACATGAGTAATTGTACCATGTTATATATTGTTGAACATGAGTAATTGTGCCATGTTATATACTGTTATCCCAATGTGTGGACGTGATTTCAAGTAACTGTATGTGCTTGAATGTGAATATAAATGTATTCCCAAGAGGATGTGTTCCCAAGAGGATGTATTCCCAAAAGGATGTATTCCCAAGAGGATGTGTTCCCAAGAGGATGTATTCTCACGAGGATGTATTCCCAAGAGGATGTGTTCCCCAGAGGAAGTGTTCCCAGTAGTACGACTTATTGTTCAGACGGGAAAAGGTAAGATCAGGTAATGTAATGTGTTTACGGTATTCCAAATATGACGTGGAACAACTTGCTTGCGTGTTGCATCTTATTTGGCATATTGCTGCATGCATAATAACTTGCTGAGATTCTTTCTCTCCCCTTCTCCCTTTAATTTTTTTTTAGTTTCAGCTGAGACAGGTAGACCAGACTAGTGAGGCCGAGAAGGAGTTGGACCATCTTATGGGTGTCAGGGTATGTGTACTATTTGAGAGTTGGGAATAAGTGTGGTTACTATTAAATTGAGAAAAAGAAATATGTATATAGTTTTATAAATATTTTCAATGAAATGTTGTAAATTAAAACAGGTTATAGTTGGGTTTTCAAAAGTTTATTCCACTCTTAAATTATTTAAATGAAAAGTTTTAATTAATTAGGTGGTGGTTTGGGGACTCTCCAGCTGGGACACGAGTTTATAGGTCCCGAGATTAGGGAGGGCCCCACAGTTGGTATCAGAGCTAAGGTTAGAAGTCAAGGGTAGAAGTCTAGTCTAAGGGGGAGTGTGTGATACCTGACGATGAGTGTTTAGTGCAGGAATTTATTCAATGGTAGAAAATAGTAATGACCCCAAGAGATTAAGGAAATGTGAATAATATGGAGAGATAGATTCCTCCGCAGTCATTAGAGGTATATTACCTGTCTCAGAAGTTAGGGGTCATACTTGTATGAATCTCCGTTCACCTCATTATTATGTGGCATTGCATTTTGCTTTTACTTACATGATGGCCTAAGAATTTGCCTTATATGCTAGAGGTGTCTACTCCTATAGGAGAGTACCTCGAATCATCCTTGATTATCATGGTTATGACGTGATTATGTGGGCATGTATTGCCAGTGGATGTGGTAGATATATCAATCCATGATTTACTGTTATACCTTACCTGAATTGGTTAAATAGTTGTTGTGCTTGGTGAGGACTGTCGCAAGAAGCGAGTCTCCTTATCTATGTTTGATTTGCCTCTGTGTTTAGTTGAGGCGGATAAGTTATTAATTGATATTTTTGTCACAAATGCATTAAATGTCGAAAAGTATAGTTTAAATAATATGAGAGTTAAATGGGATTATGTATTAGAAGTGAGTAAAAGTCACCTGAATTACCTCATGTAATGTTGGTAAAAGAATTGGTAAAGTGTTTTTATCAGAATAGTGCATGCCGCCAGTTAGGGCGATAGAATTCTTTATGGATTTAAAGACAGGGTGGTTGCCCATATCCAAAACACCTTATAGAAGGGCATTGGTTGTGTTGTAAATATGATGAGTAGAATTTTAAAACCCGATTTTGATATTTTAGTGGTCAGCTCGATGAATGCTATCTTTGTATATTCAGAGTTGTGGAAAGATTTTCAAAATCAATTGCAAGTTATGTTACCTGTGTCTTGTGAGAATCAAATGTTAATGGAATTCAACAAGTGTGAATTTGGCTCGAGAAGATGATAATTTGGGGGTCTTTTAATTTTAAGCCTAGTATTGTTATTACTTTTTCGAGGATTGAGACCCTGATCAATTGGAATAACCTTCGACAGGGTTAGAACTCCGTTGTTTTCTAGGATTGACAGGTTATTATTAAAAGAGTATTGATGGATTTCCAAGAATTGTAACCCCAGTGATTCAATTGCTTTCGAAGGAGGTATCATTTATATGAAATGTTAAAGTGTGAAATCAACTTTGCAGAATGGAAGATGGATTGACTACAGTTTCGACCTTTACCCTACTTGATGGATGTGAACTTGTAGTTGTCATGTGCGCGTCAAGAGAAGGATTTGGGTTGTGCTTTATACAGACTGGGAAGGCGATAACTTATGCTTCGAGGGAATCAGAGTGGCGCAGCGGAAGCGTGGAAGGGATTACGACTATTTTGCTTTACTTAAGTGGAAACATCCTTTGCATGAAGTTAAAATTTGAGATTTGTACAAATCATCAGAGTTGAAGTATTATGTATCAGAGTGGATTGAACAACAGGTGGAGAAATTGTTGGAGTTATTAAAAGACTTATTTGCGTTATTACATACCATCCGAGAAGACTACTGTGGTTGCAGAGATGATTAGCTAAAAGACTTTCTTATCAACATTGCCATCCTGCGAATTATGAGATGAGATATTAATTGCAAATTTTTGAGCTACCCTATCCGATATAAAGATTCTATGGAAGTTCAACAAATGATTTGGAATTGAGGGAATTATCTGACCATTTCGAGATGGAATGATTGAAGATATTGTGTTGAAGATTGATGGAATATTAACCTTCAACGACAGAAGTGGTGTACTATATTCACAAGAGAATAAGAGACATTTTAGAGGAAGACCATAACTTGAGAATTGCAATGTATTCGAGGGGTTTGTAGATGTATCCAGCATTGAAGAAGGTTAGAGGAATGAGAATAAAGAAGACATTGTGATGGATTTTATAACGGGACTACCCACGACATTGAAGATATGAGACACCTTCGAGTAATAGTGGATATATTGGTCAGAGTTGGCTCATTTACACCAAGAGGAATAAACTACGAAAAGGAGTTAACCTAATAGTATGGTCGAGATAGTTGGTCGATTCTACGGAGTATTAATCACTATATTATATCAGATCAAGATGCGAGATTCATATTGCGGTTGTGGGAAGATTGAGTACGAGGCTTTTGGACTTCCAGATGCCTTCAGATGTGCGTTATATCTCCAGATGGATTGGGCAGACAGGCAGAGAGAACTATCCAGAATCTTGAGAATGGGTGATGTGAGTATCCGATGGACTTTCATTTACTTCGAGAAGTTCGTGTAACCTTAGTTGAAGTTGCATATAGTAACAGTTATCAGGCCAGCAATGAAGTGACGCCGTATGCAGCATTGCAATGGAGAAGAGTCCTTATAACCATTTCCTTGCGTTGAGTTTTTCGATCGAGGCTATTCATGTTGGTCTAACTTATGTGGAAGAACCATTGAGTGGTATTAGAATCAAATCCGGGAATGGAAAACCTAGAATATTCGGGTTGTGGAAATTTGTCATATTATTGGGGGGAAGCCCTTGGGTTGCGGGAATCCGAGAGGCGTGAGAGATTTGTGATCATTTGAGTATTCAGGTAAGTATGTTTAAAATTCGGGATGAATTTTATTTAAGGGGGAGTGAATGTCATGACCCGAAACCTAGGCACCATTTTATTCACGTGTTGGGCACGTGGAACGGGGCCGTAGCATTTTATTGGTTGCATTTCATAATAAGTGAGATTTTTATGCGTTAGTTTTAACATTTTAATAATTGATTTGACATTTTAGTGATGCTAATAAATTAATTTTAATTACTTAATGTCTAAATGGAATAAAAAGGAATTTTGTAGTAAAGTAATAATATTGAAAATATTAATTAAAAAGCTTTACAAAATATGGAGGGGCTTAGGTGTCAAAAGTGGAAGTTAAGGTAGTTAATTGGTATAACTCAAATCTTGGAGGGCTAAAGTAAAAAATTCTATTTATAAATATCCTTCTTCCTCTTTCTTCAGTGAGAAACTGCGAGACAGAGAGAGAGAGAGTACGAGAGAAATGGAGAGGAAGAGAGAAAGAAAGAAAAGTATTTCCTCCATTCCAAAATATTTTCCAAAAATTCTAGAAAATCAACCGTTAGTCCGATTGACGATACGACTGCGGCAGAGTGATCGGGAAGCCGAGGAGAACAATTAGAGCCGATCAGATTCTCTTTTCATTTTGGCATATTTTGGGATAAGTTATTATGATTCTTTTCGAATAATTGTTCATATCAAAATAAATGATGATATTACGTGTTCTAAATGATATTTGGTATTGCGGGATTAAATTATTTGGCTTTTGGTAAATTTTGGAATTTATTTGGGTTATAGATATGAAATAAAAGAAAAATGGATTGTTGAATGAGTATGTTAAGGTTTTGAGAAAATATGAGAGGTCAATGAATTTTATGGTTTTCTTGATTATTTGGGTTTGGAAATGTGGAATTAGGATTTTGGGAAGAAGTAGTAAAAAGGGGGATAATATGGTTGTGTTTAATTGAAAGTTGGGTTTGGATATGTTATAGATGTGGTTATTATCACCTAATTGATTTTTGACAAATTTAACAAGTTGATTGGCCTTTGGGGATGACGAAAAAAAAATGATTCGGAAATGAATAGGATGAGGGGTTAGTACTTAACAAGATTATGATGGAAAATTTATATATAAGTGAATGGAGTATTGTGGGATGATTGTATGATGTAAAAATAGCGAAAAGAGTTGGTACTAATCTTCATTCCATGTAGGTGATGTTATTAGGCTATAAATATGATTATGGGAATTCTAGTTAACTTATATGACTTTGGAACTAACAAGGGGAATTAGTGGTGAAATGAAAATGGTGTTGGTGGATCACTTTGTTTGGCTTGGGAAATTGATTAGAAAAGGGGTTGAAGTTGATGAATATGAAAAGGGTAATGGAATAGTTGATTGGTCTTGTAATAAATGGGAAATAGATGTTCTGTAGCATGAATGGAGGGTTGGTATGTGTTAAAATAGGTATATAAACTGGTTTGGGTGATTTGGTGCAGCTTTGGGAAGTTAAAGTTTGGTCTTGGGATCATGGTTGAAGCTGATGTTGCACATCAGCAACAATTCTGGGTAAAGGCACGACTCGTGCCCTGGAGCACGAGTCGTGACCTGGGAAAATTAAGGTCGTGACTTAAAGGGGACGAGTGATTCTGGTGAAGGTGGAAGTGGCATGAGTCGTGCCCAATTTGCCTAAGTCGTGCCCTCCAAAGGGACGACTGATTCTGGAGTGGTATAAGGAAGGGACGAGTCGTGCCCTGGGGCACGAGTCGTGCCCTCCGTTGTAATCCCTGAGCAGTTTTTCAAGTATTGAAACCCTAATTCATTTAAGCTATTATGGACCACTCTTTAACTATTATACTAGTAGAACATTAATACTGCACAACCATGTTTTACTTGGGCAAAACGGATATTGGGAAAGGCTTTAAATATTGGCTTGAAATTGGTTGAGAGGCAATTGTGGAACTTGAACCAAAGTTAATAAAAAGTTGGTAAATGATTATGAAACCTTTATAGGGAGTGTTTAATAGTGCGACACGGATATCTCGGGCTTTACTAGATTTACTTTGTGCCATATGTTATTAATTATACATGGTTATTGATTTATTTAGTGCATGAAATAAATGTTGCACTTCTCTATTAGTTGAACAGGAGGATTAATACCCTGTTGCTGAATTGTTGTTATTTAAGACTGTTAAATTACATGTTGCATGATTCCAGTTGATTGAGTATGAATACCATATGTGGATTATATTGACTCATTAGTGTTTATATATATATATATGTTACACTAATTGAGACTTAAACATGAGTAATTGTACCATGATATATGTGTTGAACATAAGTAATTGTACCATGATATATGTGTTGAACATGAGTAATTGAACCATGATATATGTGTTGAACATGAGTAATTGCACCATGTTATATATTGTTGAACATGAGTAATTGTGCCATGTTATATACTGTTATCCCAATGTGTGGACGTGATTTCAAGTAACTGTATGTGCTTGAATGTGAATATAAATGTATTCCCAAGAGGATGTGTTCCCAAGAGGATGTATTTCCAAGAGGATGTATTCCCAAGAGGATGTGTTCCCAAGAAGATGTGTTCCCAAGAGGATGTATTCCCACGAGGATGTATTCCCAAGAGGATGTGTTCCCCAGAGGAAGTGTTCCCAGTAGTACGACTTATTGTTCAGACGGGAAAAGGTAAGATTAGATAATATAATGTGTTTACGGTATTCCAAATATGACGTGGAACAACTTGCTTGCGTGTTGCATCTTATTTGGCATATTGCTGCATGCATAATAACTTGCTGAGATTCTTTCTCTCCCCTTCTCCATTTAATTTTTTTTTAGTTTCAGCTGAGACAGGTAGACCAGACCAGTGAGGCCGGAAAGGAGTTGGACCGTCTTATGGGTGTCAGGGTATGTGTAGTGTTTGGGAGTTGGGAATAAGTGTGGTTACTATTAAATTGAGAAAAAGAAATATGTATAAAGTTTTATAAATATTTTCAATGAAATGTTATAAATTAAAACAGGTTATAAATATGTATAAAGTTTTATAAATATTTTCAATGAAATGTTATAAATTAAAACGGGTTATAGTTGGGTTTTCAAAAGTTTATTTCACTCTTAAAGTATTTAAATGAAAAGTTTTAATTAATTAGGTGGTGGTTTGGGGACTCTTCAGCTGGGACACGAGTTTATAGGTCCCGGGATTGGGGAGGGCCCCACATTAACACTCGTCAAAACCTCCTCGGCAACTTGGGCCCGGTTTTTCTCTTTATCAATAACCTGCTTAAAGATTTCTTTAATGTATTATTTATTTAGTGTGTTTGCACCTTGTTCAAATAAATCATTATTAACTATTGTTAGGTTTTTAGTTAATTTATCATTTGTTAAGTTGGCAATAAGGGGATACTCGGAATGATCTATCATTTCATTTAATGCAAAAGGAAAGATAACATTGGCGACACACTCATAATCCTCAGGCGTGAGGCCATCAGATGACTCAAAGGACTGAAACTTGAAGACTCCTGACTCTATAGACTCTAAACCCTACACTATTATTGACACAGTGTTTAACTGGACTAGACAAGGGGGTACTCTCCGCTGCTGCTGCCCTGGCGAGAAGCAAATTTGTCGGCGGTCTTCACAAAGTTGGAAAGATCGAACTGGTCAAAAGCTTTGCTAGGGTCATTCGTGGGTCGATGCCTCGGAAAAGTGGTAAGGGGATCCAGAGAGGCCTGGTGAAATCTCTCAGCAAGCTCATCCGTGACAACTGGACTCATGGATTGAAGGGTCTAATTAATCTTGTCAAGACATTGTTGATAAGTCATCTTTCCTTTACTGATTTTTGACACCACAACCTTGTCTGTGTAGCCGACAGGAGAATTAGCATGGATTATACTGATAAAGTCTTCCCTAGGTGAGACTTTGATTCTGCCTTGACTGACCATGCGCTCTATGGGGATCCTGTACTCTGCCTCCAGATCTTCCAACTTCTCGTTGAACTTGACAATGGCTATGAACTCAGAATTCTCTGCCTCTAAGGGATCGATAGTGGGGATTGCTGGGATGGATTTTGTCATGGCTGACTGACGCTTTGATGGGCTCCTTGGAATAGCTGACATAGTAGTCGAACTTGCCCGAGGTTCTTCTAGCGTTCCTACGCTGGTGTCCCCTGCTTCGTACCTCTCCTTCAGCTTTTGTTGTGTAGACTTCTTCTTCTTCCTCTTTGAGGGGGCATCCTCATGAATCCATTCCTGATAGGCGTCTTCCAAACACTCGTCATAGTCACAAACATCATACCAAATATGGGGTCTGGGTTGAGCTGGGATGACTTCCTCTCCGGGCATCGGGTTACCACCATTGTTTGCTTTCAAGCCGGCCATTCTAAATTCTGGGTTGACAAAACTGACGATTCTGACTAACTATCTGAGCGTGAAATTTCTGCACTGACAAGCCGCTGACCCGATATTCTCACCCACTTCTTTCTCGCTGCGGGAAAGGGATAGGCAAGGTTTAGACTCGGGGGTAGGTGTTTAGGCTGAAGGCTCAAGTAATATGAAATTAAGAATCTTCAAGTTTACTTAAAACTGTGTCTTTTATTTATTTCTATTTGGTAGGAAAAGGTTGCCCTTCTTTTTCGTAACTACTCTAGATCCTGTATTAGTGGGTTCCGTCACTATGTGTATAAGCCCCTCGTTTTCCACCTGTATTTCGACCTCCCAAGGTGGACATCCCCGGGCGAGGGTCCTATAGGGCACGCGGATCCCACCAACCGAGAGAGAAGAACGGTCCTAGGGTCTAGTGGATTATAGGAATTTTTAACGCGCGAGCGATGCGTATTATAGTCAATATTAATGCCGTGAAAGTCAAGCCTCTTAGCCTCAACGAAATTTCGGTAGAGTTTCTCTTACGTGATAGACGTTCTGACTTCGGCATTGTCCAAGTAAAATAATAGGCATGGGTCGGATGTTAAAAGTCGAATGACACGGCGTCACATTGAGCGTTGTTGCATACTTTGTGCAAGTCAAAGTCAAATTCAAGGTCGGGGTCAAGATTTTGCCAAATTTTTCCTAACGAAATTCCGGCATGGCTTCGCTTGCGCGAGAGATCTTGACTTTTGGCATAGGCTCGGGTTTGAATTTTACGGGGGTATACAATGAGGCTGTATGACACAGTCTAGACCAAAAACCAACCAAAAAGTCACGGTTTTAAAAGTGTGACACGGACTAGTGCATTGGTTGACACTGGCTGCCATGGGGAGTTTGGGATGATTCCGTGCGAGCCCGGGAGTATCGTAACACTGTCCGTGACTGCAGCTGAACAACCATCCCGGGTTAAAAGGACGTGCGTGCAAAAGTGTACAGGATAATAGTGCGGGTAGTATGCGGCCTCCTAAAAAATTCTTTTTTTGAGTTAAAACAGAGATTATCATCAATGAGTTTTAAAAGAATGTTTTTCGGGATGGGAGAAAATGCAACACGTAAGCACATAAATTTTCTGGAACCTGGCCAGACTTAGGACTGGATAGCCCCAACCTGTCATGGCTTCCAGATTAACCTCAGAAAGTGTCCTGGTGGAACTGTGAATGAAGCCGCCCGGCTATGATCCAGGCAGATCAAGCCGTCCGGCTGGATCCAGCAATTTCCAGGTTCCATTTTTTTTTCATTTCCAGACTGTTCCTCTGAGCATTTTTGGCAACTTTCAGCTTCAGAATGGTTCCTGTTTATTATTTCAGAGTATTCACAAACCAAAAACAAAGATTCATGCAAAATAAGAAAACGAAGCACAAGCACAAAAATCGGATCCGGGACGAAAGGCTAACCCTCGTAAACGTTTCCAATGCTTCTTATGAGAAAAAGAAGTTTGGAAACATTTACTTGTCCCCAACGGAGTTGCCAAACTGTGAATGTGGGCCCTCGAGATCGAACCATTTTTATAGGGTTGCCGCTTCACCTCAGTTTGAAGATACCGGTTTTATTGAAAAACGGAGTCACCACGCCATTTTGATTTCCTCAATACTTTGAAAAAAGGATAAGGGTCCGGAGGTTAAGTTACTCCTTGGGAAGAACGGATCGCGTTCACCCAAGGAGCCTTGCAAAAGCAAGTCTTCCTAGATCCGAAGTTTGTGCTTGTTTGTGCGCTCATGTATGTGTGTGTGACTTGAAAAAGGAAGGAATGTGCCAAGTTATCTGCCGGACATATAAACCATATTAGAAGGTTATAGCTCGGGATTCCTTGGATTTGATGTGTTCGGAATTATGATCCCGTGCTCATTTTGGACTTGTGATCATCATTATGTGACCTTTTTACCCTCCCGTTGGAATAATCAACCATAGTAGGCGTAAGAGCCTTGGTGTATTTAAACCAACGTTCTTTGGGAACTTAGTCATATGTGATCGAGAGAGGGACACCTTTTTATAGTCCAAGAATGAGACTCTTTAGAAAAGAAGGAGTCTTTGCGCATCAATCCTACATCTTGAGATGATTGAGCTTCGTAGGGACATTTATGCTCATCTCAAGTGATGATCGGAGATGTCGGGACTAGGATTCATCCGCTTCTAAAGGGACTACGACTATGGCAATTTAGTGGCGGAAACGATGTAAAGATGAGGTCTTTACACCGATCCACACCACGGGATGCTCCAAGAACCAAGGGGACTAGGGGAAGGGGTATAAAAATCCATAAAGATCGGATCTTTATACTCATCCTATGTCTTTCGTGCCTTAAAAGGCTACTAGACAATCCTCGGAGAGTGATCCAACCAAAAGGAACATGGGGGAATGACATTGAAAAGTAAAGATTGTATTTTTAAGGTAAATAACGTAATGAACATTATTAAAAGCTAAAGACATAATGTAAAGGGATGACCTTTACGGCTTTCCTATGTCCTTTAAAACCTTATAAGGTGGAAAATCCTTGGAAGCTAGGTCAAGGGAAGGGGGTGACATAATGAGAGTAAAGATAGCATTTTTATGTGATAAAATGAGGGGATTTCACATCATGTGGTGAATCTTCCCTAGAACAAGCCACTTGTGGACTCTTGTTCATCCTTGGGAGAGGATTCCCCATGAATCACTTATGTAGGGGAAAGGGAGAAATGTGATGTTTACATGGTAAAGATAAGAACTTTATATCATATAATCAATATAAATGATAAATAAAGGCAAGATAAATGACAAGTAATGAATAGAGCAATATAATAAGAGTATTTCAATGGGAAAAGAAGGAGAGATTACCAATGGTGGTTCTCTCTATCTCCCTTGGGGATTTTCCTATGTAGGAATGGTTTTGGAAGGATTTTATGGAGGAGGGAGGTGGTTTTTGGGATGTTTTAGCTTCTGGAAATTTGAGTTCTCAATTTGGCAGAGTAACAATGCTTGATTGTTCTTTTTTAAAATGGGTAGTGGAGGCCTCTATTTATAGGTTACAGTGTGCTTCCTAAAGAAGCCGCCCGGCGTTAACCTTCTGCAAAAGAGGCAGCCCGGCGTTATCCACTGATGAGTCAGCCTGCTTCTAGATTCATGCAAGGTGGCAGCTGGAAGCTTCATTCCAGCGAGATCCTGCCTGGAATTTTAATTCCTAGCAGGTTCTTCCTCCCTTGGAAAGTTTGTAAAAGTTCCTGAATCGCCCGTGAACTTTATGAAAGTTCGGGGAATTTTCGGAAAACTTAACCGGAAGGCATGAGCCAGATTTGGGTACTTACAACGTGGCAAAACATTCGACTCTCCGTGTTCCACTTGGAGAACCAAATATTTTGGGGGCAATTGTTTAGGGTTAAAATCTAACTCAGCATGTTCTTACATCTTGACAGCACATCTTGACGTAACATCTTGGGTTTATGTCTTGAACTAACACCTTGCAAAATGGTTTGTATGTTCTCCTTATTTTTCAGGAATAAGAGTATGCATTAAAGGCTTGGGCAGGCGTTGACTTTACTCAAATTATGACTGCATAAAGACTCCTTCAATTCGTACGCTTTGTAACGGCCCTGATCCTCAGCAAAAGCATGATTCTAGGCGAAAGATCAGGGTGGACATTTATTTATTTTATTACGTTATTTAGATCATAATATATATTCAAAAGGACAACACATGTATACACACGCACTCCTAGCTATCATTCTCACACATCGTTACTCTACACTTTGTACTCAAAAACATCAAATAAACAAATTTCATTGAGGTAGGTTTTTCCTAAAACCTCCCGAGGTTTTGTGCCTGAGAACGTTTGTTCAAGGGATTTCCTCGTTACATAATCATGTTCATCTTGATTGTGAGACCATATTCCATTTGTACCCAAACTTCAATAAGTACAAATTCATATCGTTGAAATTTGTCCAAAACAACTCTAATGTCTAATATTATTTGCAAGATATATGCATTTGTTAGTCCATATTTCAGGTTATATTAAGGTTGGATTAATTGCTAAAATCAAGGAATGAAGTTGTTGAAGAAGTTACACGTAAATAGGGATTTACGTATAACTTTTACTTGGTCCATATTCATTGTTGATGAACCAAAACATGGGAAGACCAAGTCAAGGAAGTTGTTGCTGTTTATTAAAGAGTACAAGGTTGAGAAAGCAAGGGGGTACAAGAGGTAAATGCACGGACTTGGGCTCCAAGAAGTCGGTTGCTACAAATGGGGAAGTTGGCAGAAATAACCCATAAAGTAAGGAGCAAGCACACGAATTTCTACACTCTCCCTCACACGATTAAGACTCCAAGGCTGTTATCTTTGAGTAGGCTCCAAGACATTTGAAGGCTATATATATGCTAAGATGTTGACAAGAGAAGATATGCCAAACATTACACATACACCTTAGCACAAGAGAGATAAAGTATCTTTGGCTCGAATAATCCTTCCTCCCTTGTAATTCTAACTTAAACACTGTGTTTAAGTGAATGTTGGCTAAGGATAGGATTCAATACTTTATCTCATTAGTTCCATAGAGCAATATCATTGTAATAGCAATAGGGAACTTTCAGCTTTGTATTCTTTCTATATTGATTATAAAGTCTTCGCCATTTAGGCACACTCAAGTTATATATTTATATAACTTGAGAAAAACAACTCTTATGTTATTTATTTCCGCTGCAAAAATCTTTTAAAAACTATTTAGTTTTTGTGGTGTGTGTTTTTCGACAGTGTGTTATCAAAGATGTTGGGTAACACCTACGATAACATCTCTTTCCAGCTAAGCCTTGACAATTTCAATGTCCCTCCTCTTGTAAGGGTCAACTCTTTGAGCCGCCAGTATCTCGACATGGGTTTGGGACAGGTTGTTGTGAGGCAGGCAGCTAATAGGGACCTGCTAACCCAGTTTGATGAGGAGGGAGTTACTCCTGAGGAGTATAGTGACAGGTTCGGCCTTCTAGCTTCCGAGGTATTACTTAAACCCTTTCTTTATCTTTCAATTTACTTTACTCTACACTATTTTAATTGCATTGTTTTTGTTTTGCAATCTTAGGCTTTGACTTAATAGGCAAAGTGTAGTTGGAGGGCTGCATTGGAGAAGGAGCAGATCTCTTCTGCCAACAACTCCAGGAAGGCTGTCGAGCTAAGGCAAAAACTAAGGGATGCTAAATCCCAGTGCCAGGTCCTCCAGACCGCTCATTTCAATGCAGAGAAGGAGAGTGATAAAGCCTACGCAGCTCTGAAGGTTGCTAAGGAGCAGGTCGCTCCTCTTTGAGCACAGGTGGATTTCGGGGCTCCTACCAAGGCGGCTCTAGAGGAGGAGGCCGCCCTATCCAAGCAAGAGAGGGCTAAGTTGGAGGGACAACTTGAGCATTTGTCCGGTCTGGTTCAAGATTGCAATAGTCGGATTGATCGATTGTATGAGGACCACCAGGCCGCCAGGCTCAAGTGGGAGGAGGAGGCCAAGGCTAGGGAGAAGGCTGTCGTCGAGCAATTTAAAGCTAGTGAACAATATTATAGTGTCTCGAGCTAGAGACTTCTATGATTTTGGGTGCCAACAAATGGCTCGTCGGGCCATAGTCGATCCTTCTATCGACCTAAGTGTTTGATAAGTTAGCTCAGTGGGCTTTCGAGGATCGCTATGATGAGCTAGCCCGCTATATCCACTCCTTAGTTCCTTATAATGCCAATGACCTAGCTGTGATAGCCAGGCAAGATGCTGAGGATGGGTTTGAGCCCTGGGTCGTTCCTACTATTGAGCCACATAATTTCAACTCTATAATCAAAGAGCTTACTGAGGTCGGCAAAGTCGAGGAAGAAAGGGCAGTCACTAAGGATCAAGTTTTTGAGGAGGCCGAGCAGCAACAACAACAACTTGATTGTTCTTTCTTTTATTTTTTGTAATGAACAATTACCAAACAATTTTTGTTTATTGTTTAGTTGTCATGCCTTGGCCCAGTTTGGGAGACATTTATTCTATAACTCTTTATACTGTCTTGGTCTTGGCCCACTTTTGGGAGACCAATTTTTTATATGCTAGCTGACTATATTCATTTATCCTTGAACCCATTATTTTTACTTTATTATCGAACTGGCATGAGAAGGAGATCGACCAAGACTTTAGTCGGATCAGTTTAAAGTACGAGATTGACTAAGGCTTTAGTCGAATCTGTTTAAGAACGAGATTGACTAAGGCTTTAGTCGAATCTGTTTAACAACGAGATTGACTAAGGCTTTAGTCGAATCTATTTAATAATGAAATTGACTAATGCTTTAGTCGAATCTATTTAAGTATTCGAGATTGACTAAGTATTCTCCTTAAATAACATGCTTCTTTAAGTTGGCAATTACTATTCCAAGAGAGAGAAGCTGAGGTATTCCATTGTCGTCATTTTTAGGTAATTTTCACCATTCTTAACCTTTGTTTAATTTCTTTTAAATCTCTGTAATGGGTAAGAAGGCAGTGATCTCTGTTCTTCCTGAGGATTTTACGTACTTAGAACTTCTCAAACCTAATTTCGAGAGGAGTTTGATTAAGCAATCTAATCTAGACACTCTGATTAGGAACAAATCTTTCCCAAAGGGTACCAATTTCTTGATCCCTGATAAGGATTTTACAGTCGATTGCGTTTCTGAAAACTGGATTGGATTTCTTGTGTGCCCATTCACCATTGGTCTCAAGTTTCCCTTCTCGCCTTTGATAAACCACTTCTTTAAAACTTCAAATCTTGCATATCCTCAACTGATGCCTGTAGGGTGGAGGATACTTCTTACTTTAGATAGACTTGCTCAAGAAACAGGGTTAACCATTGGTTTGGAGGAATTGGCTCTAAATTTTGAAATTAGGTCCCACGGTCCTTTTAGGTACAACTTTAGGGCTAAATCCGCAACTGAGTGTTTAGTGTTAGGCTTTGAAGCTCAAGATAGGGGTTGGAAGAACAAATTCTTCTACGTGAGAAAAGATTTGTTGGAAGGAGGAGAGGAATTGATAACAAAATGGAGATCTCAAGGTATAACCTTGATTTTTCTCTTTAACACTTTAATCCTGCTTAGCTTTTGTATATCATGTTGCTTACCTTCTTTATTTCTAGATTTTTCGATTGCCAAGCTGAACGTGCTATTCCCTGAAAAGGAGGACACATATACAAACGTGAAGAAGATTTTAAATTTGGCTACTGAAATACGAAAGTACAGACCTCTGCCCATTGAGTTTGAGATTACTAGTGCTGAAGAAGGAGAGACAGGTGAGAAAGTTGGGAGTAGAGCTTCACCGGACATAAGTATTAACAAGATGTCCTCGGGTAACTGTTATCTTAATCAGTTTTGTCGTAGTAAACTTGGTACTTTGCAGCTGATGTTTTCAATATCACTATGAACAGTGGGTCGTTCTCAGGCAGGAGGTTTTACCAAAGATGAGGTGATGTCAAGGATCATGGCGAAGGCTGAGATGAAGAAGGAGGCTAAACTTGAAGTTGGTAAGCCACCTATTCCCAAAATGGAGAGTTCTTCTTCTAAGGTTGTTAAACTCAAGGGTGGTGGTTCGGAGGCCAGAAAGAGAAAGATGGAAGATGTTGAAATTGTAAGGGTGGTGAAGGGAGAGGAATGGCAAGTTGGATCTACTGTAGAAGTTCTTAATAGGATGCTTGACAAGTTTAAGGATCAGGTAAAGATTTTCTTATTTCACAACTTCAAGTTGCTATTTCTAGATGGTCCGCTGATATATTAGATATTTCAGTCTGTAGGTTTGATCGAGTTTCTGGTAAAGGAGGTAAGGGTTTTGGAAGATAGAGTGAAGATCTTGGACCAAAAGGCCAAGAATGAAAGTGCTAGAGCTGATAAGGCAGAGAAGGTGTCACGACCCTAATATTAGGCACCATTTTAGCACACGTTGAGCATGTGGGGTTGGGGTCGTAGTATATCATTTTATGCATTTTATTCTATTTGTTGGCTTTATGTATTCATTTGTATACTTTGATGATTATGTGAAGTTTAGGATGGTTAGGAAATTTATTTAATGATTTAGGATCTAAATGGAATAAAAATAAAGTGTTGTGGTGAAAGTAGAATATTTGAAATTTTAAATGAAATGATTATAAAATGTTGGGTGCTTTTGTGTCAAGGGTGAAAGTGTAAGGTTTGTAAGTTATTGTAAAATAAGAGTGGAAGGAGCTTAGGTGAAAATAATTAAAGTCATCCTTTGTTTAATCCCATGGAAAATTCATTTGTCAAAGTTCATCTTCTTCCTCAGTTCATAAGAGAGAAAAGAACCAAAACCCTAACCTTCTTCCTAAAATTCTAGACACTTCATTTCCTTTTCGTTTTTAAATCTAATTGCATATTATTGTTCGTGGCGTCGAGGGGAGCATATCTATCCGGAAAAAGAATTATTTCATTTCTCATTATTCCGATAAGTTATTATGATTTTCTTTCAAAATATGTTCAATGAATGTTTAAGGTTGAGACTGTAGCTTTATAAATATTGTTTGTTAAATTTTTGGTGTTTTACTTGGTTTTTGGAATGAAGAGAATTAGGTTGTGGTAGAAGTTCTATGAATGGTTGTGAAATAGTTTGGTTTGGAAGTAAACTAGTGTAAAATGGTGTTGCATGGTATTATGGACCAAGGTTCTTGTAATGAAATGGTTTTGGTTAGAGTTGGAATGAATTGAGATGGATTGAAATGCTATAAATGTGTTGGCTGAAGTTGTAAGTGTGTGTCACTGAAGTTGCAGCAAGAGGAAATGACCAAAGTTGGGAGTTGTTGCTGATGTCTGATGTTCATGCTCTGTTTTTAATTTCTGGACAAGGGCACGAGTCGTGCCTTGTCGTGCTCAATGGGGGATGACTGTATCTGAGGGGGTATACATGGGGCATGAGTCGTGCCCTGGGGCACGAGTCGTGCCCTGCCCTGCCACCTCTGAACCATTTTTCAAGCATTATAAACCTAATTTACATAGTATATAATTGAACCCTCTTTAACTATAATTGAAGTACAACACTTTAGCTATACAATGATGTCTTACTTGGTCAAAATGGATTTGTGGAAGTGGTTTAAATATTGTTCGGAAAATGGTTGGTAGACTTGATTTGCACCTTAATCAAAGTTATCCAAACTTAGTAAATTGAACTTGAACCTTTATAGAGGTTATGAATTGTTGTAAATTGAGCATGTAGGGCTTGTTGATTATACATTGTGGCCTTACTTGATCTCATATTCATGGTTGGTGATATAAATAGTGTATGAAATGTATGTTGCACTATGTTATTGATTTAAACATGAGTATGAATGCAATGTTGTTATTTTCTTATCCCTTTGGTGGATTTCTTTTCAAGTAACCATTATGTGCTTGAACTTGTGTTAATCAGCTGATGTTTAGGGGTATAACGAAATATGATCATTTATGGAAATTGTTCTATAGTGTGATCGGATTACGTTATACCTGTGATTGTCCCCTTCTGTGGCCACAAACTGGGGCTATTGCATCTGTATTGAGCCAAAAGCCTTACAGAGTTGCTAGAATCTTATAGGGTTCCTTGAAAAATGGGTCTTATAAGATGTGAATATGCCTAAGAAGTTCACAAATGAGTGGAGTTTTATCTTCCAATGTTGTACGACTTATTATTCAGACGGGAAAAGGTAAACAAAGGTAACGTAAGGTGTTTACGGCTTTTCCAATGTGTTATATGCACCTTGTTATGTGTTGCATCTTACTTGGCATATTGGTGCATTCATAATAGCTTATTGAGATTTATTCTCACCCTTCTCCCTTTAATGTTTTAGATCGAACTGAGACAGGAGGACCCGGCCAGTGAGGACGGAAAGGAGTTTGTACGTGTCTTTTGTGTTGTTGGGTATGTATATGTCTTGGATGGGAATTGTAGTGGTATTTTGGTTTAACTCCTTTGTGGAGTTTGTATATAAACAACTTTGTTTAAATTTTACATTTATGAACTTTTATAACTAAAACAGGTTGACTACTTTCCAAGTTTGTTTATGACTTCCTCCAAGTGGAGATGTTTAAAGTTAGTTTTCTAATGGGAATGTTAACGTTGGTTTTCTTTTCAAGTTAAGTTAAAGTTCTTGAAAATTCAGGTGTTCTTTGATTAGTAAGGGGACACTCCCGCTCGGGGCATGTGTTAGGTTTCGGGTTGGGGTCCCCACAGAAGGAATCTAGGGCTTATGCTAACGAGTGCAATGCTAAGGGCAAAGAAAATGAGGATTTGTACAAGGTGATTGAAGAGCAAACCAGTAGGCTTTCCATCATTGAAACTGATCATTTGAAGGAGTTAGATGAAGCAAAAGGGAAGTTTATTAAGGATGCTGCGAAAATAATGCTGGAGACCAAGGTTGAAATGATGCAAGATTTTCAAGATGGAAAACATCTCGCATGGAATATTGAGGAACCACGCCGCTTGCTGAAGATGTATACTGGAGAAGATGTGGATCGTGATGAAGTTAATTCTCCAGCTCTGGATGGTGCTACTGGTCAGGCTGATATGGAGATTAAGATGATGGTCAGGGTGAAAGTAAAGTTGAAGAGGACAAAGATGAGAAGCAAAATGGCAACACTGCGGCAGTAGGCCATGAAGATAAGTAGAAGACTTTAAAGTTTTTATTAAAAAAAAAATTAATTTCAAGTATTTCAAGTCTTTATTGAGGGTGTGTCCTCAAAAACAATTTATTTTTGGTTTGTAATATTTGGTATGCCTCTGTTGGCATACAATTTAGGGTTTTTGAGGTGTCATGTTGTTGTTGTCATGACACTATTTTGGGATTCCAGCAGGTGAACAGTTAGTTTTTTAATCAAGTAACTCTTTTGATCGTATGAAACACTAAATGCGTTCAACCTTTTGAACTTTGTGAGTAACATGTAAATGTTACAACCTTAAGAATTCATGAATAACATGTAAATGTTACAACCTTAAGAATCTGTGAGTAACATGTAAATATTACAACCATAAGAACTTAGTTCACATATAGTGAAAAATGTGTGCTCAGGCGAGATTTGAATAACAAGTATCTTCAGAAAAGATGTATAATCCAAAAAATAATCAGTAAGTAAGTACCTTTTATTTCTAGAACGTGAGCTATCTTCAGCTTGTGTTATAGTTTTCTAAAGTTTCATTTCGCATTTTCAACACGTAGATACATAGAATCTTGCAAAACAGAAATAGGTTAAGGTTGGGTGTTAGCTTAGCTAACACCCCTCCTATGCTTAAGTTAGTTATGTTTCAAAAAAGATATAAAAGAAAATGAAAGGAAATAAAAGAGCAAGATGAGTAAAGAAGGTGTACTTGTTCCCAATTATACTAAACATGCATTTGACTTACACGAAATAGGGTTTTAAGATAAATAATTTTCCACTTCTATAGGACTCGCTTACCATCTGGTCTTTGATAATCAACATGCCCCCAGGAATTCTTGGTAATTTTCCTTAGATGACAATGATTTGCCCCCAGAATGATTATCACGATCTAGTCATCAAGTTGCTGGATAGCTGAATACTTGAATTAATAGTATTGTTTCTACATTGCTTGACATGTTGAATATCAAAATTGGGCATCCACTCCTGACTTTTCCTTCTTTGGAACTTTGCTAAAAAGGTGAAAGATATGGCATGGCTTGTAAGGACTTTGATATGTTGAAGATATAATGTTATCTTTGATTGCTATTTTTGACGGGATGCAGATGAGGCTTTCATGGAGGTCTTGTAATATTTCTTGGTATCTGCTGATCTCCTTTAAGCGTGATTATCCCCCATGGTGTTGGTAATTTGACAAGGTCTCATATTGTGTATACACGGTCTGCCTAGGATAATGTTATATGAAGATGGGCAATCTATAACACAGAACCGTTCTATAGAATTGACACCTTGAACATATATGGGTAGCTTGATTTCTCCCACTGTTTGCTTGGTTTCACCACTGAATCCAATTAATATAGAAGAGTTCTTCACAATTCATTGTCTGGAATACCCATTTCCATCAAGGTGCTGAGCATCATTAAGTTGACAGAACTTCCATTATCGATGAGAATCCTTTTCACCTTGCAATTTGCAATCTGCAAGGTGACAACTAGTCCATCATGGTGGGAACCCATGATATCTGCCTTGTCATCTTGATCAAAGGTTATCTGTGGATTTTCACATCTTGAAGAGGACCTAACTGGTGTATTGAATTTGTCTTCTTTCGAATATTTGGCATGACGCTTCGCTGCCGAATAAGTTATGCCGCATATTTTTGAGCCTCCAGAGATGACATTGATAGTTTTTGTTGTCGTTGGGGGTGATAGAGGTGTTTCTAGAGTGGGATCCTTAGCTTCACCATGCTCTTTCCTACTTCCTAATAGCTCCTTAAGATGGCCTTTAGATTATAGATGACTAATCTCCTTACGTAGAGTTATACAATTGTCAGTAGTATGGCCAAAGTCTTCATGATATGCACACCATTTTGACTTGTCCTTCCAAGCTGTTGGTTTTTCATTCTTCCTGGGCCATCTTGCTTTTTCGCCCAGGTTATCCATTGCACATAATAGTCCTGCAATATTGACAGAAAAACAATAGTCATCAATTTTTGGAAATTCAGAATCATCATTATCTATGGCAACTTCAACAGAATTAATTTTAAGATCCTTGGATTTAGTGTAGGGTTTTCCCCTATTATGCTTATGATGGGAAGATTCTGCCTTCCTGGCAATGCTTTCATAAACAGGAGTTTCTTTGGCATTTTTCTCTCTGATTAGTCTGTCTTCTTCAAGACGTATGAATTGGATAGCTCTTGTTCTGACATCTTCAAGTTTCTTGCATGGGTTTTTAACTAGATCTTCATAATATGGTGAATCCTTCTTGAGGCCCATCCTGAATGCCTCAGTTGCAGTTGACATGTCTAAGTTTGGTATGTCCACTGCTTCTTTATTGAACCTGCTCAAATAATCTTTGAGAGTTTCTTCAGGTTGCTGAGTTATCCGATACAAGTCACTAGTAAGTTTTTCAAATACCCTGTTACAAGAAAATTGATTAGTGAACATATCAATTAATTGTGCATAAGATCCAATAGAATCCAAAGGCTGATTAATGAGCCATCTTAAGGCTGCTCCAGTCAATGTTGATCCAAAGCCTCTGCATAAATAGGCTTCTTTGTACGGCAAAGGGATATGGATGACATCCATCTTCTCCTGATAGAGGGCTACATGCTCCAATGGGTCTGTAGTGCCATCGTACTTCTTCATTTGAGGAACAGTAAATCTTTTGGGTAATTCAACATAAGCAATAGCAGGTACAAAGCGGGTATCATTGTAGCATGTTGGAGATGATCTATGAACGGGAGATGCAACTCCTAGAACGTTCATAACCATTTCCGTTAATTCCTGCAACTATCTAGCCACGAAATTTCCTACATCAGGGTTATTAGGATTAGGAATAGGATTAACGAATTTATATGCATAATTTGTAAAACCCCCTGTTAATCTTGAAGATGGTGTCTGAAATTATGGAATTGAGTTGGCAGAGTGGTGCACGGATTGATGATGATACTCTCTGACTGCGTCACTGTAAGTACCCAAATCTGGCTCATGCCTTCCGGTTAAGTTTCCCTGCAATTCCCCGAACTTTCCCAAAGTTCAGGGGCAATTCTGGAACTTTCCCAAACCTTCCAAGGGGGGAAGGACTTGCTAGGAATTAAAATTCCAAGCAGTCCCTCGCTGGAAGGGAGCTTCTAGGCCCCACCTTTCATGGATCTAGAAGTAGGCTGAGTCATCAAAGGATAATGCCCCACGGCTTCATTAGCCAGAGGTTAATGCCGCACGGCTTCATTAGGAAGCACAAATCAACCTATAAATAGAGGCCTCCTCTACCCATTTTAAGGGGAACTTTGAGTACTGTTACTCTGCCCAACTGAACCCTCAAAATTCCAGTGACCAAAACTCCTAAAAATCACCTCCCTCCTCCATAAAAACTCATCCAAAGCCACTCCTACATTAGGAAAACCCCAAGGGAGATAGAGAAAAACCATCATTGGTAATCTCTCCTTCCTTTCTCCTTGAAATATCCTTATTATATTTTCATATTGCTTACTTGTTATTTATCTTGCCATTTATTGTCATTAAATGTGATATATTATCATAAAAATTCAATCTTTATCATGTAGATCTCATATTCCCCCTTTCCCCTATCACATATGATTCATGGAGGATCCATCCCAAGGATGAACAAGGGCCCACAAGTGGCTTGTTCTAGGGAGGATTCATCACATGATGATGTGAAATATCTCCCTTTTAATATATAAAAATGTCATCTTTACTATTAAAAATGTCATCTTTACTCTTATTATGCATCCCCTTCCCTTGACCTTGCTTCCAAGGATTGTCCACCGTAAAAGGTTCTTAAAGGACATAGGAAAGCCTCAAAGGTCTTCCCTTTACATTCATAGCCTTAGTTCTCATAGTGTTCATTACACTTATTTTCATAAAAATGCAATCTTTACTTTCCAATGCAACTCCCCCATGTCCCTCATGGTTGGATCACTCTCCAAGGATTGTCTAGTGACCTTCCTAAGGCACGAAAGACATAGGATGAGTATAAAGATCCAATCTTTATACCCCTCCCCTTAGTCCCTTTGGTACTTGAAGCATCCTGTGGGGTAGATCGGTGTAAAGGTCTCATCTTTACATCGTTTCCTCCACCAAAGATGCCATAGTCAAAGTCCCTTTAGAAGTGGATGAACCTTAGCCCCTACATCTCCGATCATCACTTGAGACGAGCATAAATGTCCCTACTAAGCTCAAATCATCTCAAGATGTAGGATTGATGGGCAAAGGTCTTCCTTTCTAAAGAGTCTCATTCTTGGACTATAAACATGTCCCTATCTCGATCACATATGACCTAGTCCTGAAGAACGTTGGTTTAAAACACACCAAGGCTCTCAAGCCTAATATGGTTGATTATCCCAACGGGAGGGCGAAAAAGGTCACTTAATGATGATCATAATTCCAAGATGAGCACGGGATCAAAATCCCGAACACATCAAATTCGAGGAATCCCGAGCGATAACCAACTCAAATGTTTTATACGTCTGGAAGATAACTTGGCACATTCCCTCCCCTTTTTCAAATCACACACACACACACGAGAGCACAAAACAAGCACAAAAATCGGATCTAGGGAGACTTACCTTTGGCAAGGCTTCTTGGGTGAACGCCAAACGTTCTTCCCAAGGAGTAACTTAACCTCCGGACCCTATTCCTTTTTTTCAAAGTTTTGAGGAAATCAAAATGGCGTGGCGACTCCGTTTTTCAATAAACCGGATGTCTTCAAATCGAGGTGAAGCGGTGACCCTATAATCAAAACACGGTTCGCAATCCGGCGATTTTGAGCCCACATTCACAGTTTGGTGACTCCGCTGGGGAGAAGTAAACGTTTCCAAACTTTTTTCATAAGAAGCATTGGAAATGTTTACGAGGGTTAGCCTCCCGCCGCGCATCCAATTTTTGTGCTTGTTTTTCTTTCCTTATTTTTGCATGCATCTTGGTTTTTGGGATTGTGCATATTCTGAATACTGAACAGGGAGCATTCTGAAGCTGAAAAGGTGCCAAAATGTCCGGGGAAACAGCCTGGAAATGAAAAAAATTGGAACCTGGAAAACTGCTTGATCCAGCCGCACAGCTTGATCTGCCTGGATCATAGCCGAGCGGCTTCTTTCGACAGTTTCACCAGGACACTTCTGAGGTTAATCTGGAAGCTTTGGCAGCTTGGGGCTATTCAGTTCCAAGGCTGACCGGGCTCCAAAAAATTTACGTGCTTACCTGCTGCATTTCCCCCATCCCGAAAAACATTCCTTTAAAACACATTTCTGAAAATCTCTGTTTTAACTCAAAAAGGAACATTTTTAGGAGGCCGCACACTACGCGCACCATATATATCCTGTACGCTTTGCACGCACATCCTTTAACCCGGGATGGTTGTTCAGCTGCAGTCACGGACAGCATTATGATGCTCCCGGGAGCGCACGGAATCATCCCAAACTCCCCATGGCAGCCAGTGTCGACCAATGCACTAGTCTGTGTCACACATTTAAAAACCGTGACTTTTTGGTTGGTTTTTGGTCTAGACCATCTCATATAGTCTCATTGTATACCCTCGTAAAGGTCAAACCCTAGCCCATGCCGAAAGTCAAGATCCTTCGCGCAAGCGAAACTCTGCCGAAATTCTGCCAAGGAAAAATGGGCAGAACCTTGACTCCGGCATTGACTTCGACTTTGACCCGCAGGGGGTATGTGAGACTCAAGCCCGAGTTCGTGCCAAAATCAAAAGATCTTTCGCGCAAGCGAAGCTCTGCCGAAATTCCGTCAAGGAAAAATTGGCAAGATCTTGACCCGGCATTGACTTTGACTCGCGCAACGTATGCAACAAAGCTCAATGTGATGCCGTGTCATTCAAATTTTACCGCCCGACCCATGCCTATTATTTTCTTGGACAATGCCAAAGTCAAAACGTCTATTGCGTAAGCGAAATCTGCCGAAATTCCGTTAAGGCTAAAACACAAGACTTTCCCGGCATTGCCTTGACTATAATATGCATCTCCCGTGCGTTAAAAGTTTCTATGATCCACTAGACCCTAGAAGCGTTCTTCTCTCTCGGTCGGTGGGATCCGCGTGCCCTATAGGACCCTCGCCCGGGGCTGTCCACCCTGGGAGATCGAAATACAGGTAGAAAATGAGGGGCTTATAGACGTAGTTACGGAACCCACTGATCCAGGATATAGAGTACTTGCGAAAAAGAAGGGCAACCCCTTTTCCAACCAAATTGAAATAAATAAAAGACACTATTTTAAGTAAACTGGAAGATCCTTAATTTGCATATTTCTTGAGCCTTCAGCCTAAACACCTACCCCAGAGTCTAAACCTTACCTATCCCTTTCCCGCAGCGAGAAAGAAGTGGGTGAGAATACCGGGATAGCGGCTTGTCAGTGCAGAATTCTCAGATAGCTCGCCAGAATCGTCAGTCTTGTCGGCCCAGAGAGTCAGAATGGCAGAATTGACAGAGAACGGCAGTGGTTTGGGTAACCCGATGACTAGGGAGGAAGAGCTAGCCTTAGCCTTGGAAAACAGTCGTAAGGTCCATGAGAAACAGCAAGCCATGCTTATCGACGCGTTCCGTCGTCATGGGGTTCAGATAGTGGTCAAATCCAATGGTTCCTTGGTCATGGTGGAAGATGAGACTCCAGAAGCAGCAATTTCAGCTCCTCAATCCTATATGATCCCTTACCAAGGACTACCCCTTTTCAGTCCATTCCAGCATCCTAGGCCATCATCGCTCCAACACCCTCGCCTCCTCAGATAAGACCCATCTTCGTTCCCTACCAACAGAGAACAAATGCCACGGTCACCCCAGGTACTCAGTCTCTGCATTATCCCATGGGATTCACTCCCTCTCCTCAGTATGGGCCATCCCAGACGATCTCCAGACCCCAGAACCAGTCCAGTGATCTCTTTAACCTCTGCCCTGCCACAGCAGATCCTCCACCCCGACCTTGCCAACAGGACCCCACGAGGCTCCTTACCCTTTTTCTTAACCCGATAACTATGAACCCAACTCCTATGCCTCTGGCCTGCCTAATGGAAACACGGGAATGGGTCAAGTTTACACCTACTTCCCTTCGAAAGATCCCCAAGTCATGGTACCGGCTACCAATGTACCACCCACTATCCTGGCACCCAAGTCTAATAAACCTACTCTGGAATCGAGCAATCCAAAACCGTCGCCTGACCCCAACATGACCTGGTTGATGGAGCAAGTTAAGTCTATGCAAGAAAAATTTGGGGAACTGAGCACCAAGAAAGCGGCATATCAGATCACTGATCCCAGCAAAATTGTCCCTCTACCTCCAAAATTTCGAATGCCCAAGATTGAGAAGTTCAACGGCACAGACTACCCTCGACCTCACATTGAAAGTTACCTTCTTGCTATGAGGGCCAAGGATTGTACGTACCAGCAAATGGCCGATCATTTTCAACTATCATTAAAGGGTTCAGCTCTTAGGTGATTCCTACATGTGAAGTCAGAGGCCCGAGCCACATGGGACCAGATCAAGGAAACATTCATGGAAAAGTACAAAGCTAACTTGAATTGGGAAACCAGCAGGAATGACTTGCAAGGCACTTTGCAGCGACCAGACGAACCAGTGGGTGAATTCTACAAGAGGTGGAATTGGAAACTTAGTGAAATGATGACCCCGTTGAATGAAGAGGAACAGATGGAGATTTTCCTGTCCTGTTTGAAGCCTCAGTTAAGGGTCCAGATCGGTAATTATTATTATCCTGATCTCCGGGCGATGGTAAATGCTGGCACTAAGTTTGAAAACGCCTTTAACATGGCCCCAGTTACAGGGACAGGCAACTCTTACCGGTACAGAGCACCAGCCTCAAATACCCCAGCCGTCACCGTAAAGGGAAAAGAAACGGTCGGTGCAGTCAATTATATTTAGAATAAGAAAATCGGACAAAGTTCGGGTCAAGCCACTGCGAAACCAAGGCCTCATTTCTACACTACTGAAGACTTTGGAATGCCGCTAGAGAAAGTGTTCGATGGTTTGGTAGCCGAAGGACTCATTAGACCTTTAGAGAATTGGAAACCCAAGAACCCTAATGTTAGAATGGACGAGTCCAAACTTTGTCGCTTCCACAAGTACTATGGGCATACCACCAATGAATGTACTTACCTGAAGTTCCTGATCTCCCGTCTGATTGAAGAAGGCAAGCTTGAACCACCTCGGGTGATGCAGTATGATACGGGACAAAAGGAGCAACAACAGAAATAGAGGCAAGTGAGGCGGGCGCCTTACCCTAGGCCAGGCGAGGGCCTGGAGAGCAGCGGGACATCAGAGCAGGCGGTAGAAACAGGCTTGTGTCTGGGCTTCAATATTGTTGAGTTTATGGCTTTAAATATTTGTTTTATAAATTTTAAGTTAGGGTATTTTGGTCTTTTATTTGGAAAAGTTGTATTAGGGTTTGGTAGGATTTTAGAATGTTCTTATAATTAGTATTTAAACATTGTTAGGGTTTTGTTTTGAGGCAGACTTTGATTTTATGAAATAGAAAAGAAAAGCTTGAAGCTTTCAAAGATTGATTCTTGTTTATCGTTCAGTCATTCTAATCTCTAGCCTCCGTTCGTATTATTTGGTTTCAGAGCACCTGGGGCGTGTATCAATGGCTGAACGAGGACACATTGGTCGTGGTGGACAAGGTGGTCGATGGAGCAACTGTGCAGCGGAGCCCCATGAAGATGACCATCATAGAAAATGAAGTCGTCGCAATATCGAGATAGATGAGATACGAAGACAGATTCAAATACTCCAGAACCGCATGGATCGCGTGGTGTTTCCAGCGAAGAAGGGTTCAGATCCGGTTGATTCAAATACTGGAGATTTGATTGATTCGTGGATTAATATTGTTGGTTTTAAAGAGGGTTCTTTGTTCGAATCTTCAAGTCAAGAAAATAGTGTTGATTGATCCAAACTACCTAGGTTTGATATGTGTCATGGTGACGTTTGTCAAGTGACGAAAACCGATCATGTTTATGAAAATAAATCATCTGCTGAGTCAGATAAGGAGACCGAGGAAGTATTTGCTAAGCAAGGGGCAACCTTGGTGTGGACGTTTGAAGCGGTTACCGTTGATCGTCGGTACACAGATCCGTTTGACACATATTCCCCTCGTTCTTCTGTTCGATGCATTATTCAGAAATTGATTATTGAGTTTTTCGTATCAATGCATTGGGCTGATTGGATGGATATTGTCACAAGGGCAATTAAGTTTAGAGTTCGTCAAGGGCATCAAATTCCTTTTGCGAATGGAGTTCAGATTTTTCGGGGTATCGTGGTGTTCATATCGAGGATATTGACTCGAAGAAGAGTCTTTTCTAGGGAGGGGAGGATGATGCAGTATGATACGGGACAAAAGGAGCAACAACAGAAACAGAGGCAAGCGAGGCGGGCGCCTCACCCTAGGCCAGGCGGGTGCCTGGAGAGCAGCGGGACATCAGAGCAGGCGGCAGAAACAGGCTTGCGGCTAGGCTTCAATATTGTTGAGTTTAGGGCTTTAAATATTTGTTTTATAAATTTTAATTTAGGGTATTTTGGTCTTTTATTTGGAAAAGTTGTATTAGGGTTTGGTAGGATTCTAGAATGTTCTTAGGATTAGTATTTAAACATTGCTAGGGTTTTATTTTGAGGCAGACTTTGATTTTATGAAATAGAAAAGAAAAGATTGAAGCTTTCGAAATTGATTCTTGTCATTATTCGTTCGGTCATTCTATTCTCCTAGCCTCCATCGGCATCATCGGGGTCCTAATACAATCAAGAATCCTCTTCCTGCCAATAATCGGGTAAACATGATTGTGTTTGGAGATACAAATGCAGTAGGTTTCGGGAATCCAAAGATCATAGACATCCTGAAATTCAATGTTCCTTATGCTGAATTACAGGGAGAATGGAAAGGTCTGATTGACGCCTCAGCCATGGCAGGGCAATTTGGTCCTATAATAGGAACCGAATTCGTTAATGTTGTCAAGGCCATACCTCTCTTCGGTGATAATGAACCAGTGACCATAGTTAAGATTACTGAAGGAAGACTCAGTTACAAAGATTGTGAGGCAGAAGTAAGTCAAGCTATGATGGTGGAAGTCTCCCCGGAACCCTTCATCACTCACGGTGAGCATAATGTGTTCGTAATGGCTCTTACTGTTCAAGAAGATCAGTCCCAACCCCCTGTTTAGAAAAATGTGGAAAGAAGAGTGAATGAACCAGAAGACTTTGATGACGGAGAAAGCTGTCTCTCAGATGCCGAAAGTGCGACTGGTCCCATTACCCCAGAGATGCAAATGGATGTGATCAAATTCGAAGAGTAAATTGCACCACATCAGCCGAAATGCCCCTGTGGGAATGATGTCAGCAAAGACAGTAAAGGTTTGAAGGATGCACAGCAGGATGGGACCGCCAACAAGATTGCTTCTCCCTAGGGCAGCAGCAGCAAAGAGTAACCCCCTGTCCAACCCAGTCAAACACTTTGGTTAATAAGTAGTGTAGGGTCAAGAGTCGCTAGGGTCAAGAGTCGCTAGGGTCGAGAGTCATTTGAGTCAGGAGTCTTCGAATTCCAGTCCTCTGAGTCATCTGAATGCCTCACGCCTGAAGATTATGAATATGTAGCCAATGTTATCTTTCTATTTGCCTTGAATGAAATGATAGATCTTTCCGAGTACCCCCTTATTGCCAACTTAACAAATGATAAATTAACTAATAACTTAACAACAGTTAATAATGATTCATTTGAACAAGATGCAAACACACTAAATGAATAATACATTAAAGAAATCTTTAAGCAGGTTACCAATAAAGAGGAAAACCGAGCCCAAGCTACCGAGGAGGCTTTGACAAGTGTTAACTTGGGTACTGTCGAGGGACCTAAAGAGACACAGATCGGGAACTTCTTTCAAGGGGCTGAACGGGACAGACTGGTCAATCTGCTCAGAGAATAGATGGACATGTTTGCCTGGTCGTATAAGGACATGTCGGGGCTGGATAGCTCGATTGTGGAGCACAGGATCCCTCTGGCACCAGATGCCAAGCCAGTAAAACAGAAGCTAAGAAAGATTAAGCCAGAGTGGTCTCTACAGGTCAAAGAAGAGATTGAGAAGCTACTGCGGGTTGGATTCATCAGGGTCATTGAATACCCGACATGGTTATCAAACATCGTGACTGTGACTAAGGCCAATGGGAAGGTGCACTGCTGTGTAGATTTCCGGGATCTGAACTAGGACAGCCCCAAGGACGACTATTTGTTGCCAAACATAGACATTCTGGTGGACGCCACCGCCAACTACGAAGTCAAATCCTTCGTGGATGGCTTTGCTGGCTACAACCAGATTAAGATGGCCGAGGAGGACCAAGAAAAGATAGCCTTCACCACACCATGGGGGACGTACTGCTACACGGTGATGCCTTTTGGGCTTAAGAATGCCGGGGCTACGTATCAAAGGGCAGCGACTGCACTCTTTCACGACATGATCCACAAAGAAATTGAGGTCTATGTCGATGACATGATAATCCATTCCAAAGGTGTGGATGGACAGCACTTTGTCGACCTGTGAAAGTTCTTTGAGAGGTTAAGACAGCATTCCATGAGACTGAACCCTGTAAAATGCACCTTTGGAGTGACAAGGGGAAAAGTGCTTGGGTATATGGTCACAGAACGAGGCATTGAAGTCGATCCCCGAAAGATCAAAGCCATTAAGGACATGAGGCCGCCTCGAACTCAGACAGAGGTTAAAAGCTTTATGGGCAAGTTACAGTACATCAGCAATTTTGTCAACCAGCTGACTACCATGTGCGAGCCCATCTTCAAGCTCATGAAGAAAAATGTGGACACAGAATGGAACGAGGAATGCCAGGATGCCTTTGACCAAATCAAGGCGTACCTAGTACATCCCCCGGTTCTATGCCCCCCACATGAACAGAAACCTCTTCTACTCTATCTCACTGTCACTGATACGGCAGTTGAGGCTATGCTGGCTCAGGAAAAGAAGGACTCTCGGGTAGAAAATGCCATTTACTTTGTCAGTCGGAAGCTGCAAGGGAGTGAGCTCAATTACTCAGCGTGCGAAAAGACTTGTGCAGGACTGGTCTGGGTAGTCGATAAGTTGAAGCATTACATGCAGGCCCACTCTGTGAACTTGGTCTCGAAAATGGACCCCATCAAATACATCTTCGACAAGCCTTCCCTTTCGATGCGTCTAGCAAAGTGGTCGTTCTTCCTGGCTGAGTATGACATCAACTATGTGACGAGAAAGGCAATCAAGGGTCAAGCGCTATCAGACCATTTGGCAAACTTCCCTAGCAATGATGACCGAGGGTCTGAACACCAGTTTCCAGATGAAGAGATCTTCGTAGTTGAGCCTGAGAACCGATGGCAGCTTTTCTTTGACGGGGCTGCTAACAAAAGGAGAAATGGCATAGGAATTCTACTGGTCGACCCGAAAGATGAGCACATGCAAATAGCCATCAAGTTGAACTTCCCTGTCACGAACAATGTTGTAGAGTATGAAGCTTGTATCGCTGGTTTGGAGGCTGCCTTAGAAAGAAATGTCAAGGAACTCGAGGTCTATGGAGACTCAGCCCTGATCATCAACCAGGTCTCTAACAAGTGGAAGACTGTGGATCCTAATCTTCAGAGGTATCATGACTATATGGGGGAATTGACTGAGCATTTCAGAGAAGTAACCTTCCATTACTACCCGAGAGACAAGAACATATTTGCATATGCCTTAGCCACTCTAGCCTCATTGGTAGAGATCCCCGAGGGAAAGGCAATAAAACCATTCAGAGTGTGTAGAAGAGAAGCCCCGGCTTTCTGTTGCAAAATAGACTTGGGACCCGAGCCTATCAAAGAACCCTGGTACAGTCAGATTTACCAGTTCCTCAAAGATGGGGAGTCAGCTTTTAGAGATGAAGAAGGTAGACCAAGGGAAGGCATCAAAGCCAAAAGCTTGCAAGCCTTGAAGCGGCTGGCCTCTCACTATGTCATCCTAGGGGGCGATCTGTACAAGAAACGGTACCAAGGACCACTCCTCTTATGTGTCACCAAAGAAATGGCAAGAGAGCTAATGACCGAAGTCCATAATGGTCCCTGCGGTCCTCATATGAATGCCAGAGAGTTGATGCAAATAATCCTCAGAATGGGCTACTATTGGATTTCCATGGAAACAGACTGTGTCTAGCATGTTCGAGAGTGTGACAAATGCCAACGGTTTGCCAACCTTAATCATCTTCCGCCTCATGACCTATACTGCATGATGACTCCTTGGACGTTTGCAACTAGTGGCATTGACGTGATAGGGAAAATAGCCCCGGCAGGAAGCAATGGGAATGAATTTGTGTTAGTGGCAGTAGACTACTTCATGAAATGGGTAGAGGCAAAGTCCTATAAGGTCCTCATTTCCAAGAAAGTGGCCCAGTTTGTCAAAGAAAAAATCATGTGTAGATATGGGGTGCCTAATGAGATCATTTTAGATAGCGGGTCGCACTTTGAAGGGGACTGCGATAGATTGTTGTCAGAGTTTAGAGTCACTCGCCAAAAATCATCCCCGTACAGGCCTCAGACCAATGGAGCAGTAGAAGCTGCCAATAAGACACTCAAACTGATTATCCGGAAAATGGCCACCCGCGGTCGTGACTGGCCCAAAAAGCTGCATCTGGCACTCTGGGGCTACAAGACGTCTATTAGAACAGCCACGGGGGAAACCCCTTTTGCCCTGACCTACGGGATGGAAGCTGTGTTGCCAGTAGAGTTGGAAATCCCGTCATTAAGGGTCCTCCTGGAAAACAGTGTCAATGAAGTAGAATGGTTACGCAGCCGGCATGATGAGTTGGCCCTACTTGATGAAAGGAGGCTAAAGGCTATGGAACACTCCCGAGCTTACCAGAGGCGAATGGCCAGGGCGTTCGACAAAAAGGTCAAGGCCAGAGATATCAAAGAGGGTGACTTAGTACTGAAAGTAAAGCCCCCTACCAGAGACAACCCTCTGGGAAAGTGGGAACCCATTTGGATTGGCCCATATGTGGTGCAGAAGATACTCTCGGGAGGAGCAATGAAGCTTGCGGACCTGGACGGCAATCCCTTTGTCCATCCAGTCAACGGTGACAAGCTCCGCCGGTACTATGTCTAAAATAAAAAAAAAAGAAAAAATAAATAAAAAAAAAAGAAAAGAAAAAAAATAGTGCAAAAAGTGTAATACCCAGCTAGGCTAAAAACCTTGAGAAGGGTGGTCTAGGCAAAAAACAGGGTCGCCCATAAAAAAAAACGAAGAAAAATAGTGCAAAAAGAGTAATACCCAGCTAGGCTGAAAACCTAAAAAAGGGCGATCTTGGCAGAAGACAGGGTTACACATATATAAAAAAAAAAGGAAAAAAAAACATAGTGCAAAAAGAGTAATGCCCAGCTAGACTGAAAACCCAAAAAGGGCGGTCTAGGCAGAAGACAGGGTTGCACATAAAAAAAAATAACAACAAAAATCCCCATAGTTCACCAGAATGAACTACGAAGACCTGAGCCCCTTAGTCTTTTTTGTAAAAGGGGAACGTAGGCAGCCAGAAATGGTTCGGTATAAACAATAAATAAGACATTCAAAGTTTCCATGAAATGTGTCTTGAATAATTTCTAAGATAATATCTTTGTTATTTACAAATCAAAAAATTTCTTGATGAGTTCAAGCACGGTCTACTCTTGACTCTGCTAACCTGCTACAAAGACTAAAACATACAAAAAAGACCTAATAAACTAATGTGTTTGCAAAAGGCAATAACTAGGTACTCGGAATAGGTCTCTCAGTTGTCCTCAACGGAGTCTTCCTTGCCTTTCTTTCCTTTACCTCGACCTCGTCGGGTGTTCTTCCTCTTCTTATCGATGATGTCGGTCTCCCCCATCCCAATCTCAGGAATTCTCACTGGAGCCTCTACCAAGCCTGTGTCGATAAGTGCCTTCTCTACCCTGGCACGAGCCCGTATCTCCTCCCTCTTAGCCTCAGTAAGAGGAGAAACCTCCAATAGTCTCTCATATCGGGAGTCCATGTCTTTAATAAGATCACCTGATTGGTTATGGCAGCTAGCCTTGGCCTCAGTCTCCCTCAGAGTCCTGCTAGAGTCACAGTCAGCACCCAATAAAGCTTGACGCCTCTCTCCTAAAGCAATCTGAGTCGCCCCATTTCCCTCTCGTACCAGTCAAAGTAAGACGTGGTCAAGATAGTACTCTTCCTGCTCTTGAGAATGGCCCTGGGTGGAAAAGTGGCGTATGTCCATGCCCTCGAGAAAAGTGAAAAGCTGGCTGGATCCCTCATGTCAAAAGACACCACCTCCAGGGTACTGATGTCCTTCCAATCGTCCAACGGCTCCTGCAAGATCCCAAACTGCCTGGACACTAAGCAGGGGATGTAGAAAGATGACCAAGAAAACCCCGGAACCCTCACCACATAGGACTCCTGAAACGTCCTCCGAGTCTGTAACCTCCAATGAGGCACCCACCAGTAAATGTCCGAGGTGGACAACCTAGCCATCATCAGCTCCCAGCTACCCTAATCCTGCTGCCTAGGTGCACCTCTCCGAGAAATCACCCAAGGGCACTGAGTAGGCGAAGCCCCCGGCAAAGCCCCAAGCCTCTCCTGCAACCAAAAACTCAGCACCGCTGGGCTCCCAGACCTCATGAAATGGTCCCCCTAGCCATCCTGTCGATGTCGTGTAGAGTCTTACCCAAAATCAGCAGAACAATATCTTTTCCAGCCCTGCAGTCTCTGACCATGTCCAAAATACCACTATGGTAGACCCCGAAAGACTCGGCAGTAAATAGAAAGGAGAACACGCAGAGGATAAAGGCATCCATAGCCACTGTGGTCGCAGCAGTACCCGGAGACCCAAACCTGCTCGGGATATCAGAAATGTCGATCCTGTCAGGGGCTATCAACATCCCCTCGGCTTCTTCCGGAGAAATTCGCAGAAAAGATGCCAACTTTACGGTCATCGGCACGCCCCCGATCAAAGGAACCGAAATGGCTTCAATTTCTGGACCCCCAATCAATGCCCGGAAGTCTTCAAAGGTTGGGACGAGTTCATATTAGGAAAAGCAGTAAACATGTCTCCGGACATTCCAAAACCTCGATGCTGCTCTCAAAAGGTCCCAATCGAGCGGGAGATCCTTCAAATGCCATAAATACTTGATCTTGAAGGTGTTATCAAACAGCCCCTTATGAGATTGAAAGTTGTGTCTCATCCAAGATTGAAGATCGGACATAAAACGATCTATTTTCCCCTTTTGCAATTGGACTGGTTTCTCCATTGGCTGTGATCGAACTTGATGATTTTTGGTTAAAAATATGCTTTGGGATCAGTTGGGACAAGTTTAGGGTGAAAATGAAATGAAAAGGCCCTTCCTTGATTTTATTTGAAAAAATCAGTTCAGACAAGGTTCCAAGCCGCACGGCTTCTTTTTCCCAGGACCAGGCCGGACGGCCTCATTCGCTTCTGCAGAAAAAAAATCTGCAGCAGCCAAAGCTGCTGCCCAAGTGGGATTCTCACCCCATTTTCTCAACAAAACTTGCATAAAAACATGCCCAAGCACCATTCATGCATTCACATATCATTATAAACCATTTCGGCCCAATTTTCGCCCCATTTCCAAGCAAAAAAGTTGCCCCGAGGCTCAAGTAATGTGCAAAGTCATAAAGCATAAATAAGAAAAACAAATAAAAAATCATTACATTATTTTCGCCTCCTTGGCTCCCAAATAAAACAATAAAATATCAAATTGTGCATAGTTTGTTCATTGTTTCCTCTATCCTCTCCTAGTTCAACCCTAAGGAATCCTAAGCCTCCAATTCATCTTCATCGCTACTCAGCTCATAGAACTCAGGATCCCTCATCAAATCTTCATTATCACTCACGTCAAACAAGTTGACGGCCACGTGCTCATACTCCGCCAGCTGCTCCAAAATGTTCGTGTTAGGCCCCCGCCCCCGAGGCACGGCACTGGGGGACGATGAGTGGTACCCTGAGGCTGAGGATGTAGAGGTCGTGCTCCCAACATGCCTCCTCTTGCGCACGGGCTCCCACGCATTCCCCGCTGCCCTTGAAGTACATGCCAGCTTCCTCAGAAGGGACCGAGCCACCTCCTTCCAGCCCCTGTTCTGCCATACCAAGCCATCATAGGTACGAGCAGGGACCTGGGAGAAAAGAAGATAAAAACTCAGAAAACCCAGAAAAACTCAAAATCGCAGAAAATAAAGAAAGTCGAAAAGAGAAGGGAGAGATACTTATAGTGCTGTCAGCAGGAAGAGTATACTCGGGCTCCCTCATGTCTGGGATAGGCACCATGAACCTCCTCGCCACCCCGTTCACCACATAGGAGAGGTGAACTGGAGGCATAGGCGGATCAGTCGACTCTGCCTCCCTGTACCCCTGAGTGGCGGCTATCTTCACTAATTTCTGCGGCGTCCTCAACCGCGCCTCCACAAAGGTGGCATACGGGGTAGCGAAGTCGAAGTACTCCTCAGCCGCCAGGCCTGCCTGATACCTCTCTATCTCATCCATCGACCAATGCCTGGGCTGCAGCATGAGCGGAGGAGGGTCATGAGGGGTGATAGCGCCCATCGGAGGGACGTGACCATGCTGCCTAGAGAATCGGTCCCCCAAGTAAATAATATCACAGGTCAGCCCTGTCAGCCACCTCCTCTGCCTGGTCACCACCAAGTCATCCCCTATCAAAGCCTCTGGATACCTCCCCCAGGGATAGAAGTCCACCCCCTCATGACCATCCCTGTTGACGACGGGTCTCACCATCTTATAATCAAAAGTAATCCGAGCCTTCCCGGTGAACTTATCCCTAGCCTCTCCCCTCCAGCGAATCATGGCCGGGAAGGTTGCCAGATCACTCTGTTGGTTCTAAGGAAAGAACCTGATCACCTCATAGAACCAGACCTGCATGTTCAAAACAAAAAAGGTCATTTCTCTCATAAAAACCTCAAGATAGAAAACGTAAAAGAGAGAAAGGAGGGTGAGAGTACCTCAAGAGCAAAAGAAAAACAATCCATAGACGCAGCCTTATTCCGGGTGTACAAATCCAAAGAAAAGTAGAGCTCAGCCAATCCAGCCTCGCCCCAGGAGACCTCCCCAACCTCATCCAGGTTCTCCAAAGAGTCAAGTAGGCAAAGCATCGCCAATGTCCCAGAGTTAGCAAAAATGGTGACATACAACATCAACCACAGGAAAGCTCTCGCGAGCTGGTGGGCAGTCACATCGTTGGCAGCAAACTCATCCATGCACCTCAGAACCTCCACCTCAACGAACCTCATCTCCATCCCAAGCCCCTTAGGACGAAGGTCAAAACCCACTAAAGCTTTGAAATCGGCCGCAAAAATGTGATCCCTCCAGGTCACAGGCCTACCAGTGAATCTCAAGCCAGTAATAGCAGTGAAATCGGCAGGAGTCACCGTGATCTCTCCCCAGCTAAGATGAAAGCTGTGAGTGGTGTCCCACCAAAACTCCGAAAGGGCCTGGACCAGCCCCTTGCTCTTAGAGGTCACATGAATGCCTCTACTGATAGCCTCAATGAAAGAATGAAGCCCAGTCGCTATCACCAGCTGCTTAGGATTCACGCCATCCTTTTCGAAGTTGGGCATCCTATCCCACAACTTCACCGCCACCTCCGCGGGTCCCCTCGACTTGCTCTCCTATAGGAAAACATAGCAAAAGCCTGTTAGTCCATCATTTTTATCCCAAAAGCATGCATATACTCACAAAAAGTGCACATGTTGTCAAAGAAAGCATTCATAAGAGATATCTAGCATCATTTGCCTAGAAATCGTGTCTTTCATCATTTGAAACACGTCATCTCGAGCACATTGCTCTCCCAAACACAAAAAGTCTAATTTTCACAAAATTCTTTGCACATAAGCTTTACTTTCTCAAGATGGCATGCATGAATCCTTTTCATCGTCCAAAATCTTGTATTCCCATCCATGATCAGAAATTGACCTAGATCTAGCACATGCAAGAACTTCGTCACATTTTAGACATTATTTTTTTCACTTTATTTTCAAAAAATGAGTCATTCACATATTTTTTTCAAATAAATTGCACATGCATATTTATTTATGTCCATAGCCTCATAGGTTAATTATCAAATTCCCACAATCATCAATAAAATCGCAAGAAAAATTCAAAAAATTCCCAAAAAATCGGGTCAAGCCCTAAATCAATCAAAATTCAACCAAAATTGACGAAATCAAGCAAATCAAAAGTGTTTACCCCAATCGATTGAGATTTCATCAATTTATGCTTCCTCTTGCCAGGATAGAACTCGGAAGGAGGTGTAGTAAAGTCGTATTTTCGCTCGTTTCGAACAAATTCCCTCCTCCTCATCCTCGCGGCTTGTGACAAGGTTCTACGCGCTTGTCTAGGCAAGATGTTCCCCTCTTGATCCATCTTGAGTAGTAGAAGCTCGGGAATTGAAAATTTTCGAAGTTTCCCTCTCTTTTCTCTTTTCTCTCCTCGACAACCTAAGCCAACAATGGCTGTTGCCCGTTTCTTCTTCTGTTTAAATGAATCTGGTAAAATCAGGCTTAAAGCCATCAGCTTCTTTTTCCCCATCTCACGCCGGGCGGCTTCATTCGCTCTAAGATGAATTTACACTTTTGCCCCTGGACTTTCCAATTCGGCAAATAATTTCCTTTATCTCCCAACGGAATAACGTTGTTTCCCAAAAAATCTCCGTTATCTCTAAAATAGAATAACGTTTTCTTTCAAAGCGCCTCCGTTACTTTCGTTATAACAAAATAACGCCAGGCGACAACCTCCGAATTGTCAAAATCAGACTTTAGCTACCTCTATCTACTCGATAGCGAAGTACGCTCTAGTTTTTCCAACTTTAGCCACCTCTATCTACTCGATAGCGAAGTACGCTTTAGTTTTCCAACTTCAGCCACCTCTATCTCCTCGATAGCGAAGTAGGCTTTAGTTTTCCAACTTCAGCCACCTCTATCTCCTCGATAGTGAAGTAGGCTTTAGTTTTCCAACTTCAGCCACCTCTATATCCTCGATAGCGAAGTACGCTTTAGTTTCTCCAAACTTCAGCTACCTCTATCTCCTCGATAGCGAAGTATGCTCTAATTTCCCAACTTTAGCTACCTCTATCTCCTCGATAGCAACGTAAGCTTTAGTTTCATAAGGTGAAAACCTCCATTAATTGTCAAGTAAGGTGACAACCTCCATTAATTGTCAAGTAAGGTGACAACCTCCATTAATTGTCAAGTAAGGTGACAACCTCCATTAATTGTCAAATAAGGTGACAACCTCCATTAATTGTCAAATCAGGTGACAACCTCCATTAATTGTCAAGTAAGGTGACAACCTCCATTAATTGTCAAATAAGGTGACTCCTCCAATAATCGTCAAAACCTCAAGGATCCTAGACATGTTCCTAACTATCTAGTGAGACTTGAACTACGACCAAGGCTTGATTCCTCCGGGATACGTAGGTAGCCTTTCATAAAGGTCCAGTCATCCGACCACATTGGCCACCCTTTTCATTCATCACTCCTCAGTGGTGCATGAGCCTTTCATAAAGGTCCAGCCATCCGACCACATTGGTCACCCTTTTCATTCATCACTCCTTAGTGGTGCATGAGCCTTTCATAAAGGTCCAGCCATCCGATCACATTGGTCACTCACTTCATTTGGCATATTCCCAGTAGGATCAGCCATTTGACCTCCTAGGTCACTTTCTTTCCATCTACCTAGCAAGGGACCAGTTTCTCTTCGCCATTCCCCTATGGATTCCGAACTACGATCATGGCTTGATTCCTCCGAGATATATAGGTAGCCTTCCAAAGGTTCAGCCACTCGACTTCCTTGGTCACCCAATCCGTCTCGGCAGTTCGCCAGATTGGATCCTTTTTTATCGACAACCCCACTCGACCTGCAAGTGACGTTGCCGAGGGGTTTCTGTAAGTACCCAAATCTGGCTCATGCCTTCCGATTAAGTTTTCCGACAATTCCCTGAACTTTCCTAAAGTTCAGGGGCAATTCTGGAACTTTCCCAAACCTTCCAAGGGGGGAAGGACTTGCTAGGAATTAAAATTCCAAGCAGTCCCTCGCTGGAAGGGAGTTTCTAGGCGCCACCTTTCATAGATCTAGAAGCAGGCTGAGTCATCAAAGGATAAAGCCGCACGACTTTATTAGCCAGAGGTTAATGCCACACGACTTCTTTAGGAAGCACAAATCAACCTATAAATAGAGGCCTCCTCTACCAATTTTGAGGGGAATTTTGAGTACTGTTACTTTGCCCAACTGAACCCTCAAAATTCCAATGACCAAAACTCCTAAAAATCACCTCCCTCCTTCATAAAAACTCATCCAAAGCCACTACTACATTAGAAAAACCCCAAGGGAGATAGAGAAAAACCATCATTGATAATCTCTCCTTCCTTTCTCCTTGAAATATCCTTATTATATTGTCATATTGCATACTTGTTATTTATCTTGCCATTTATTGTCATTAAATGTGATATATTGTCATAAAAATTCGATCTTTATCATGTAGATCCCATATTCCCCCTTTCCCCTATCACATATGATTCATGGAGGATCCATCCCAAGGATGAACAAGGGCCCACAAGTGGCTTGTTATAGGGAGGAGTCATCACATGATGATATGAAATATCTCCCTTTTAATACATAAAAATGTCATCTTTACTATTAAAAATGTCATCTTTACTCTTATTATGTCATCCCCTTCCCTTGACCTTGCTTCCAAGGATTGTCCACCTTAAATGGTTCTTAAAGGACATAGGAAAGCCTCAAAGGTCTTCCCTTTACATTCATAGCCTTAGTTCTCATAGTATTCATTACACTTATTTTCATAAAAATGCAATCTTTACTTTCCAATGCAACTCCCCCATGTCCCTCATGGTTGGATCACTCTCCAAGGATTGTCTAGTGACCTTCCTAAGGCACGAAAGACATAGTATGAGTATAAAGATCCAATTTTTATACCCCTCCCCTTAGTCCCTTTGGTACTTGAAGCATCCCGTGGGGTGGATCAGTGTAAAGGTCCCATCTTTACATCGTTTTCTCCACCAAAGATGCCATAGTTGAAGTCCCTTTAGAACTGGATGAACCTTAGCCCCTACATCTCTGATCATCACTTGAGACGAGCATAAATGTCCCTACTAAGCTCAAATAGTCTCAAGATGTAGAATTGATGGGCAAAGGCTCTTCCTTTCTAAAGAGTCTCATTCTTGGACTATAAATGTGTCCCTATCTCAATCACATATGACCTAGTCCCGAAGAAGGTTGGTTTAAAACACACCAAAGCTCTCAAGCCTAATATGGTTGATTATCCCAACGGGAGGGCGAAAAAGGTCACTTAATGATTATCATAAGTCCAAGATGAGCACGGGAACAAAATCCCGAACACATTAAATCCAAGGAATCCCGAGCGATAACCAACTCAAATGGTTTATACATCTGAAATTACCCGGATTCGGCTCGCGCACGGGCCCTGGCATCTCGCATTGTCACTTTCAAAAGTTGCCTGGATCCGAGAGGCAGCGCAATCGCGCCCCATCATCTGGCTATTCTGTTTACGTTTTGCGTTGTGTCGGTGGAGGTGTCTCGCTGTGTTTTTGCTTGTAGAGTCGCCACGCCGTTTTGATTAAGCCCAAAACATTGAAAAAAGGTATCATTTTAAAAATAAACTGTTTTTGTGTGATGAGATTTTGAGTTCGGAGGTCAGGTTACTCCTCGGGAAGAGAATATTAGAACATTAGAGCTCACCCGAGTAGCCTCGTAAAAATGAGTCTTTCGATACCCCTTCTCTCTTTAAATGTTGTGTGTGTGTGTGTTTTTAAAAATGCATGCTGTATCGGATGTCTACATTGTACACTACGTATTGACATGTATTGAAATAGTGTAGGAAGAAAGCCTTACCAATGTTGGTTCGTGTCTGTCTTCCGCTGGGGAATAGTGTTTGAGGATGGAATAGTATTCCGGGATAGACCGAGATTGCTTCGGGATGTGCCGGTTGTCTGTGGACAGAGCTTCGGCGTGCCTTGGGATTGTCAAGTGTGCACTCGGACAGAGTTTCGGCGTGCGTTGGGATCGCAGGGATCTTTGACTGGATTCGGGCAGAGGTTTGGCGTGCGTCAGAATCGTCGGTTGGATTCGGGCAGAGGTTTGGCGTGCGTTGGAATCGTCGGTTGGATTCGGGCAGAGGTTCGGCGTGCGTTGGAATCGTCGGCTTGGCTTGAAAAGGGTCGGGACGCCTCGGGAAAGACTAGGCAAGGCCTCGGAGTACCACGAGGGGCCTCAGAGTACCTCGAGAGTGCCTCGGGGCAGCGCGGGAGCATCGCGAGAGCGCTCGGAAAGGCTTCGGAGCACCACAAGGGGGCTCGGAAGGCCTTGGGAGGAACCGAAAGGGATCGGGAGTGCCTCGAGGGGTCTTAGAGAGGGAGCCTAAAGGCTTAGGGAGAGAAGAGAAGAGGGAGGTGTGAAAAATGAGGGAGGGGGAGCCCTCTATTTATAGTCATAGAAAATTTGCAAGAAGGTCCGTACGGACCTCCCTGCATAATCCAAATTTTTAGTTTTCCTCGATTTGAGGGAATAATGTGGACTTTAAGAGGATTTTTGTAATGATTATGTCTGGTGCAAAGAGGTCCGTACGGACCTTTTTGGCATGCAAAGAGGTCCGTACGGACCTTCCATGCTTTTTTGATTGTGATGTCAAGCTAGCTCTCGTCGAGAGCTTTCCAATCATATATGGCACGTCCCAATCGAAGTTCGTATGAAGGAGTTATGACCTCCGGAAGTTTGCCCTTGGTTTTTTCCGTATGCTTGAATGGAGAGCGATCCAGATTGGGGTACTTACAGAAGCCCCTCGGCGACGTCACTTTTGAAAGAAGTGGGGTTGTCGATAAGATAAGGGTCTTGATCTGGATCGCGTGCTGAGAGAGAAGATGACCAGGTTGGTCAAACGGCTGGACCCTTTGATAGGATTCCTACGTATCCCTGAGAGGGAATCAAGTCAATCGTAGTTCGTGTGAGTGTGTGGACGTGTCGGTGTCCTGAAGTGATGTGACTGCTAAGGTCGACTGTGAGGACATGGTGGTGTCCTAAGGTGATGTGACTGCTAAGGTCGACTGTGAGGACGTGGTGGTGTCCTAAGGTGACCGTTTAGGTCGATTGGCTGGACCCTTTGATAGGATTCCTACGTATCCCAAGTGGGAATCAAGCATGATCGTAGTTCGGGTGTGAGGTGATCTTACGAGAAGGTGGGTAATTTCCCGAAAAGGTGGGTAATCTCATGAAAAGATGGGTAATCTCACGAAAAGATGGGTAATCGCACTAAAAGATGGGTAATCTCACGAAAAGATGGGTAATCTCACTAAAAGATGGGTAATCTCACTAGAAGATGGGTAATCTCACTAAAAGATGGGTTAATCTTACGAGAAGATAGATAATCTCACTAAAAGATGGGTAATCTCACGAAAAGATGGGTAATCTCACTAAAAGATGGATAATCTCACTAGAAGATGGGTAATCTCACTAAAAGATGGGTAATCTCACTAAAAGATGGGTAATCTCACTAGAAAATGGGTAATCTCACTAAAAGATGGGTTAATCTTACGAGAAGATGGATAATCTCACTAAAAGATGGGTAATTCGGACTGGATAATTTAAAGTCTTCCGGGCTACGGATAATGATTTGGGAGATTTATACGGTCTTCCGGACCGGGTAATTTAAAGCCTTTCGGGCTACGAATAATGCTGGGGGAGGTTTATACGGTCTTCCGGACCGAGTGGTTTAAAGCCTTCCGGGCTGGAGATAGTGATGGGGGAGGTTTATACGGTCTTCCGGACCGAGTGGTTTAAAGCCTTCCGGGCTGGAAATAGTGGTGGGGGAGATTTATACGGTCTTTCGGACTGAGTGGTTTAAAGCCTTCCGGACTGGAAATAGTGATTCGGCTGATTTATGCAGTCTCCCGGACTGAGTGATTTAAAGCCTTCCGGGCTGCGGATATTGATTCGGCTGATTTATGCGGAGCCTTCCGAGCTGCCTGTGGTGAAGTAGTGAGGTTTGTGGTGAGTGGACGTGGTGATGTCCTGAGTTGAAGTTTGTGTGAAGGCGTCTATACCTAAGTTAAGGCTTAGTTCGGGAGTATGATCTTAAGTTGAGACTATTCTAAGGCGTCTGGACCTAAGTGAGACTTTTTGGGGATGTCTACCCTATGTGAGACTGTTTGGGGGTGTCTACCCTAAGTTGAGAGATGGCTAATCTTACGAAAAGATTGGTAATCTTACTAAAAGATAGCTAATCTTACTAAAAGATGGGTAATCTTACTAAAAGATATGCTAATCTTACGAAAAGGTGGGTAATCTTTAAAAGATATCTACCCTATGTGAAGGATGACCAATCTTACCAAAAGATTGGTAATCTTACCAAAAGATATGAGATATCTATCAGGGAGACAGGGGGACGTATCTCACTACGAGGTAACAGAGGAAATATTTAAAGAAATAAGTATGATTTTTTTTCATACCTTTGTTGTGTTTACCTGCAGGAGGAAGGGCCTTTGTGAGGAGGAAGTTGAGGACGTGGTATGCCTCTGATGGAGATAATGAGGACGTGGGGCGCCCGGCGAGATAGTGAGGATGTGGTGCCGCCTCTGGCTGAGATGATGAGGACGTGGTGGCGCCTCTGGCTGAGATGATGAAGTATTTGAGGACGTGTGGCGCCTCTGATTGAGTTGTTGAAATGTTGAGGGCGAGGTGGCGCCTCTGTCTGAACTTGCGGTGAGGGTGAGGTTATGCCTCCATCTGAACTTGCGGTGAGGGCGAGGTGGCGCCTCTGTCTGAACTTGCAGTGAGGGCGAGGTAGCGCCTCTGTCTGAACTTGCGGTGAGGGCGAGGTGGCGCCTCTGTCTGAACTTGCGGTGAGGGCGAGGTGGCGCCTCTGTCTGAACTTGCGGTGAGGGCGAGGTGGCACCTCTGTCTGAACTTGCGGTGAGGGCGAGGTTACGCCTCTGTCTGAGATGATGAGGACGTGGGACGCCTCAGGTGCTGGACAAGGAGAGGAGGGATGGCTCGTCTTTTTTTTTTCTTCTTCGTTCTGACTTCTGCGGACGTCTTGGAGTATCCAGTCGAGGAAGGTGCTGAGTTCACTGAGGGTGATGAGGTGGCTGGCGGAGGCGCCGAGATGCCGAATTTCTCGCTTGTGGAGTATGATGATGATGAGTCGGATTAGGGTTCTTTTGCTTTCCCTCTTTCCGTTGTTTTTTTTGTTTTGTAGAGCAACTGACATTTTGTACCTGTAATAAAACACTTGTATTCACAGCAAAGTATTTTATTTTAAGATGTAATGACGTATTTGTGATTCCCGGGATTGACCTAGGAATTGTTGCTAGCTTATTATTATTTTTGTGCATGTCGCATGAGCTGGGAATGCATTTGTGGTTAGTGGAGGCTGAGGCAGCTTTGGCAGGTTTTCTGAGCAGTTGGGGGTGGCCGGCTTTGACAGTTTCATGAGCGGTGGCGGGAGTGATGTCTCCTGGGACGCGTTCGCTTTGTGCTTGATAGCACTCTTTTCGGGGTTAGCTACCTCAGGATATGTGACGGTGCTCTGTTGGATGTGGCAGGCCATTGTCGGGCGGGCGAGGATATCGTTCCTTTGGTTCTGGGGGAAATCTTCCACGGTGTGGATCATCTGGTGTTGAGGGACCGATTCATGCGGGGGAAGCCCCTGCTTTGCTTGCATTATGGTCGCGAGAGAGGCTTCAAACCATACCTGAGTTTTCGGCGTCTCTTAGTCTGTGGACGTTTGCTCGGCGACCTCTTGTCTTGGACATGGATCAGTCTACTTGGGAGAGATGGATGGCACATCTTGGTACGCATCAGATCCGATGGTGGGTTTCCCTTTGGGGGATTGAGACTAGGAGGGCCTGTTAGGAAGGTTCCTATGTTGTCAGAATTCCGGGTTTGTCATGGTCCTCTTTCATCGCTTATTTCCAGGCAGTTCGGGATGAGGCAGGAGCCTTTGCTGGGCTGGGAAGGTATTGCCTACCATGAAGGTAGCCTCCTTCTAGATGACAGCTCCAGATGCCTTTCTGTATTTTCTGAGGGTATGGACGTATTCCGCTTTCCCTCCTGTGGTGCTCCTTCGACGTCGGGAGAGTATTGTGTTGACCACCGAGTACCTGGATGAGCAGCCTGGCAGGCAGTCCCAAGTGGTTTTGGGGAGCAGGCGCGAGGAGATTCCGGGGCAATATTGCCATTTCAGCTGCGACTTTAGGAGCGCAGAAGCCTGGTCTAACCCTCAGGATGTCATGGGAGACGCTTTGTTCGACTACGGGACTCGAGTTGACAGACTGGCGGGGAGAGGTCCCCTTTTGCAGACTCGTAGGGAGGAGATCCGAGCCGAGGCACGGGTGAACGATGCTCTGAGAGCGACTGGTTCGTTTGACACGACTAGGAGGACTTCTGATCTCGGAATGAGGGAGACAGAACTTGCTCATATGTAATGAAAGAAGACTTTTTGGGGATGAGGGAAGAAAGGAAAGAGTGATGAAGGGCCAAACGCGAGTAGCATGGAATGACCTTCTGAAACACTGAGTATCCATTCATCGTCATTGCAGACACATTGATTGTTAAATGTTTTAAGTTGTCTTTTAGCATGTTGTGAGTTTGAGAGTAGACCGTGCTTGAACTCATCAATAAGTGTTTTAACTGTGATGATTTGTGATTTACTTTTAAAGCTTTGTCGATACGCAAAATCTCTTGCTTGCTTCTTGCCAGAGCCTTGGTGGCGTCAATTTTTGGAATTTTGTGTATTCCTTAGATCGAACCAATGAAGGCTGCCTACGTTCCCCTTGAGGGGCTCAGGTCTACGTAGTTCGACTCTCTTTTGTGGGAGAAATGACTCGAAATGTACACTCACAAGGGCATATTTATTTTTGAAAAGGTGGGAACGGGTCCCCTTTTGTGTGAATGCCTTATTTGATGTAGGCACAAAAGAAATGCTTTTGGGTTTGACTCTTTTGAGAGAGTATGAGTACTGAAAAGCTTGTAAAAGTGTATGGGAGCCCTTGCTGACAGAAAATCAGTGTTTATCTCTATTTTCCTATTTTGTAGAAAAAGAAGACTTGTCGAGACATCTGAAAACTTGATTTGTTCACATTGATCACATGTTTGCTTAAAACCCTTTGTTGATGTTTGGATTATTCAACAATTAAACCTGATATGCTTTGATTAATCACGAGGAGAAAGTCAACCGGTATCAAGGATCGAGTTGGTCTGGTGTGAAAGAAGGTTTGTGTATAGGAGAGGTCATTGATGAGACCGGGTTTGTGGATTTGTATGTGTTTATGACCGGACCATTTCTGGTTGCCTACGTTCCCCTTAAGACAAGGAGCTCAGGTCGACGTAGTTCGGGATTGAATTGTGTTTGGCTTTGGGGCCAGGGCATGAATATTTGTGCGGCCTTTGGCAAAAATGCTCGAAAGGTTGAATAATGAGGCACGGGCCTTGAGGTGATTCCTTGACAAGTCGTATTTGACAGTCTTTTCAGTGAATCCATTGCTTCTTGATAGTTGGCTCTGGGTCTTTGACCTCATTTATTTTTGTGAAGCTTCTGCTTGAGCTCTTTTTTTTTTGTAGCTTCTGCTTGAACTTTTATTTTGTAGCTTCTGCTTGAGCTTTTTTTCTTTTTGTAGCTTCTGCTTGAGCTCTTTTTTTTTGAAGCATATAAGGGCAAAGGCAAGCCCATGCTTGAACTTTCTTGATGCGCAGGAGGGCGAAGGCAAGCCCCTAGGTTGTTGTCGACATGGGGTCAATCTTTTGATGCTGAGTGACCTTTTGTTGTCCTTTGATGTTGCTGCCGTCGTTGACTTGGTCAAGGTGATAGTGGGGACATGTTTTGGAAAGTGTATGGCTTGGTGGACGCCTTTGTGTGTGGTATGATAAGGTGTATGGGGAGCTATCGATTGACTTTCTCACACCAATTAATCAAAGCATTAATCATTTATGGAATTACTTGTTGAGCAATGCAAGTGATCACATAGAACAAAACCATTTCATTAAATGTAATGTGGGGTGCAAAATAATGTCTCAAGTCTAGAAAGAAAAGAAAGAAGACTTATGTATGGAAAATTGAAGACTTAATTACAATGTCCGAGGAAGACTTGATTGAATGAGAAAAGTACTAGAACCTATGAGGTTTGACTGTATGATTTTTTTTGATTTTTTTTTAGAGAGGGGATAAGAAGACTCGATATTCTTTGGGCGAAGTATTGACGGAGAATTTTCCAATTTGCGTCTCTGTGGGCTCTTCAGCAGTTCCCAAATTCATTTTGGTTAGAACTTTCTCGGCAGCTTGGGCCCGATTTTCCTCTCGTTTGACAACATGCTTAAAGATTTGTTTAATGCATTGTTCATTAATGTGTCTGCGTCTTTACCAAGTGAATCATTATTAACTGTTTTTTATTAGTTAATTTATCATTTGTTAAAGTGGCAATGAGGGGATACTCAGAAAGGTCGAACTTTTATTCAAAGCATAAGGAAGCGCGGTTTTTGTTACAAGCGCATAATCTTTAGGCGTAAGGCCGTCAGACGACTCGAGTGACTCAAACCTAAATACAACAGACACGGGGTGTTTTATTTTATAAGCTAGACTCTAGGAGACGGGGGGTTAGCCCAAGCTTCTTAATTATTTCCTCTTGCTGTCTGTGGGTCCGCATTTGTGAAAGTTACGCCATTTTTTACGCTGCCACTTGCTCGGCCTATCTCGAACTGCCTTATCTCCGGGGTGCGTTCAATCCACCCACTGGTGTGCCTTGATTCCGGAAAGGAATGTTTGGGAATAACCATTCTTGGATTCTTTCTTCCGAATTCTTCATTGCGGAAGCCCCAGGTTCCGTCTTCACATCCCCAATCATCACGGGAATTTGCCGAGGACTTATCCACCATGCTTACCCCGTCATTTCTAGGGAAAGGGTTTCCGACTGTGTTGGGATCGCGGGGGCGTTCCAACTTTCCCTCTTCGATTAGCCCTTGGACCACTTGTTTTAGCACGAAGCAATTGTCGATAGTGTGACCGGGGTAGTTGTGGAAGGCACAGTGTTTGCTCATGTCCATGTTAGGCTTGCGAGTCTTTGATTGGAAATTCTCAAGGGGTTTGAGAATGTTCCTCTTTACCAGTGTCTCGAGGACTTGGCTTAAGGGCATCCCGAGGTTATCGAAATGCTGGAACTGCGGTATGCGAGGGGGATTCTTGTTCCTCGAGGGTGCTTGATCGCGGTTTACTTGGCCTCCTTTCTGGATGTAGTGGACAGCTCTGGCGGCTTCTTTTCCTTTGCCTGGAGGTGGATTGGTTGACGGGATCGCCATTCGGGAGTCTCGAGGAGGCAGTTGAGTGTATACCAATACGTATCCTGGATTATTGAAATTAGGGGCGTAATTGCCCGGACCACTAAGGGTTGTGTTTGGGAATTGGGGAAATGCTTCATTAGCCCCAAGTGGCAGTCCAGCGGGTGGAAGGTTTGAAATGTCGGGATATCTGATTGGGATGTCCGTCCCTAGTAAACATTGGGATTTCAAGTTATGGCTGCGGGATTCATACAGAGGCACATGATTGAATTCCAAGGGATATTGAGAGGTGTTAGGATCTGAGGGAACGGGTCCATAGGTGTGCTGAGGTTGGAAAATCGGAGCTGTTTTACTGAGGCTCGAATGGAGCTTTGAGCGGGAGTTGCCTTGCATTGTTGGGTTTCCTTGACTTTGGGAAGGAGGGACCTGCTGATAGCTTTGGGAAACCGGGGGAACAGGCATTTCTTCGCCTTTTATGAGGACAAAGGTCCCATCGGGTTGGGGAACCGCAACAGCTCCGCGATGGCGCATGGCATATTCGATCCAAGCCTGCTGCTCTTCTTGGCGTTGGTCGAGAGCCTTAAAAGCTTGTCAAACTTCTTCCATTGTTTGGAAGTTTCCCGGGGGCGGGGTTCTGTTTCCCTCACTGTTATATGTTGATCCCGCCATGGGGGAATAGCGGACGGTTCGGACCGCTGAACTGGAAGGGCTATCGGACCTTTTGACTTTGATACTAAAAAGGCGGCTCCCGGGTACTCTCAACCACTCTCGGTTCGCTGGAGGGGGTGACGAGTAAGGTTTAGACATGGGAAGGCCTTTTGGATAAAAAGAGGGGAAAGCTCACGTGACATGCAGTTTTCGCTTTTTATTTATGATTTTTTTTTGTTATTTTAATTTACTTAAAATAGTGTTTTCTCAGAATCCTAGGTAGGTTGGAAAAGATTGCTCTTCTTTTTCGCAACTATGCTAGATCCTGGGTCGGTGGAGACCATCTGTGCGGCTATAAGCCCCTCGTTTTGCACCTGTATTTCGACATCCCGGGGTGGACAGCCTCGGGCGAGAGTCCTTTAGGGCAAGCGGTTTCCACTGGCCTAAAAGAAAATCGAACCTAAGGACCGAGCCTGTCATGTTCGTTTTAATGCGTCGGTCATGTGAATAGTGAGCCGAGCCGGCACCTGAGTCAAGATCTGGTCAAGAGTTCGGCATGACCTCTCTTTACCTTGCTTGCGCAAGGGATCTGTGACATTAGGCGTTGGCTGGGTCATATTGTCATGGCTGACGTATTAAAGGCTTGATGACATGGTGTCATGTGGGCATGGATGTATATTCGGGACGGAACATCGTCTGGGTGTAGCTTCGAAAATCAAGATCGGGTTAAGATTTTAGCATGACCTTTCATCGCTTTGCTTGCGCAAGGAATCTTGAGTTTCGAGCTTCGACTCAGAAAATGGTCGGCATGGGATATGTATCCAGGCTGTATGACACGGACTGGGTAAAAACCAACCGAGTCTGGACAGAGTGTGATGCAAGCGTGCATGGTTGACACTGGCTAGGATGGGATGTTTGGAATGATCCCGTGCGCGTCCGAGAGGCGTAGGAAGGCCAAACGAACTGCAACTGAGACCACCCCGGGTTAAGGGTTGTAGTGTGCAGTGTATCCGAGGCAGCAGTGCGCGTAGCGTGCGGTGTACCGAGGCAGAAGTGCGAGTAGCGTGCGGTGTACCGAGGCAGCAGTGCGAGTAGTGTGCGGTCTCTAAAATTCATTTTCTGAGTAAAACAGAAGTTTTTGAAGAATTTTAAATGTATGTACACAGATGTATATTGATGCATTTTTTTTTGTATTTTTATTTTTTTTGTAAAATAAAAAAAGTAAAGCACATGCACACACACACAACAGTTAAAGAAAGGGGTAAAATGAAAGTTTGACCCTCATCATCGTTTTAAAAATATTTTGTTTTTGTTTAAAAGTTTTTAAAACAAAATATCCCCAGCGGAGTCGCCAACTGAAATTACCCGGATCCGGCTCGCGCGCGGGCCCCGGCATCTCGCATTGTCGCTTTCGAAAGTTGCCCGGATCCGAGAGGCAGCGCAATCGCGCCCCGGCATCTGGCTATTCCGTTTACGTTTTGCGTTGTGTCGGTGGAGGTGTCTCGCTGTGTTTTTGCTTGTAGAGTCTCCACGCCATTTTGATTAAGCCCAAAACATTGAAAAAAGGCATCAGTTTAAAAATAAACTATTTTTGTGTGATGAGATTTTGAGTTCGGAGGTCAGGTTACTCCTCGGGAAGAGAATATTAGAATATTAGAGCTCACCCGAGTAGCCTCGTAAAAACGAGTCTTGAAATGTTTTGAAATAGTGTAGGAAGGAAGCCTTACCAATGTTGGTTCGTGTCTGTCTTCCGCTGGGGAATAGTGTTTGAGGATGGAATAGTGTTCCGGGATGGACCGGGATTGCTTCGGGATGTGCCGGTTGTCTGCGGACAGAGCTTCAGCGTGCCTTGGGATTGTCAAATGTGCACTCGGGCAGAGTTTCGGCGTGCGTTGGGATCGCAGGGATCTTTGACTGGATTCGGGCAGAGGTTCGGCGTGCATCAGAATCGTCGGTTGGATTTGGGCAGAGGTTCGGCGTGCGTTGGAATCGTCGGTTGGATTCTGACAGAGGTTCGGCGTGCGTTGGAATCGTCGGTTGGATTCGGGCAGAGGTTCGGCGTGCGTTGGAATCGTCGGCTTGGCTCGAAAAGGGCCGGGACGCCTCGGGAAAGACCAGGCAAGGCCTCGGAGTACCACGAGGGGCCTCAGAGTACCTCGAGAGTGCCTCGGGGCAGCTGTGAATGTGTGCCCAAATTTTTTTTGGATTCACGCGAGTTTGAAGACATCCGGTTTAATTTGAAAAACGGAGTCGCCACGCCATTTTGATTACCTCAAAACTTTGAAAAAAAGGTTTTATGGGTTCGGAGGTTAAGTTACCCCTTGGGAAGAACGGATCGTCGTTCACCCAAGGTGCCTTGCCGGAGCAAGTCTCCCATGATTTCATTAATCGTGCTTGCTTGCGTGCTTTCTTGTGTGCATGTGTTTGAAAATAAGGAGGGAATGTCCCAAGTCGTCTTCCGGACGTACAAACCATTTGTTGGTTGTCGCTCGGGATTTCTTGGATTTTATGTATTCGGGATTATGATCCCGCCCTCATCTGGGACTTGTGATCATCGCATTTTTTAGACCTTGGGACTTGCGTGATCGAGAGAATGACTCTCTTTGTAGTCAAAGATGAGGTTCTTTAGAAAAGGAGGGTCCTTAGCCCATCAATCCTACACTTTAAGATGGTCGAGATTGTATAGATGCTTCATACTCATCTTAAGTGATAATCGGAGATATAGGGTTCGAAGGTGTCCCTTTCTAAAGAGATTATGAAACCTTTATGGAAGGAACGATGTAAAGATATGATCTTTTACACCGGTCCGTTCCTAGGTTGCTAATGGGGGAATGGGGGGAATGTATGTAAAAATGACACTTTAATGAAAAGATGACATTTTTGGGTTGCAAATGATGCACTTGATTCAAAGAAATGATCTTTATTGCAAATGATGCATAAAGATATGATTTTTATGCAAATGATGCATTTTTATGAAGAACTTGGCATTCATTATGCAAATGATGCATAAAGATTGCATTTTGAAAAAGCATATGATGCTAATTTATGGTAAAGACATGGTCTTTAAAGCAAATGATGTTTGGAAAAAGGATTTTGAATGCAAATGATGCATTTTGATTGAAAAGATTTGATTTTTATATGCAAAGGATGCATAAAGATGACATTTTTATTGGAAAATGGGGGTTTTAGGTGCAAAGGATGCACCTTTATGGAGAAAGACTACATTTTTATGACAAATGATGTCTAATGCATGCAAAAGGGGAAGGGGGAATATAAAGATATGATCTTTAATCTATCAAGTCCCAAGCAATATAAAGACAATGCAATGAGCAATTTATAAAGCAATTAGGATGCGAGGTTAGGGCGTGCGAGGTTACCAATGGCTTCCTTCTTCTTTGGATGGAGCTAGGAGGAGAGGTTGATCTTGGATCTTCAAGGAGGAGGGAGGGAGCTTCTTGGCCTTCTTCTTCACCTTCTTGGATCTTCAACAGCCTCTTGGGAGTATTATGATTTTGTGAGTTGATTTTGTTGTGTCAATTGTGTGTGTTGAAATGGGTAGAGGAGGGCTCTATTTATAGGCGATGCGGAAATCGCCAATGAGGCCGTGCGGCTAGGGACCTCCAGCTAATGCAGCCGTGCGGCATTATCCATTGTGACTCAGCATTTCTAGAACCATGCAAGGTGGCAAATTCTAGAAGGTTCTTCCTAATTAAGAAAAACGTGTTTCTTAATTAGGAAGGCTCCTCTTCTGACCTTTAATTAATTTGGGGCTGTTAGGAATATTTCCGGAACACTAGGAAGGTCGAGGGAATTACCGGAAAACTTACCGAAATTGCCGGGAAATTTAACCGGAAGGCATGAGCAGATTTGGGTACTTACGAAGCCCTCGGCAACGTCACTTGCAAGGCGAGTGGGGTTGTCGATAGAAAAGGATCCCGATCCGGCGAATGCCGAGACGGATTGGGAGACCGAGGTGGTCGAGTGGCTGAACCTCTTATGAAAGGCTACCTACGTATCCCGAAGGAATCAAGCCAGGCCGTAGTTCGGAATAGATCCATGGGAATGGAGAAGAGAAAGCTGGTCTCTTCTTTGGGGAAATAGAAGAGAAAATGACCTAGGAGGTCAAGCAATTGATCCTACTGGGGATATGCTAGAAGTGACCGAGGTGGTCGGATAACAAAGTCTCTTATGAGAGACTACTTCATCACTGAGGAGTGACGGAGGAAAAGGGTGACGAAAGTGGTCGGATGGCTGGACCTTTTACAAAAGGCTACCTACGTATTCCAGAGGAATCAAGCCTTGATCGTAGTTCGAGCATCACTAGATAGTTAGGAACGATGTCTAGGATCTTTGAGGGTTTTGACAATTAATGGAGGTTGTCACCTGAGAAAACTAGAGCTTACGTCACTATCGAGAAGATAGAGGTAACTAAAGCTGGATGACGTTATTTCTTTATGACGGAAATAACGAAGACTAGAGCTTACGGCGCTATCTCTTTTTGACAGAGATAGAGGTAGCTAAAGCTGGATGACGTTATTTCTTTATGACGGAAATAACGAAGACTAGAGCTTACGGCGCTATCTCTTTTTGACAGAGATAGAGGTAGCTAAAGCTAGATGGCGTTATTTCTTTATGACGGAAATAACGAAGACTAAAGCTTACGGCGCTATCTCCTTTTGACAGAGATAGAGGTAGCTAAAGCTAGAAGAACTTAAGTATACTTTGCTATTCGTGATAGAGGTATCTTAAGTTAAGAAGAACTCGAGCATACATCACTATCCGGGATAGAGGTAGCTTAAGTTGAGAGGAACTTGAGCATACGTCACTATTCGAGATAGAGGTAGCTTTAGTTAAGAAGAACTCGAGCATACGTCACTATCCGGGATAGAGGTAGCTTAAGTTGAGAGGAACTTGAGCATACGTCACTATTCGGGATAGAGGTAGCTTTAGTTAAGAGAACTTAGCATACGTCGCTATTCGGGATAGAGGTAAGCTCAGTTTAGATTTTTGACAATTCGGAGGTTGTCACCTAGCATTATCCCGTTATAATGGAATTAACGGAGGCGACTGGGAAGAAAGCTTAATTGCTTAAGAGATAAGGGATATCTTCTGAAAAAGTTGTTATCTTGGTTAAAAGATAACGGAAATTGCATGCCCAAGTGGAAGGTCCAGGGGCAGGATTGTAATTTTCTGCTCAGAGCGAATGAGGCCGCCCGGCATGAGATGGAGAAAAAGGAGCCGTACGGCTAGAAGCACTGTTTTTCAGTTATTTAAAATCAGATTTGAACGGGCCATTGGCATTGTGTTGCCGCCCAAGAACGCAGAGAGAGAGAAGAGAGGAAGAGAATTTCGAAATTCTTTCAATCCCCTTGCTTCCCTTTGATTTGAGATGGATCCGGAGGGCAATCCTATACCGAGGCAAGCAAGAAGAAACATCTCGATGGCCGCTCGGAGGAGGAGAAAGGAGCTCGTGCGAACGGAAAGAAAGTATGACTTTCTTACGCCTCCGTCGGAGCTTTACCCGGGGAGAAGAGAGCACAAATCGACGAACCCGCGTCCGGTTGGGGTAAGCATTCTTATTTGGCTCAATTCCGTCGATTTTGATTGAATTTTCATTGATTTAGGGCTTGACCCGAATTTAGGAATTTTCTAGGATTTTCCTAGGATTTTTGAATGATTTTGAGACATTGATGAATAACCTATGAGGCTAAGAATATGCAATGTGCAATTTGTTTGACAAAAATAGTGAGAATGACCCACTTTTTCTCGCAAATAAAGTAAGAATGATAATTGTCTAAAGTGAGACGGAGTTCTTGCATGTGCTAGAACTAGGTCAAAATTTTGAGAAAACATGATTTTGGAAGATGAATAGGATTCATGCATGCCATTTTTGAAAGAATAATGCTTATGTGCAAAGAATTGTGAAAATTGTGATTTTGTGCTTTAGGAAAGCAATGGGACTTGACATGACGCGTTTCAAGTGATGAAAGACGCTTTTTTGATGCAAATGATGCTAGAAAAACTTTTTTTTTTTGAATGCTTTTCTCTTGAAAATATGTGCACTTTTGTGAATATATGCATGCCTTTGAAAATGATGAAGGATCGACACACTTCTTTTGTTGTGCTTGTCTACGGGAGAACAAGTCTAGAGGACCATCGAGATTGCGGTCAAGCTTTGGCGAGAGGATGCCGGATTTCGAGAAGAATGGGGTGAACCCCAAGGGTTTGGTGAGGAGCTACCGGCTGGATTCGTTCGTCGAGGCTATCGGCGGGGTGTTCACATCACCTCTAAGAGCAAGGGCTTGATCCAGGTCCTTTACGAGTTACGGTGGGACAGGTACCCATAGCTTTCACCTGAGTGGGAGAGCTTACAGTGACTCTGCCGATTTCACGGCTATTGCGGCCTACGGTTCACGGGAGGCCCGTGACTTGGAGAGACCACATTACAGTGAGGAATTTCAGAATTTGGTTGGGTTTGAGTTGATTCCCAAGGGGCTGGGTATGGAGACGCGGAATGTCGAGGTGACAGTCCAGAACTGCATGCAGAACTTTGCTGCTAGCGATGTGACTGGCGACTAGGTGGTTACCGTCATCCGTCCTTAGTGTGGGTCCCGGGTTAATCGGGGTATGCAGTGCAATGACAGATATAAATGAGTGCGCGTGTGTGAGAGTCAATCTAGGTGATAGAGTAAAATAGAGAGTTTTTTTTTTGAAAAATCAAAAGGAAAACAGATAGTGGCCGCACCAAGTGGTTCCCTACGTTTCTCCCAAATTAGGGAGACTCAGGCCGTCGTAGTTCCACATAAAAAGAGAGAAAGAGAGATAAATAATTCAATTTACAACTCCCGAATCCCCAATGGACAGGACTTTAATTAAATAAAACCCAATCGCACGCAGTTTATAAATAATAATCAATTATTTAAAGGAAACGAAGGTTCAAGTTCTACACCTTAAGGGAGGCCTTAAGATACGGGAACTCTGCAGATAATGAATTCTGGGATTCCCCTTGCATGTTCGGCTCTCGTCTTGGACTATGAGACAAACTGGAGAAACCAGAAAACAACCAGATTGCCGAGGCCATATCTCGCGCGAGATATGATATCTCGCCGCGAGATATGATATCTCGCCGCGAGATATGCTTCATCTGAGAGCAGAAAATTCGAATTTACAAATTTTTTTGAAAACCACTCTTTTAATTTTGACGCAAGTTTAAGCCTCTTAATTTTAAGTCCCCAGCGGAGTCGCCACTGTAGCGTTGTGAGGAAAATTTTCATCTTTTCATCTTTTTGAGTCGCCACCTATATTATTCGATTGGAAACATAGGAAAACCATTTTTAAAGAGATTTGGGTTCGGGGCTTAGGTTATGGAATGGGTAGGTCAAGGAGCATCCATTCCACCCGATCCGGAGATCGGTCTTGCTAAAGAAAAGAGAGGTTTTCAATCTTTTTAATAAAATAATTAAAGAAGAACAAATAAACCCTAATCAATTTCTTGATTAGGAATGTCGGATTGTATGCTTCGAGATCGCCTCTATTGACTGAAGGGAATCTAGGCTAATCCTTTTGATGGGATTACACTACTCTAAAATCAATAGAGGGGTTGAGAAGAGAAACGTAAGTTAAAGGATGATTACCTTTTGAGGAGAGATTCGGACAGAGTTTCGACTCAAGTTTAGAGTCGAAACTTGATACGGACAGAGCTTCGCCTCGATCCTTGATTTGGATCTTAATGCGAACGGAGCTTCGCCCTATAGGACCCTCGCCCGGGGCTGTCCACCCCGAGATGTCAAAATACATGTGCAAAACGAGGGGCTTATAGCCGCACAGATGGTCTCCACTAACCCATGATCTAGCATAGTTGCGAAAAAGAAGAGCAATCTTTTCCAACCAACTTAGGATTCTGAGAAAACACTGTTTTAAGTAAATTAAAACAACAAAAAAAAATCATAAATAAAAATCAGAAACTGCATGTCACATGAGCTTTCCCTCTTTTATCCAAAAGGGCCTTCCCATGTCTAAACCTTACCCGTCACCCCCTCCAGCGAATCGAGAGTGGTTGAGAGTACCCGGGAGCTGCCATTTCAGTATCGAGGTCACAAGGTCCGACAGTCCATCCGGTTCAGCGGTTCTCACAGTCCGCTACTCCCCCATGGCGGGATCAACAGATAATAAAGAGGGAAATGGAACCCCGCCACTGAGAAACCTCCAGACAATGGAGGGGGTGCTGCAAGACTTTGAGACTCTCAAGAAGCGCCATGAAGAGCAGCAAGCCTGGATCGTAGACACCCTGCGCCTTCGTGGAACCGTTGCTGTTCCCCAAACTGATGGGACCTTCATTCTCATAGAAGATGAAGAAATACCTACTCCCTCGGGTCCTCAAATCTATCAGCAGGTCCCACCTCCACCAAGCAACGAGATCCCAGCAACGCAAAGCAGCAATCGCTCAAAGCTCCATTTAGGCATCCGTCAAGCGGCTCCAATATGCCCGCCTCATTATAGTCAATTTCCCGGCCCTGCGCCCCAAGCTCAGTATCAACAGCACACATACGTGCCTGCTCCCCCAGATCCCAATGCATCTCAGTATCCCCCAGGATTCAATCCTTTGCCTCTATACGAGCCTCGCAACCATAACCAAAAATCCCAATGTTTACCCGGGACGGGCATCCCAAGCGGATATCCCGACATCTCAAACCTACCACCCGCTGGTCTGCCACATGGGGCTAATGAAACATTTTCCCAATTCCCAAACACAACCCTTAGCATCTCGGGCAATCACGCCCTCAATTTCAACAACCCAAGGTATGGGATGGTATACACTCAACTACCTCCCCCAGACTCCCGAAGGGCGATTCCATCAGCCAATCCACCTCCATCTTCACTTGCCATCCCCAAAAATGGAAACCCGCCTCAACCTACCGATCCCAACATGACTTGGTTGATCGAGCAGATGAAGGCCATGAAAGGCAAACTAGCCAGCACTCGGAAGGACTCCCACATCGATACCTATGTCTTGGGTATGAGAGCCAAAGGGGCAACCCCTCAACAAATGGCGGATCACTTCCAGCATTCCCTCAAATCCACAGCGTTAAGGTGGTTCCTCAACATAAAATCAGAAAACTGCTCCACGTGGGACCAAATCAGCGAGATCTTCCTGGAGAAGTACTGCGCCAACCTTGCGTGGGAAACAAACCGCCATGATTTGCAAGCTACCGAACAAAAGGTCGACGAGCCTGTGGGTATGTTCTTGAATGTGCGCTCGCCCCGCGAAATTTTGGGTTTTCCAATTTATATATAAAAAAAGGAAAAGGGAAAGGAGTCGCCACGCCATGCTTTAGAGGTGCACTTTGAAAAACCTTTTAAGAGAGAAAATGGGTCCGGGGGTCAGATTACGTGTTGGGAAGAACCGAGAGTTCACCCAACACGCCTCGTCCGTAGACGAGTCTTTCTAATTAAACATCCAATTAAAACATAAGTGTGTGCAAGCATCGATAATGAACAAATGTAGTAAACGTGCATTTTATTGATATGAACTTGGAAATTACAACTTGTGAGCCAATTTATTCAGGGAGACCACATCCCTTATACAACAGATTCAAACAGATTACAGAAGGAAATGGTATCTGTAAATGGTCACATAGTGTCACGTGACACAGGACATGAGTGACCAAAGGTGTCGCGTGACACAGGATCCCACATGCATGATATGTCGTGTGACACACAGTGTCCATCTGCAGATACCTACAGATTTGATTTCAGCAACACCAATAACCAATGCAGATCCAATTGATCAACCAGATAAGCTTCGAAATACACAAACGACAACAATTCAAACTAGGGAGTGTGGATATGGATAGATCCACACCCCCTTGGGGTCTAAAACACCAAATCTCATGACGATCAAGCAATAACAAACAATTATCCAACACAAACAAGTTAAACAGAGAGATTGCGATTGGGATTCAGTAATCTAGACGGATAGAGTCTGATTACTGAATCCAAGGGAGGGAAAAACAATAGAATTATAGAAGAGCAAGGTAGAAGAGATAGGGAAAAGGGGATTAAGGATGTTACCCTTGTTGCTTCCACGAATTCAGTATCAAGTTAGATACAGAATCCTTCTACAATAGCTTCTGGTCTTGGAGGGCTTGGTAGGATAAGTTGAGGGTAGATCTAGAAGAAGGTGAGAGAATTGGGTTGGATTGGAAGGGATTAGAGAGGAATTGGGAGGAGAGAGAGAGAGGTATGTGTTTCTGGTGTGTGTGTGTTACGTTGCAATTTCTGCAGAGTAACAGTATGTCAGGTTGGAATCCATTTCTAAGAGGGGAAGGGTCTTATTTATAGGCTGCAGTTTGTGGTCACCATGTGTCGCACGACCTTACGTAACCACTTTCCATGCCTCGATGTGTCACGTGACACAAGGTGTCACCAACTGCTTTTGGTGCCAAAACCAGTTTCTGGAACATTCAGGCATAAACACCTAAAAAGTCCAAAAGGGTTTATTCCCAGCAGGTCCTTTGGCATGAACAAGGTACCAAAAGGTACTTCCTTCGCTGGAAACTTATGAAACATTTCCGAAAGTCTCGGGATAGGTCGGGAATTTACCAAAACGCCCCTCAATGCAATTTTATTACATTAAAATGCATCTAAAAGGGTCGCGAATTGGATTGGCGTACTTACCGAGCCCCTCGGCAACGTCACTTTTGGAAGAAGTGAGGTTTTCGATAAAATAAGACCCAATCCCAATTAGCGGCAAGGGATAAGGCAGAGGGCTAAACGGTGATCTTGGGGAATCAGATGGCTGGACCTTTGGAAAAAGGATTCCTACGTATCCCTTAAAAGGGAATCAAGCCAAATCGTAGTTCAGAAACAACACTGACACTAAGCAAGAAAGGGTAGAGATGTGTCTTCATAGCTTTGCTGTGTATACCTGTGGCTACTTGAGGGGTTGGTACTACTGCGGGTGGCGAGTAGCTACCATTGGTGCAAGGTTGTAGCTATCGAAGGGTCTCATGCTGCAACTGGTATTGGCGAGTAGCTGTCGGAGGGTCTCATGCTATCGTTGTTGACGGGTTGTAGTTTCTGGAGGGTCTCATGCTATAACTAGTCTTTGTGGATGCCCGAGGGACTTATACCACTTGGTGTTGGTGCAGGGTAGCTGCTGGAGGGACTCACACTACTGCTGCTGGTCTTCGTGGATGCCGGAGGGACTCATACCACTTGGTGTTGGTGCAGGGTAGCTGCCGGAGGGACTCACACTACTGCTGCTGGTCTTCGTGGATGTCGGAGGGACTCATACCACTTGGTGTTGGTGTAGGGTAGCTGCCAGAGGGTCTCACACTACTTCTGCTGGTCTTTGTGGATGCCGGAGGGACTCATACCACTTGGTGTTGGTGCAGGGTAGCTGCCAGAGGGTCTCACGCTACTGCTGCTTCTGCTGGGGATAAGTGTAGCTGCCGGGGGACTCACGCTACTTGTTTTTGCTGGTAGTTCACTGGTTTTGCCGAATGCTGGACGATCTTTTGTTGACGATTGCTTTTTGTGTCCTGAGCTTTGCTTGATAAGTCGGGGACTTTGCTTGCTGGGGAGCGGGCTTTTGCTGGTGCTTTGGGGTCACTGTTCTGGTAGGACGGGAACTCTGCTTGCTAGGGAGCGGGTTCTTGTTTGTGTTTTGGGATCACTGATCTGGTTGGACGGGAACTTTGCTTGCTAGGGAGCGGGTTCTTGCTGGTGCTTTGGGGTCACTGTTCTGGTAGGACGGGAACTCTGCTTGCTAGGGAGCAGGTTCTTGTTGGTGTTTTGGGATCACTGATCTTGGTTGGATGGGAACTTTGCTTGCTAGGGAGCGGGTTCTTGCTGGGGTGGCTAAAATAGATACGGATTCTTTGTCTCAGTTTTGGTTGAGAGCCAGTCTTCAAGGGTTGATGAGGCTCAGTTGATCATTGTATCTGCAGGGGGAAACAACACTCCAAGCGCTACATCTAACTATGCTATCTTGTTAGCAAAGATTAAACTATGTTAGCTTGTTTGCACGAGTCTGTCTGTTCTGGGAAAGAAATGCGATTATTGTTTTAAAAGGTTGGCTTTATCGGGTTTGTACATGAGATGCTGAGCTCTGTATCGGGTGAGTGTGTATAGGGGTGCATATAGTGGGGGTCTCTCTTCCTCGCACTTGCATAGGAATGTAGGAGGTGTATCGCAGCAACGGCGTGTCGAAGCGTGCTCTAGGGGTAGACTTGCAGGAACTCTGGGATATCTGATGCTAACCGGGTGTGTCGCCCGACATTCCGCATCTGGTGGACAGGTTGTGTCGCACGACGGGACGAAGCTCGTAACAGGTCCCTCTTTAAAATCAGCTCAGGCTTCATTGTAAACACTGCCCTTTCAGTAGAAGAAAACCAGCAGCCCCAACTTGACAGATAAGCGAATTCTTTAGTCAAGACTGATACTTTCAACTGCAATGGAGCACTATAATGGAGAAGTAGCCTCCCGGGAACATCAATTTCATCAGGACTTTGTTGAAATTTGGGGATTTCATCTGAGGCGTCATAGGCAAGTTATTGACAAGCGGTACAACATGCCATGCATTTGGCCCTTGAAAGACTGGAGGATCGACTGGGATTTACTTCGGGCTGCATCCTGCTTTTGGGACTCGGAGTGGCACGTCTTTACCCTTTCATATAATGATCTGACGCCAACCATGGAGGACTTCAGGGCATTGACAGGCCTGGGTGAGTCAGCGACTGTAGCATTCCCACGGGACGGACGGTCGGTTGTGGAGCACTTATCCGACTTCCTGTGCCTGCCAGCGGATCAGGTGCCATCTATGATTCTGGGTGATGGGTCCATAGACTTGACTCGGATGGCTAGGATGCGTCTGTCCAGTCCTGAGCTGTTTGATCTTTCCACTTCTTTGGATGTATTCATGTTGTTCACCCTGTCGGCTTATTATTTCTGTGGATATGCCGGAGTCTGTTCGAGTGCGTTGCTGGAGATTGTCAGGCAACTAAGGGGAGACCGGGGCGTGGACCTTTGTCAAATCCGGTCCGGCCAAGGGGAGATGGACATTGTACCACTGCTGCTAGCCGAGACTTATCATGGCATTGACAGGTTAGCAGGAGGATCGGATTTCATGGGAGCAGGCAGCCCCAGTTTGTTGTCCTTGTGGTTCTCTGAGAGGTTGCGTTTGATTGGGCCATTACCGGAGGGTCGGACAGCGATGCCTTGGGTGACCCGGCCTTGCAGGCTGCTGAGGGATGCGATTGCTGACAGGTGGAAGAGTAGATTGTCACGTTACAGGACTACTGATCTGAGCTTTTGGATTCCCGATTGGAAGTTACAGGCCATGAGAGACATTCAGGATGGATCCGTGGTAGTCAGGCTGCCAGGCTTGCATGTATCTTCATTCTGCGTTCCATCACTGGTGAGCAGGCAGTATGGGTACCCTCAGCAAATTGTCCGGGCTTTGAGGGAGAGGCTGACGACTGATGCTGTTCCGATGGTCATGACTGAGCCCCAGACTGTGCAGTTCTTCAGCAGATCTTTTCTGGAGGGTTTTCTTCCCACTCGCGTACTTCTTTGGCAGTCCAGAGGGATTACATTCTTGACCACAGAGTACTTGATCTGGTACGAGGAGTGTCAGGGTCCTGTGCAGTTGGCTATAGAGGCTCGCCGTCGGGAATTTTTGGGAGCAAACTACTCGACCAGCCGGTTTTTCAGGGATACAGAGGCACGGGGGAATCCAGATAATGTTACCGGCGATGTTGCTGAGGACTATCGGAGGCAAGAGATCCAGAGAGCTTCTCTGAGGGATGATCCAGAAGTGATAGCTCGCAGAGAGGCCTTGAGACAAGGGAGGATTGCTAGGGCCGCTTTGAGGGAGACTGGTCTGATCGAGCCACCGACGCATGTTATACCTGAGTTGGGATGGGCTCAAACCGACTTATTTGACATTCCTAGGCCAAGGACCTCCCGGGGACCGAGGAAAAGGAAGGATAGAGGAGCGAGTTCGGGAGTGGGAACGAGCTTCTAGACACTTTTCTGAGAGATAGGGGACTCTTTTTATGTTTGTTTGTTTTTTTCTTTTGAGGAGAGGGATTTATTGTATGGAACATGAGTACCCTTTGATTACTTAATGCAGACAATATGTTAGCAATGATTCTTTTTTATTCGCAGCAAGTTATTTGAATCAAAAGCAGGCCGTGCTTGAACTCATCAAAAAGAATATTAACTCCAAATGAACCTTTGAAAAGCTTTGGAACTATAATCAAAACGCATTTTGGCAAGATATGAGATTTTGGAGCATTTTTAGACCGAACCACAAGTGGTTGCCTACGTTCCCCTTTTGTAAAGAGAACTAAGGGGCTCAGGTCTCCGTAGTTCGACTCAATCAACTTTGGTGTTTAAAGAAAGGGGAAGACAGAAGGGGGACATGGTGCAACCCTATTTTTTACCTAGGCCGCCCGTTTTTAGTGTTTTCGGCCTAGATGGGTATATTCTTTTAGCACCGGGCACGTCCCTTATTTTTGCAGGGACTGCCTTTTGAGAGGTTTTCAGTCTCATCTGGGAAAATTTTATTGCGCCTTTATTTTTTTTATTTCTTTTTTTTATTACTATTATGTATTTTTTTAGAGGGGGAGAAGACTCGATCACACATAATACCGCCGCAACTTGTCACCGTTGACGGGGTGCAAAAATGGGTTACCATCCAGATCAGTCAGCTGCATTGCTCCTCCGGAGAATATCTTCTTCACTAGAAAGGGTCTGACCCACACAGGTGCATATTTACTCAATGCACTGTTCTGATTTGCGGGCTTCATTTTAAGAACCAGATAACCAACCTTGATGTCCCTGGGCTTCACTCTTTTGTCAAAAGCACAGGCCATTCTCTTCTGATATGCCCGGTTATGCTCCATGGCCTTTAATCTGCGTTCATCTAACACTGCCAATTCGTTGTACCGACTTTGGAGCCATTCAATCTCGTTTACCTCATTCTCAAGCAATACCCTGAGTGATGGAATTTCTAGCTCAATGGGCGTGACAGCCTCCATTCCGTAGGTCAAGACGTACGGGGTTGCACCGGTGGCAGTCCGAATTGAAGTGCGGTAGCCCCACAATGCTAAATGTAGCTTCTCCGGCCAATCCCTTCCTCGCTCGGCCATCTTCTTTATGATTCTCTCCAAGTTCTTATTAGCAGCCTCAACAGCACCATTCGTCTGTGGTCTGTATGGTGAAGACTTGTGGCGCTTGACCCTGTATTCAGTAAGCAGACGATCGGTCTCTCCCTCGAAGTGGGTTCCATTGTCAGAAATGATCTCATTCGGGACTCCGTAGCGGCAAAAGATTTGTTCTTTTATGAAGCGAGCTACCTTCTTAGCTGTGAGCACTTTGTAGGACGCGGCTTCCACCCACTTTGTGAAGTAATCTACCGCGACCAACACGAATGAATGTACATTGCTCCCGGATGGAGTTATCTTCCCGATGACATCGATTCCCCATGTTGTAAAGGGCCACAGAGTTGTCATACAGTATAGGTCATGAGGAGGGATGTGGTTTAGGTTGGAGAACTGCTGGCATTTATCACAAGTCCGCACAAATTGAATACAATCAGTCTCCATGGTGATCCAGAAGTAGCCCAGTCTGATAATGCTATGCATAAGGGATCGAGCGTTCATATGAGGTCCGCAGGCGCCGTTGTGAACATCTTCCATTACTCTTTGGGCCTTTTCTTTGCTGATACAGAGCAGGAGTGGGCAACCTTCTCTTTTCTTCCATAATTCATTGCCAAGTATGACGTACTGTGCTGATAGTCTCTTTAGAGCTTGCAAGCTTTTGGCATGAACACCTTTTGAGTCTCCTTCTTTATCAACAGGGAAGGAAGCTTCACCATGCTTGAGATATTGGAAGATTTGGTTGTACCATGGCTCGCTGACGGTCTCGATCTCTATTTCACAGCAGTATGCAGGATTTTCTCGCCTACCGACCCTGAACGGCTTGATTGACTTTCCTTCTGGTATTTCCACCAAGGAGGCCAGAGTAGCTAGTGCATCGGCAAATCTGTTCTTATCTCGCGGCAGGAACTGGAATGACACTTCCTTGAACTGGCCGACGAGCTCCGCAATGTAAGCATGATACCTCTGGAGACACGGGTCTGAAGTTTTCCATCTGTTGGCGGCTTGATTTATTATCAGCTGGGAATCACCGAACACTTCCAACTCATCCACATGTCGCTCTAGGGCAGCCTCTAGACCAGCTATGCAAGCTTCATATTCGGCCGCATTGTTGGTAACCGAGAAGTTCAACTTGATAGCTATGGGGGTATGTATGTCATTCGGGTCCACTAGTACCATCCCGATGTCGTTACCACTTTTGTTTGTTGTGCCGTCAAAGAATAACTACCACCGGTTGCCATTTTCTATAACAAGAATCCCTTCATCTGGAAACTGGAGATCTGGTCCCCGGGCTTCTGTACTGGGAAAATCAGCCAATTGATCTGCCAAAGCCTGTCCCTTGATCGATTTCCGGATCACATATTTAATATCAAACTCGGCTAGGAAAAAGGTCCATTTTGCCAATCTGGTGGAGATGTTGCCTCTGTCACCCTGAAACAGGTATCTGATTGGGTCCATCTTGGAAACCAGGTGTACTATGTGGGATAGCATATAGTGCTTTAGCTTTTCGACCACCCAAACCAGAGCTGCGCATGTCTTCTCTAGGGAAGGGTAATTCAACTCATTACCTTGGAATTTGCGACTAACAAAGTACATGGCATTCTCAACCTTGGAATCCTTCTTCTCTTGTGCTAGCATAGCCCCGGTGGCTGTGTCTGTGACCGTCAGGTAGAGAAGTAAAGGCTTGCTCCCGTGAGGCGGACAAAGAATGGGAGGATTAACGAGGTAAGCTTTGATTCTCTCGAAAGCTAACTGGCATTCCTCGTTCCAAATCACTTCTTGATTCTTCTTCAGCAGTTTAAAGATTGGCTCACATACGGAGGTCAGCTGGTTGATAAATCTGCTGATGTATTGAAGATGGCCCATGAAACCCTTTACTTCGGAGACAGTTCTGGGTGGCTTCATCTCAACAATCGCCTTGACCTTTCTGGGATCTACCTCGATGCCGCGCTCTGTAACCATATACCCCAATACTTTGCCGCGAATAACCCCAAAGGTGTACTTGGGTGGATTTAACCTCATAGAGTGTTCCCGAAGTCTGTTGAAGAACTTCCTTAAATCAGTGAAATGCTGCCCATCGGACCCTTTCGAGTGAATAATCATAACATCTACATACACTTCAATCTCCTTATGGATCATGTCGTGGAATAGGGTAGTAACAGCCCTCTGGTAGGTAGCCCCAGCATTCTTCAGCCCAAACGGCATTACTGTGTAACAATAGGTGCCCCAAGGAGTGGTAAATGCTGTCTTGTCCTGATCTTCCTCGGCCATTTTAATCTGATTGTAGCCTGCGAAGCCGTCGACGAAGGACTTGACCTCATAGTTCGCAGTTGCATCCACAAGCATGTCAATGTTGGGCAATGGGAAGTCATCCTTGGGACTAGCCTTGTTGAGATCCCGGAAGTCTACACAAACTCGAACCTTTCCATTTGCTTTTGTGACTGTTACAATGTTTGCCAGCCAAGTTGGATATTCAATCACTTTGATAAAGCCCACCCGTAGGAGTTTCTCGATCTCTTCCTTCACCTATAAGGACCACTCGGGCTTGATCCGCCTCAGTTTCTGCTTTATCGGCTTAATCTCTTGATACAAGGGTATTCGGTGCTCTACGATAGATGTATCCAGCCCAGGCATGTCTTTGTAGGACCAAGCAAAGACGTCCACAAACTCTTTAAGCAACTCGATCAGGGCAACCCGTTCATCTCCGGAGAAGAAGCTACCAATTTGCATTTCTTTGGGTTCTTCAGCTGTTCCCAGGTTCACCGTCGTCAATACCTCATCGGCAGCTTGGGCCCGGCTTTCCTTTTGCTCGCAAACCTGCTTTGAATTATTTTCTAAAATTTGCTCATCTATTAAGTCTGCATTATCTTCAATTGAATCTGACTTAATTATTTTTAAATCTTGATGATTATTCTTGGTTAAGCGTTCAATTGTTAGATTTGCAATCACGGGGTACTCAGAAAGATCGATCATTTTATTCAAAGCAAAGGGGAAAACAGTGTCTACAACACGACGATGGTCTTCCGTCGTGAGGACGTCAGACCGATCAGAGGACTCGAACTCAATAACAAGGGACTCGGGGGAACGACTCAAGATACGAGGAACATATTTATACGCAAAGGGACAAGGACGAGGCTTGAGCCCAAGCTTGTTGATCATTGTCTTCCAGTCAGTGACCGGTCCTCGGAATGAAGTCCAGTTCTGCAACGGCCTCTCTGTAACGGTCTCCAAACTATTCAGATCCGCAAATGGCCCCTTTTCAAACTCCAACATAGCCACCATCTCATTATCAGAGGAAAAGTCAATCAAATCACTGGGATCCTTAGCAACAACCACCCCTTCTGCAGGTACTTCCGCCAAATGCATATCATCCTCAGGCTCTGACAGCCCCTGATCCTTGAATAGATCTGCCAAATCACCATCAATGTCTACAGGGTCAGCACCGCGGATCTTGTATATTGTGGGTTCGTCTAGAGCAAGCTTCTCAAACTGTTTCACATAATCAGGTCCCCAAAAATGATAGATGTTCTCGTATGTGGCGGTGACACCTGGCCTTCTAGGCATACTAACCAACATTTCCTTCACCGGGTTCTGACTGCTGGCAAACCTCCGGATTGTTCTCATCCTTTCTTCCATTTGGCTCAGCCTCATTTCCGGACAAACGAACATTTCTCCATCCTCTTTGACAAAGTTCTTGTTCAAAGACCAGCTGTACGGGCGCATCTCAGGCCTCTTGTACCTCTTACCAGCAGCTGAGGTCATCTTTTCTTTAAACACTTCAGTCTTATCGTACGCTTTGTCTTCTCCCGTCGCAACATACCCTAGGCCTCGCCTGTTTATCTTGGCTTCTGGCATCACAAGCTTATATGGTCCCTGTTGACGCTTCCCTAGCCCTAGGCCCGGGATGTAACTCATGCCTCTCATCATTTTTAGCACAGGAGGGATCTTGTCGGAGGAGGTTGTCAAATCTATAGTGCAGACCTGCCCTTTAGGCTTCTCGATCGTGAATCCACTGAGCATCAGGTTCTCCTGGTCGAGCTTAATTTCCATCACCGGCATGGTATTGGTGCTGGTTTCCCCAATAGTGATGCTATCTCCATAAATGGTTGTCAACACTCCATCTTGCACAAACTTCAAACACTGGTGGAGGGTGGAGGCTACCGCTCCAATTTCATGAATCCACGGCCTACCCAATAGCGCTGAGAACGTGACAGGAATGTCGATAACTTGGAACTCTACCATCATCTCCTTACTCCCAAACAACAAATTCAGAGAGACTATCCCCAACACTGCCCTGGATGTCGAATCGTAGGCCTTTATGGTTTGGTTGGATGGTTTAAGGTTCTGTGCATTAATGTCCAGCATACTCATCATTTTGGCAGGGAGCACATTCATGGCCGACCCATTGCCTACTAACACATGGGGAATATGCTGTCCTTCCAGGGGTACAGTGATGTGTAGAGACTCATTATGCTTTGCACCGTAAACTGGCAAATCAAGGTCTGTAAAAGTAATAATATTCCCATACTGGGCTGTCCCGATTAGCTGGCAGGCCTCGTCGGGAGTGGCATTGACAGACACCTTAGTTTTGGACAGAGCCTCTTCCAATTTTAGCTTGTGGGGGGTAGGAGGATGTAAGTAGATACCATTAAGAAATATCAGCCTGGGTCCTCTTTAACTGTGTCAAAATTGGGTCTTCCTGAACTTCTTCATCTTCTGCCAATCTGTAGGGATCCTGAGAGGACTGGGGATTCGAGACCGCGACTCCTTTTCCTTTCCCGAATGGATCTGCACTATTCATTCCCAACATTCTTCCAGACCGAGTCAACAAATTAACCTCTTGATGATCTTCAACCACAAAATTCTTGCTAGCCTCCTTGAGTTCTGCCAGTGTGAGCAGAACAGGGCGAGTGTTGTATGGCCACGCAGCCTGTCTTATCTCATTTACGGACAAAGGCGCCTCCAAGTTAGCCGCTATCCTGAGCTCCTCCAAAGAGATTGGGGATTCTCTAGGAGCCATAGAGGATATAGTGTTAACAACCAAACGCTCTTCATAATCATCATACTCAACAGCATTATTCAAATCATACAAGTCATCAAGATACAAGACATAGCAGAAGTTATCTTTCATTTCATCGGAACAAGGGATTACATCAGTCACAACCTTATTACAATCATCACTAACATTTCCATTTACATACTCCCCAAACTCTATTACATTGACAAAGTAGTCCTGACCAACGTCGATGAGATTCACGTTGTTGCTAGGCAGAGGGTTGCTGACGATATTAGGACGAGGGGACTTTTCAATCTTCTTGTCATCCACAAGATTTTGATTAGGACGGACAGGGCTGTAATTTTCCAGCGGCTTAATCATGTCGATCCGAAGCAGGCCGTTGAAAACTTCTTCTGTAGACATCCCAAGTCATCAAACCTTGGTTGCGGCCTGGGTTGAAATCTTACTGCATTTTGTACATTGCCACCTCCTCTTTGCAGGTTGTTGATGCTGTTATCTTTGGCCACTTCTCTTCCCTTTGATGCCATTGCAGAAACTAGGTTAGGTGCTCGGTATCGGAATCCTCCACTTCCGCTGCTACCGCCGGCATTTGCATTCGGGGTTTGGTTAAATAGTTTGTTCTCACTTCTAGCTCCCATTCCAACCATTTCTCGTAAATCTGGATACCAACCTTTTCTAATGGCTTCCCTTAGTACTGGCTTCACGCACGACAAGAAAATATCTTTTTGGTCCCGAAGGGGAATTGACTCTGATAGCTCATTAAGCTTGGCGTTCCACCGCTTATAGAATTATGTGATCGACTCGTCATTCTTCTGGATAGTTCCCACTATGTCATCTCGGGTGGTACGCCACTCCAGATGCCTCTATACTTCTCTAAGAAGGTCTCTGTGATCTGGCACCAGGTGGAGCGGCATTCTTGTTTCAAGGCCAAAAACCATGTGAGCTCAGGTCCTTTCAAGGTCAGATGAAAATGGGACGCCATAAATTCGGGCGTGCAGCCCATCGCTCCCATTGTCATGACATAAGTATCCACATGAGTCTTCGGGCAGGCCGTACCATCGAAATCCATTTTTGGCATTTTGAACTTATGAGGCAAGGGCGTTACTTGAGCTGGGTCTACCACCTTGAGACCACTAGAACCCACAGTCAGTTTGTCGATTTGCTGTTGCATCTGTTTCAATAAAGCTGTCACTTCCGACGTCAAACCCGAAATTTGGGGAATAGCGGGAGCCACTGTTGATGACGGTACTGGGAACTCAGGAGTGGATCTAATGGGCAAAGCTGCTGGTGGGAGACCGAAGGTACTAGGGATACTGATATTGCTATCCAACAAACTGACCGAGCTGGGAATCCTGTTCCCGTACATGTCATAGCCATTGAACCGCACACTGGGGTTCTGGGGACCGAACTGCATTAACTGACCTCCAAACTGACCAAGAGTAGAAAATCCTGTACTGATGCATGGATCCGAATACGGGGTGGAACCATACAAGTGCTGGGTAAGAGGAGAACACACTGCGGGCTGAGGGAAATTGCCTTGGAGCTGAGACTGCGGATACATCTGAATACTGTCTTGACAAATCTGATTCCCCGAAAGACGATATTGACCATTCTGTTGCACATTATACTGACCACCCTGAAAACTGTCGGGGTACATTCTGAACTGGGATTGGGGATGTCCTGCTTGGAACTGAGATCCATACTGAAACTGCGACGCTGGGGCATTGGGAGCTGGAGAGGAAGTGAGATCGAAGAAGTTTGATGGTTGGCTGCCATTCTTGCTAACACCCTGCTGAGCAACTTGGTTATACACTTGAGAGGATGGGGGAGGAGACCTTCCTTGGAGATTCGTAATCATTCCCGGAGATGGCATTTGATCAGGGCGCGGTGCATAGCTCATGGGAGGAGGCATAGCATTATAACTAGGCTGAGCAGGCTGGACAGGAGAAGCGGATTTGATCCCGTTGTTGTTGTCTTCCGTGATTTCCTCATAAGAACCATCTTCCCGACGGAGTATTGCTATCCCCTTAGCTCTCATGGCCTCAACAAAGCGGTTATGGGCCTCCTCCTCTTGGGCCTTGGCATTCTGAGCTAATAAGCGGGCCTCACGTTCCCTGGCTAGAGCAGCTTCCAACGCTATCCTCAATTCTTCTGCAGACATATCGTTCAAACCCGGTTGACCCATTGACACCGAACCTCCAGCGGACTGAGCAGAAAATACATCTCCATTCCCGACCATATCTAATTCTGCACTGACTGAAACTGCTTGAACACGAACCAAACGAGCTCCTGGGACAGATGAGCGGGTCCAACTCGCCGTAGCTGCAGGGGTAGATACGGGTTCATAAGGTGGTGAAGGGAGATTTTGAGGAAAGGGAGAGGGAAAGGAATAAGGGACAGGCTCACACAAACAGTCTTATTTATCTTCAAGTATAAATCAGTGTCTTAAGTCCTAAGTACGGTTGGGAAAGGAGAAGCCTTTATTTATACTAACTACACCTTGGGGAAGCCTAGGGACACAATATTCAAATCACACTAAATGCTTTGCATTGAATCTTATAATAGGTAATGATACCTAAACAGAACCTAACATCGCATGGGATGGAGGGGTTGTCCAAATTTCTAGGGAAATTTGGGCAGCATAACGGGTATTCTTGAAGAATTTCAAAGAAAAATCCGGCATGACCTCTCATCGGTGCACGTTGACAATGCGGCATGATCTCTCGTTAGAACACGCCACGGGAGTGACATGTCCCCACGTGAAATCATGTTGCGTTGGCAACATTCCCACAAGATGCGAGGTTTTGGGGAAGGTATAAGGACCTACGATAAGTTTCAAAACAATTCATTTTGGTGTGATAAAAACGTTGTATCAAAACCAATCGCGGGTAAGGTTTAAGTGTGGCGCCACCTATAACGCACTAGGGGGATAGGTTTGATTTCAGGCGCTCAAGCATAGGCGAATTTCATGGCCGTCCGCGATGCCGTCAATCGCACTCGAGGGTTCTAGATCTAAGTGGTGTAGTGTGCGGATGACTAATTCTTTTATTTATGAAAAACAAAATTTTATTATTTTTTTATTTATTTTTGAAAGAAAGAAGAAAACACACACACTCTCACAGGGAAGAAGGGGGAACAATAATCAACTGAGCCACATTCGATTCAAGGGACTGCCCTCAAACCAGCTTTCTGAATACCTGTCCAGTGGCCACTCCTGTCGCGTGACACAGGACATCAGGGGACAGGGATGTCGCACGACTATGGTGGTCACTGAACCAGGACCCTGCAAACAATCAATAAAATGCATGAACTACAAAAGATTATCAAGAATGCACACAAATATGGGTATATTGGATGTTTAATCAAATGAAAGCTTGACCCTCTAAACTTTTGAAAAAACAGGTTTTCCAAAGTGTAGTTCCCCAGCGGAGTCACCACTGAATGTGCGCTCGCCCCACGAAATTTTGGGTTTTCCAATTTATATATAAAAAAATGAAAAGGAAAAGGAGTCGCCACGCCATGCTTTAGAGGTGCACTTTGAAAAACCTTTTAAGAGAGAAAATGGGTCCGGGGGTCAGATTACGTGTTGGGAAGAACCGAGAGTTCACCCAACATGCCTCGTCCGTAGACGAGTATTTCTAATTAAACATCCAATTAAAACATAAGTGTGTGCAAGCATCGATAATGAACAAATGTAGTAAACGTGCATTTTATTGATATGAACTTGGAAATTACAACTTGTGAGCCAATTTATTTAGGGAGACCACATCCCTTATACAACAGATTCAAACAGTTTAAAGAAGGAAATGGTATCTGCAAATGGTCACATAGTGTCACGTGACACAGGACATGAGTGACCAAAGGTGTCGCGTGACACAGGATCCCACATGCACGATATGTCGCGTGACACACAGTGTCCATCTGCAGATACCTACAGATTTGATTTCAGCAACACCAATAACCAATGCAGATCCAATTGATCAACCAGATAAGCTTCGAAATACACAAGCGACAACAATTCAAACCAGGGAGTGTGGATATGGATAGATCCACACCCCCTTGGGGTCTAAAACACCAAATCTCATGATGATCAAGCAATAAACAAACAATTATCCAACACAAACAAGTTAAATAGAGAGATTGCGATTTGAATTCCGTAATCTAGATAGATAGAGTCTGATTACTGAATCCAAGGGAGGGAAAAACAATAGAATTATAGAAGAGCAAGGTAGAAGAGAGAGGGAAAAGGGGATTAAGGATGTTACCCTTGTTGCTTCCACAAATTCTGTATCAAGTTAGATACAGAATCCTTCTACAACAGCTTCTGGTCTTGGAGGGCTTGGTAAGATCAGTTGAGGGTAGATCTAGAAAAAGGTGAGAGAATTGGGTTAGATTGGAAGGGATTAGAGAGGAATTGGGAGGAGAGAGAGAGGTATGTGTTTTTGGTGTGTGTGTTATGTTGCAATTTCTGCAGAGTAACAGTATGTCAGGTTGGGATCCATTTCTAAGAGGGGAAGGGTCTTATTTATAGGCTGCAGTTAGTGGTCACCATGTGTCGCACGACCATACGTAACCACTTTCCATGCCTCGATGTGTCGCGTGACACAAGGTGACACCAACTGCTTTTGGCGCCAAACTAGTATCTGGAACATTCATGCATAAATACCTAAAAAGTCCAAAAGGGTTTATTCCCAGCAGGTCCTTTGGCATGAGCAAGGTACCGAAAGGTACTTCCTTCGCGGGAAACTTATGAAACATTTCCGGAAGTCTCGGGATAGGCCGGGAATTTACCAAAACCCCCCTCAATGCAATTTTATTACTTTAAAATGCATCTAAAAGGGTCGCGAATTGGATTGGCGTACTTACAGTTCTACAAAAGACGGAACTGGAAGCTAAGCGAGATAATGGATCCTCTTTCCAAAGAAGAGTAAATGGACATCTTCCATTCCTGCCTTAAGCCATCTCTGAGGACCTTGATCAGCCATCACTTTAACCCAGATCTCCGTGCCATGGTCAACGCCGGAACCAAGTTCAAAAAGACCCTGAGCCTCCAAAAGACAACAGCGACCCCTGCTTTGTCTTACCGCTATCGGACAAACCTGTCAAACCCAGCACCTGTCCCGAACAAAGGAAAAGAAGCAGCTGGAGCGGTCCACTACATCCAGAACGGAGCTCAAGTAAACCGCGATCAAGCACCCCCAAGGAACAACAATCCCCCTCGCATACCACAGTTCCAGCATTTCGACAACCTCGAGATGCCTCTAGGCCAAGAATTCGAAGCACTGGTAAAGCGAAATCTTCTCAAGCCTCTCGAGAATTTTCAACCAAAGACTCTCAAGCCTAACATGGATATGAGCAAGCACTGCGCCTTCCATAACTACCTCGGTCACACCGCCGACAATTGCTTCGTGCTGAAGTAAGTGATTTAGGGGCTAATTGAAGAGGGAAAGTTGGAACGCCCCCGTGGCCCCAACACCATTGGAAATCCATTCCCTAGAAATGATAGAATGAACATGATAGCCTTTAGCGAGACCCCATGCGAGAATAAGTCCCCTGCTATCTTCGAAACCGTCAACATGCTATCCCGCTACGAATGTGAATGTGAAACCAGAGTCAAACGGTCCCGTGACCGGGAATCCAGACAAGAACGTCCAAGGATGAGTGTCTCCCTATGATCTCTGCCACGATCAAGACACAACAATGGATGGATCGAACGCTCCCCGAAAGAGACTGAATCAAACGGCAGCACCGGAAGTGGTCTAGCCTTCACAGACGCAGACTTGCCGATATGTGAAAACAGACACAACGAGGCCCTCCTCATCCTCATAAAGATAGAGAGGTTCTACCTCCCGAACGTCTTGATCGATAACGGCTCCGCAGTCAACATCATTGCCTTGAGCACATTGAAACGACTTCGTGTCGACCGCTCCCAGATGAGACCTTCGTCTCGAATAATCCGAGCTTACGACTCCACTCCACTCCCGGTCGTAGGAGTAATTAATCTGAGGATCCAATTCAATGCACAATTGGAGTCGGTGGAATTCCAAGTTGTGGAAATCAAACCAACCTTCTCCGCCCTGCTGGGACGACCTTGGCTGCATCAGATGAAGGCAGTATCATCTACTCTTCACCAATGTGTGAAATTCATCAATGCCAATGGAAACCTCGAGGTGATCCGCGGAAGCAGCACGATAGCAAGCGCTTGGCCAGCAAGCTAGGACCCAGAAGAAGGTCCCGATATGACCGAATACTCCTCTGTAGGCAAGTCTCCAGTCCTGTCCCGCTACGAAATTGATCCCTACATTCACACTCTAAGCCATGACGAGCTAGATATCGAAGAACTCATGTGCCAAGACGACAACTCTGAAATATGCTACTGCGAAGAATGCTTGAGAGAAGATCAAGAGATGGACGCCCCGATGGAGCTTGACCGAGAAGTAGACTCATACTTCGCCGAAAATCCACCTGAGGAAAGCTGGCTCATCACCGACCCGCTGGTGCAGGACAACCCTCTTGCCGACACGCTCGGATCTCACAGGGACAGCCATCACAGCATAGTCCAATTCAACATCCCGGTATCTGACCTAGAGGAACAATGGCGCAACCTCCTTCAAAGCCTAATTAGAGAAGGAGAGATAGCATGCCCCCTCGATTCAGACATCGTAAATATCATCCAACCAAAGATCCCATATAAAGAAGCAGATTCTATGAAGATAATCAACATCAGCAAGAATCAGCTCTGAATCAGCGAATGCTTCACCCTCCTGGAAGAAGCTCTCAATGACTTCTACCATCAAGGCCCCCTAAGATCTGGCAGCAACACCAATGGAGGGACATCATCAAAGGAGCAACCTAAAACCTCCGCGATCTGGTTTGAAGTCAAACCGTAGGCAAGCCATCCTCCGGGAACCGCATCGAATGAAGAATGGCCACCAAAGCCATCGTCACCCTTTCTAGACCTACAGCCCGCAAAGAGCAATGAAGCCTGGTCCAATCCCTCGTCGCCTAGAGTCTTGCTTCGAGTCATGTTGTCTGTGAATTCACGTCTTTCGAGTCATTTGACGGCTCTACGCCGGAAGATTGTTAGTCCATAATCAACAATGTATCGTTTCTACGCTTTCAATAAAAGGTCCGACCCTTCCAGATATCCTTTTGTTGCATCTTTAACAAATGATGAGTTAACTAAATCACAAACAGTTAATAACTATTCATCTAACAAAGAAGCATGCACATTAATTGAACGAATGCATTAAACAAACATTTAAGCATATTGTCAAACAAGGGAAAAACCGGGCCCAAGCTGCCGAGAAAGGTTTTAATCACAGTAAATTTGGGAACTACGAAAGAGCCAAAGAGACGCAAGTCAGAAGCCTATTCACCAGCACAGTGCGTCCACCAGATCTTCCAATACCTCAAAAATGGTGAAATTGCCTTCATGAACGAGGAAGGTCAGCGCAAGGAAGGAATCAAAGCTAAGAGCATCATGGCCTTAAAATGCCTCGCCTCTCACTTTGTCATCCTTGGAGACATGCTATACAAAAAATGCTACCAGGAACCACTCCTACGCTGCGTCAGCCAGGAAAAGCAAGTGAGCTCATGTACGAAGTCCACAACGGGGTTTGCGGCCCCCACATGAATGCTAGAGCCCTGATCCAAATCATTCTTCGGATGGGCTACTACAAGATCTCCATGGAGGTAGACTGCATCCACTTTGTCCGAAGCTGCGACAAGTGTCAACGGTTCTCCAACCTCAATCATCTACCTCCTCACGATCTCTACTGCATGACTACGCCCTGGCCCTTCGCCACGTGGGGAATTGACGTCATCGGGAAAATCGCTCTGCCAGGCAGCAACGGCCATGAATTCGTCTTGGTAGCCATAGACTACTTCACAAAATGGGTCGAAGCCAAGTCCTACAAAGTGCTCACTTCCAAGAAAGTCGCACATTTCCTCAAAGAAAACATCATCTTCCGATACGGCATCCCGAACGAGGTCATATCAGACAACGGCTCCCACTTCGAAGGAGAATGCGACAGACTGCTGGCCGAATTCAAGATCACACGCCACAAGTCTTCTCCCTACCGGCCACAAACAAACGGCACCGTAGAAGCAGCAAACAAGACCCTCGAACGAATCATCCGAAAAATGACCACCCGAGGACGTGATTGGCCCGAGAAGCTGCACCTTGCACTTTGGGGCTATCGAACATCAGTCAGAACAGCCACGGGAGAAACTCCATTCGCCCTGACATACGGGATGGAAGCAGTACTGCCCGTCGAATTGGAAATTCTCTCACTCCGAGTGCTGCTGGAAAATGAGATCAACGAAGTTGAATGGCTTCGAAGCCGACATGACGAACTGGCTCTGCTAGACGAGCGATGACTAAAGGCTATGGAACACATCCGAGCCTACCAAAGAAGAATGGCTAGAGCTTTCGACAAGAAATTCAAGTCTCGAGACATCAGGGAAGGCGATCTGGTACTCAAAGAAAAGCCTCCCATTCGAACTAACCGACTGGGAAAATGTGAACCAACATGGTTCGGCCCTATCGTGGTTCAAAAGATCTTCTCCGGAGGTGCCATGAAGGTGATAGACCTAGACGGCAATCCCTTCATGAATCCATTCAACGGAAGCAAACTTCGCAGATAATTCGCCTAAAGAAGACCAACTGTGCATCTCTTGGCACTCCTTGTAGTGTCGAACTACGCAGACCTGAGCCCTCAAGTCCGGGGGAACGTAGGCAACCTTAATTGGTCCGGTCTAAAAACACACAAAAAAGTCAAAAGTTTGAATGTCAACGAAGACCTCCATCAAACTATACACTTTCCAAAACATGCCCCCACCAGCACCTTGACCAAATCAAACGACGGCGGCAACATCAAAGGACATCCGAAGGTCACTCAGCGTCAAAAGACTGACCCATGTCAACTTCCAAGCTAGGGGCTTGTCTTTGCCCTCACGCGCTTCAAAAAAAAAAAAGCTCAAGCAAAGGCTTTCAAAAAAAAAGAGCTCAAGTAGAAGCTTTCAAAAAAAAAAAAGCTCAAGCAGAAGCTACAAAAAAAAAGATGTCAAGAACCCGGCGCCAACAAGCAAGAAGCAAGGAAGTCACGGAAAAGACCGTCAAAAATGACTTGTCAAGGGATCATCCAACCTCCCCATCCAAACACAAAACCCAAGCGAAAAGGGATTGGCGTCAAGGCCCAAGCTGCTTCAGTCCACAAATACAATAGAAAGGTCCAAAGATGGACGCCGCCAAGCCTCACAAAAGAAACAAAATGCAAACAAGAGATCTTCCGTCTCGACAAAGATTTAAAAGTAAATCACAAATCACTAACGATTACAAAATTTCTTGATGAGTTCAAGCACGGTCTACTCTCAAGTTCATAACATGTTAAAAGACATCTTAATACATTTAACAAATAATGTGTCTGCAATGCAATGAATGGATACTTAGGAGGTCATTCCGCGCCATATGCGCTCATTCCCTCGCCATTCTTCCCTTTCTTTCTTCGTCCCCGGCGAGTCTTCTTTCCCTCTACGCGAGCCAGCTCTGCCTCTCTCAATCCGAGATTAGGGGTCCTCCCCGTAGATTCAAACAATCCAGCAGCTCACAGAGCTTCATTCGCATGTGCTTCGGCTCGAATCTCTTCCCTGCGAGTCTGTAAAAGAGGACCTCTCTCCGTCAGTCGGTCAACTCGAGTCTCGTAGTCGAACAAAGCGTCTCCCGTAACATCCTGAGGGTCAGACCAGGCTTCGGCACTCCTAAGGCAATAGCTGCGATGGCAACCTTGCCCCAGAATCGCTTCACGCCTGCTCCCCAAAACCACTTGGGACTGCCCAACACGCTGCTCGTACCAATCCAGGTACTCGGTGGTCAATACAACACTCTCCCGACGTCGAAGGAGCACCACAGGAGGGAAAGCAGAATACTTCCATACCCTTAGAAAATATAAAAGAGCACCTGGAGCTGCCATACAAAGAGAAGCTACCTCCGCAGTGGCAAGGTCATCCCAGCCCAGCAAAGGCTCCTGACTCATCCCGAACTGCCTGGAAACAAGGGATGGAACATAGAAAGAGGACCAAGACAAATCAGGAACTCTGATAACATAGGACCCTTCCTGAAAGGCCCTCCTAGTCTCAATCCCCCAATGTAGAACCCACCAGCGGATCTGATACGTGCCAAGCTGTGCCATCCATCTCTCCCAGGCGGACTGATCCATATCCAATAAAAGAGGTCTTCGAGCAAAAGACCACGGGCTAAACGATGTCGGAGCCTCGGGCATAGCCCGAAGTCTCTCTCGTAGCCACAAAGTGAGCAAAGCGGGGCTTCCCCCTCTCATGAACCTATCCCCAGTCGCCAGACGATCAATGCCGTGAAGGGTCTCCCCCAGCACCAACGGAACAATATCCTCTCCGGCCCTGCAGTGCCCTACCACATCCAGCAAAGCGCCGTTGCGTACCCCAAGGGAGCTGACCATGAAAAGCATCGCTATCACGCACAAGGCAAATGCATCCCACGAGATGTCACTCTCATCATCACTCATAAATCGCTTCGGCAGTGCAGAAATATCGATGTGACCTGAATCAAGAGTCACACCCTGCACTTCTTCCAATGAAGTCTGAAGAAAGCATGCAAGCTTCACACTCACGGTAGCACCGCCAATTAAAGGAAGCGAGATGGCCTCCACCTCCGGTCCTCCCATCAAAGCCCGAAAATCCTCAAAAGTGGGCGTCACTTCATTATAGGAGAAGCTAGACACATGCCTCCTAACATCCCAGAACTTTGTGACAGCCCACAAAAATTCCCAATAAGGAACCAACTCCTTAAGGGACCAAACCGAGCAGAGTCGAAACCTCACCTTGAAAGCCCGCCTATGGTGCCTCATACGGTGTCGCATCCACTTTTTCAGCCGCTCAAGGAAGTATGCTTGCCGCTCCTTCGAAAACCTCGGTAAAACTCATGGAACGAATGAAGAATCCATGGCAAAAATGGAGGTTTCTAGAGAAAATGAGGAAGAAAGCTCGAAATGACTGCAAATGGGAAGTGAGAGAAGTTCTGACATCCTGAAAACGCTTATTTCCTCCCCAAAAGTAATGATTGTCCGTACAGACCTCTTTGTATGCTAGGTCTGTCAGTACGAACCTCTTTGCAACCTCGTCCCACATTTTCAGCAAACAGCAAAATAGCCGCTGTTCCCGGCAGGACCTTGCTCCTAACTGCCCAAATCCTGGCCAAAGCCATTTTCGGCAACCATACACTAACCACAAACGCATTCCCAGCTCACGTGACATGCACAAATAATAAACTAGCAACAATTCCTAGGACAATCCCCAGGAATCACAGAATACGACATTACATCTCAAATAAAATACTTTGTTGTGCACATACAAAATGTTTTATTACAGGTACCGAAATGTCTGTTGCTAAACAAAAAAACAAAAAAAATGGAAAGAGGGAAAGCAAATGAGCCCTACTCCGACTCATCATCATCAACCTCAGCAAACGGGAAGTCAGGCATCTCGGCGAACTCGCCAGCCACACCCTCATCATCAGAATACTGGACCCCCTCCTAAGGCGAGTACTCGAGGTACCCCGAGGGATCAAACCCGGTGAAAGGATCGTAGAAGGGTGGCGCCGACGAACCCTCTCCCTGTGCATCCGGTGGAGGAAAGAACTGGTGAAGAGTCTGCGACCTCTGGGCCCCCGAAGACGTCCCTGCATCTAGACTATGCCGCCCCCGAACTGGTCCCTCCTGCTGTGGCCCCGACTCAGCCCTCGATGAAGGAGTATCCATAGAATGCCTCGAAGGCATTGGCTCGAACGCCGCCGCCTGCCGTGAAGACCTGCAGGACAGCTTCCCCGCCAGTTTCTTCGCAAAGGACCGTATCCCCACATACCGACGGGTCAGCGTGTCAAACGATCGCCCCGAGACCTGCACAAGCAAACAACCAAAGAAACGCTCAGCAATAGAGATACAATCATACTCGACAAAAAAGAGAAAAATACAAAAAGGATGCCAAGATGGAAAAGAGTAAGCACACTCACCGGAGCATCCAGGTCAACCCGATAAGCAGCAGGAGTCTGCTCAGGGACGGGCACCGAAACCCTCCGCCTCGACGAATCCCCGCGGACATATGTGAAGTCCGGCCCAGGCACCAGAACATCTGGGGGACGCGGTGGGCCATCCTGCCTCTCCCTCGCTAACACCTGTGGCGTCCTCACCTTCTGCCTGACGAAGGCCCCGTACTCCTCGCCATACAAAATAAAATCCTCGGCACTCATGCCGCCCAAGTACCTCTCGTACTCCAGCACATCCATGTCACGAGGATGCATCATCCCAAAGGGTGGATCCCTCGGAGCCATAGGGGTCACACCTGGGCCATGCTGCCAGAAGACCCTCTCCCCCAGATACATGACATCACAAGTTAGGCCCCGCAGCATCTTCCTCTCCCGTGTCACCACGGGACAGCCCTCGAGGTCGTCGTCGCCATACCGAACCCAGGGGTACAGCTCGAACCCCGCCATGCTATCTCTCTCCAGGAACTCCTGCACATCCAGATATGCAATCGTGAGCTTCCCCCTAATCGTCCTCCTCCTCCTCAGAGGACGGGCCTAGCCCATCATAGCAGGATAGGCCCCCATGGCCTCAGCATCCCGATCCCACGGCTGACACCGGAAGATCTCATAGAACCACACCTGCAACAAAAGCAGATAAGGCTCAGAACAAAAGAAAAAGAAGACGGAGAAATGACAAACTGCTAAACCATAAACAGCAATAGACTCATACCTCCAACGCAAAATCGAAGCATCCTAGGGAACTGGCCACGCCTCAGCTAAATCGGTCCAGGGAAAAGTAGAGCTCGGCCAAGCCTTCCTCACCCCAAGTAATCTCACCAACCCTCCCTAAGTCCACCAAACTCTCCAGCAGAGGAAAAGGAGCGGAAGAAGCGTGATTCGAGAACAAAGTCTCGGAAAGAGCAAACCACAAAAAAGAGCGCGCCAGCTGCTCAGCCTTCACCAATCCAGTGCACCGGCGATAGGCCCCGATGTTGGTCGTGATCTGCGCCTCTACGTCACTATACAACATACCAAGGCCCTTACAAGGGAAGGGCGCAAATCCCAACAGCTCCGCCAGCATCCCGTCGAACATCCTATCCCGCCATCTCACTGGCCCTCCTTTGAAGGAAAGCCCAGTAATCGCCGCAAAGTCGATGGGAGTCACCGTCACCTCTCCCCAGCTCAGATGGAAGGTATGCGTGGTGTCTCACCAATACCCAGACAGAGCCAAGAAGATGCTTTTGTTCTTCCTTGTCTCCGCAATCCCGACAAGGTTCTCAACGAACGCGCCCAAACCAAAACCAAAGACCAGCCTCTTAGGACTCGGTCTACCCTCCCTGGAGATATCCAGCAGATGCTGCCACAGCTCAACTACGGCCTCAAGGGACCCCCGAGACTTCATCTTCTTCGCCTTTCCAGACAAAGGACCCTCATCCTGCAGGTAAACACAGCAAAGGTACGTCAATCACAGTACTTAATGCAAATATACCAAAAAAGAAACGAAAGCATAAAAAGTCCGTCCCAACACGGCAAAGCATAAAAGTCCGTCCCAACACGGCAAAGCATAAAAAGTCCGTCCCAACACGGCAAAGCAAAAAAAGTCTGTCCCAACACGGCAAAGCATAAAAGTCCGTCCCAACACGGCAAAACACGAAAAGTCCATCCCAACACAGCCAAACAAAAAATACCGTCACAAAAATACTTCACACATTGCACATAATTTTCCCCACATAGTCTGTCACAAAACACGGCACACACTATACAAATTTTCTCAAAAGAGGGATCCATCCCTACACGACACATTTTCAAAAACCCGTCACAAAAACACGACACACATTGCACATAAATTTCCCACAGAGTCTGTCACAAAACACGACACACACTACGTAACACATTTTCAAAAAGTCCATCCCTACATGGCACACACTTTCAGACAAAATCCTTCACGAAACACGACACACGTCACACTTTTTACACAAAGTCCGTTCCGACACGGCAATTTTTCCACAATGTACATACGGAAATAGCATAAGGTACAAATCACCGAAGCACGTATTTCAAAGAGAGGCACTTTATTTTCACAAATAAGAGCTAATCTCCACATTTTTGCACAAAAATCACATACCCACAATTCTTACATGCTCAATTTCAACAATTCATCACAAATTTCACAAAAAGAGCATGGCAACAACAAAAGCCCCAAATATGTGAAAACTAAAACCTAGTTCTAGCATACAACAATTCAAGTAAGAATCAAAACAAAATTGATTTCTTACCTCCCCGGCGGTCCTCTCCCGCAAGTTGTGCACCCCCAGATCCGGATACAACACATCCGGATTCCTCGACGAAGGCACAAAGGAAATGCAATTCCTTTGAAGATCTGATCTCCTCTCGATAGCCTCTTGGCTCCTTTGGTGACGACCTCTTCTAACCCTTTCCGCCATGGCGAGCAATTCAAGCAAACTCGGAAGGATTCCTTAGGAAATCTTGAACAAAAACCAAGTTTTTCTCTCCCTCTCTCTCTTTTTCTCTCGACTGAAGATGGAAAATGGGGAAGGCTTCTTTGCTGGAAGCTGATGTAAATCTGGAAAAATTAAATTTCCTTGATAGTCCGTGCGGACCTCTTTGTAAACAAAGTTGATCCGTGCGGACCTCTTTGCAAAACCTGGCAAGATTACTCTTTTTCCCTTATAATCTTTGCCCCTGGCTATCCAAAGGCCTTTTTCAGCAGATTCAATGCAGTTTGGTCCTTAACCTAACCAAACTAACCCCGGCCATCATCGTAAGTCCGGATTTCGCCCACTAAATGGCAAAACAAACCCCGGCCGTCATTCGTAAGCCTGAACCTCGCCTACTAAATGGTAAAACAAACACAAAAGGCATAAACGCCTCCAAACACAAATCTCAAGGCACAAAACACCTCCAAAACATAAAACACAAAACAAACCTCGGCCATCAAAGTAAGCCCGAAATCCCTTCCTCATCGAACAAAAACTCAAACGGGAATTCTTGAAAACCCGTACAAGACCACGCATCCCCAGAAAAACAAACCCCAGCCGTCTTTCGTAAGCCCGAACATCGCCCACTAAACGGCAAAACAAACACAAAAGGCCCCAAACGCCTCCACACACAAATTCCAAGGCACAAAAGGCCTTCGAACACACATCCTAAAGCACGAATGCCTTCACAATAAACAATTCATCCCCTCGACAGTCATCGTAAGACCACCCTTTCCCCAGCGGACAAAACACAAGGCAATCACGGCTCTCAAAATAAAGCACAAGGCAATCACGCCTCTCAAAATCAAGCACAAGGTAATCACGCCTCTCAAAAACAAGCACAAGGCAATTAGGCCTCTCAAAGACAAAACACAAGGCAATCACGCCTCTCAAAATCAAAATACAAGGCAATCACGCCTCTCAAAATCAAGCACAAAGCAAGCACGCCTCACAAAAGGCCTCGCCAGGTTCATACTCCTGAACCAAAACCTCAGTCAGAGGACACAACGTATCCTCACGCATGACACAACCTGAGTCAGAGGACACAACACATCCTCACGCACAACACAACCTCAGTTAGAGGACACAACACATCCTCACGCACGACACAACCTCATTCAGAGGACACAACACGTCCTCATGCACGACACAACCACAGTCAGAGGACATAACACATCCTCACGCACGACACAACCTCAGTCAGAGGACACAACACATTCTCACGCATGATACAACCTCAGTCAGAGGACACAACACATCCTCACACACAACATAACCTCAGTCAGAGGACACAACACGTCCTCATGCACGACACAACCTCAGTCAGAGGACACAACACATCCTCACGCACGACACAACCTCAGTCAGAGGACACAACACATCCACATGCACAACACAACTTCAGTCAGAGGACACAACACATCCTCACGAACGACACAACCTCAGTCAGAAGACACAACACATCCTCATGCACAACACAACCATAGTCAGTCAGAGGACACAACACATCGTCACGCACGACACAACCTCAGTCAGAGGACACAACACATCCTCACACACGACACATCCTCAGTTAGAGGACATAACACGTCCTCATGCACGACACAACCTCTGTTAGAGGACAAGTCACATCCTCACGCACGACACAACTTCAGTCAGAGGATACAACACATCCTCACGCACGACACAACCTCAGTCAGAGGACACAAAACGTCCTCATGCATGACACAACCACAGTCAGAGGACAAGTCACATTCTCATGCACGACACAACCTCTATTAGAGGACATGTCACGTCCTCATGCATGACACAACCTCAGTCAGAGGACAAGTCATGTCCTCACGCACGACACCACCTCGGTTAGAGGGCATAACACGTCCTCATCATCATCCGCAGCCCGGAAGGCTTTAAACCACTCGGTCCGGAAGACCGTATAAACCTCCCAAATCACTATCTGTAGCCCGTAAGGCTTTAAATTAATCAATCCGGGAAGACCATATAAACCTCCCAAATCAATATCTCCAGCCCGGAAGGCTTTAAATTATCCGGTTAGGAAAACCGTAAAATTTCCATTTCAGGATACCACCACGTCCTCATAGTCGACCTTAGCGGTCACATCACCTCAGGGCACCACCACGCCCGCATACACTCACAATTTCATGACCTCTAAACTATGATCAGGCTTGATTCCTGCTAGGGATACATAGGAATCCTATCAAAGGGTCCAGCCAATCGACCTAAACGGTTACACACACAGGACACTGCCACGTCCACGTACACACTGTGAACTACGATCAGGCTTGATTCCCATACGGGATACGTAGGAATCCTATCATAGGGTCCAGCCAACCGACCTAAACGGTCACACAATAGGACACTGCCACGTCCTCACGAACCGACCTACATGGTCATATCCTCTCTTAGCACGCGATCTAGATCAGGACCCTTATCTTATCGACGACCCCACTTCCTCCGTAAGTGACGTCGCCGAGGGGCTTCTGCAAGTACCCCAATCTAGATCACTCTCTTCTGAACGTACGGGAAACACTGCATACTCACACAAATGCAGTCTCGAACACCTGTAGCCCTCAAAAACCCAAAAAACCACCAACCAAACCAGGGGGGCTTTCTGGGATAAAAAAGCTCAAAAGGACTTTTTGGGAATTTCGGAAAATTTGGGAAAGCATAGAAGGTCCGTGTGAACCTCTTTGCTTGCAGACATAATTATTACAAAATCCCCTTAAAGTCCACAATATTCCCTCAAATCTGGGAAAACTAAAAATTTAGTTTTCATGGGAGGTCCGTGCGGACCTCTTTACAAATTTTCCTAGACTAGAAATAGAGGGCTCCCCCTCTCATTTTTCACACACAATCCTCTTCTCCTCTCTCCCCCAGCCTTCAGGCACCCTCTAAGACCCTTCAGGGCAATCCCGGTCCCTTTCGGTTCCTTCCGGAGCATTCCGAGGCCCCTCGTGGTACTCAGAAGCTCTGTCGAGCGCTCTCGAGATGCTCCAGCACTGCCCCGAGGCACTCTTGAGGTATTCTGAGGCCCCTCGTGGTACCCTGAAGCCTTGCCAGGTCCATCCCAAGGCATCCCAGCCCTTTCCGAGCTCAACCAACGATCCCGACGCACACCGAAACTCTGCCCGAGCACAACCTAAGATCCCAATGCACGAAAAACCTCTGCCCGAATCCAGTCAACGATCCCTGCGATCCGAACGCACGTCGAAACTCTGCTCGAGTACACATCTGACAATCCCGAGGGCTCCCCCTCTTATTTTTCACACAAAATCCTCTTCTCCTCTCTCCCCCCAGCCTTCAGGCACTCCTTTAAGATCCTTCGAGACAATCCCGATCCCTTTCGGTTCCTTTCAGAGCATTCCGAGGCCCCTTGTGGTACTCTGAAGCTCTGTCGAGTGCTCCCGAGACGTTCCCACGTTGCCCCGAGGCACTCTCGAGGTATTCTGAGGCCCCTCGTGGTACTCCAAAGCCTTGCCAGGTCCATCCCAAGGCGTCCCGGCCCTTTCCAAGCTCAACCGACAATCCCAACGCACGCTGAAACTCTGCCCGAGCGCAACCGACGATCCCAATGCACGACGAACCTCTGCCCGAATCCAGTCAATGATCCCTGCGATCCCAACGCACGCCGAAACTCTGCCCGAGTACACATCTGACAATCCCGAGGCACGCCGAAGCTCTGTCCGCAGACAATCGGCACATCCCGAAGCAATCCCGGTCTATCCCGAAATACTATTCCATCCTCAAACACTATTCCCAGCGGAATACAGACACGAACCAACATTGATAAGGCTTCCTTCCTACACTATTTCAATACATTTCAATACGTAGTGTACAATGTAGACATCTGATACAACAAGCATTTTTAAAAGCACATACACACACAACATTTAAAGAAAGAAGGGGTACCGAAAGACTCGTTTATATGAGGTGACTCGAGTGAGCTCTAATATTATAATATTCTCTTCCCGAGGAGTAACCTGACCTCCGAACTCAAAAATCTCATCACACAACAACAATTTTTTTAAACTGATGCCTTTTCTCAATGTTTTGGGCTAAATCAAAATGGCGTGGCGACTCTACAAGCAAAACACAGCGAGACACCTCCTCGACCAACGAAAACACGCAAATGCGAGATGCCAGGGCCCACGCGTGAGTCGGATTCGAGTAATTTCAATAGTCGCCATGCCATTTTGATTTCCTCAAAACTTTGAAAAAAAGGATTAGGGTCCGGAGGTTAAGTTACTCCTTGGGAAGAACGTTTGGCGTTCACCCAAGGAGCCTTGCCTAAGGCAAGTCTTCCTAGATCCGATTTTTGTGCTTACGTTTCTGCTCTCATGTGTGTGTGTGTTTTAATAAAAAGGGGGAATGTTCCAAGTTATCTTCTGGACGTATAAACCATTTAAGTTGGTTATCGCTCGGAATTCCTTGGATTTGATGTGTTCGGGATTGTGATCCCGTGCTCATCTTAGGCTTATGATCATCATTAAGTGACCTTTTTCACCCTCCTGTTGGGATAATCAACCATATTAGGCTTAAGAGACTTGGTGTATTTTAAACCAACATTCTTCAGGACAAGGTGTTTATGTGATTGAGAGAGAGGGACACCTTTTTTATAGTCCAAGAATGAGACTCTTTAGAATGGAAGAGCCTTTGCCCATCAATCCTACATCTAGAGATGATTTGAGCTTAGTAGGGACGTTTATGCTCATCCCAAGTGATGATCGGAGATGTAGGGGCCAAGGTTCGTCCGCTTCTAAAGGGACGTCGACTATGGCATCTTTAGTGGAGGAAACGATGTAAAGATGAGACCTTTACCCCGATCCACCCCACGGGATGCTCCAAGTACCAAAGGGACTAAGGGGAGGGGTATAAAGATTGGATCATTATACTCTTCCTACGTCTTTCGTGCCTTAGAAAGGTCACTAGACAATCCTTGGAGAGTGATCCAACCTAAAGGGACATAGGGGATGACTTTGAAAAGTAAAGATTGCATTTTAATGAAAATAAGTGTAATGAACACTATGAGAACTAAGGCTATGAATGTAAAGGGAAGACCTTTGAGGCTTTCCTATGTCCTTTAAGAACCATATAAGGTGGACAATCCTTGGAAGCAGGGTCAAGGGAAGGGGATGCCATTGTAATAGTAAAGATGACATTTTTAATAGTAAAGATGACATTTTTATGTAGTAAAAGGGAGATATTTCACATCATCATGTGATTAATCCTCCCTAGAACAAGCCACTTGTGGACCCTTTTTCATCCTTGGGATGGATTCTCCATGAATCATATGTGTTAGGGGAAAGGGAGGGAATGATGTCTACATGGTAAAGATTGGGTTTTTATGACAATATATCACATTTAATGACAATGAATAGCAACGCAAATAACAAGTAAACAATATGACAATATAATAAGGATATTTCAAGGAAAAAGGAAGGAGAGATTACCAATTGTGGTTTTCTCTATCTCCCTTGGGGGTTTTCCTAATGTAGGAGTGGTTTTAGATGAGTTTTATGGAGGAGGGAGGTGATTTTTGGGAGTTTTTGTTTTCTGTATTTCGAGTATTCAATTTGGCAGAGTAACAGTGCTCAAAATTTGTCTTGAAAAATTAATAGAGGAGGCCTCTATTTATAGGCTGATTTGTGCTTTCTAATGAAGCCGTGCGGCATTAACCTCTGGCTAATGAAGCTGTGCGGCATTATCCCTTGGTGACTCAGCCTGCTTCTAGATCCATGCAAGGTGGCACCTAGAAACTCCTTTCCAGCAAGGGACTGCTTGGAATTTTAATTCCTTACAAGTCCTGCCCCCTTGGAAGATTTGGGAAAGTTCCCGAATTGCCCCTCAACCTTAGGAAAGTCCGGGGAATTGCCGAGAAACTTAATCGAAAGGCAAGAGCCAGATTTGGGTACTTACAGAAGCCCCTTGGCAATGTCACTTGCAGGGCAAGTGGGGTTGTCGATAAAAAAGGATCCAATCTGGCGAACTGTCGAGACGGATTGGGTGATCAAGGCGGTCGTGTGGCTGAACCTTTGGAAGGCAACCTATGTATCCCGGAGGAATCAACCCATGATCGTAGTTCAGGAAATCCACTGGAGAAAGTGGTGTCATACGTGACTGTGAGTATGCCAATCCAATTCGCAACTCTTTTTGGTGCATTTTAAATGATAAAATTGCATTAAGGGGCGTTTTGGTAAATTTTTGGTCTGTTCCGAGACTTCCGGAAACATTTTATGAGTTTCTCGTGAAGGAAGTATTTTTTTAGTATTTTTTCCGGACAAAAGGAACCAAAAAGAATAAATCAGTTTGGACCTCTTGGGAAATAACCCGGAATGTTCTAGAAGCAGGTTTTGACGCCAGAAGCGGTTATGGACGTGGCCCGTCGTGCGACAGCTTGAGGCATGGAATTTGGAGACGTTGGGTCGTGCGACATTATAAAACTCATTCCCACTTTACGTTTAAATAGCTAATTTCCATTCATTTGTAAGGGGGACCTCTCACATTTTTCCCACACACAACACACACTCATTCTCAGACTCTCTCTCTCTACCCGCACCTCTCTCTCTCTATACGCAATTGCTGCGACGACTTCTTCCTCAAGCTCCCACCTCACCAGACAACAACCCAACCTCAACCACCACCGTCGCCTTACCTCCCTCTATCTCCATTCCTTCTACCCAAACTTCCTTCTTCTCCAACCTAAACCCAATCAACCCGCGACCTCCCTCTTCTCCGATTACAAAACCATCATCCAGTTCTCTCTCACCACACCAATCGCCGGCAAACTCAAAGCCCAACCCCAATCCGGTGACCTCAATCTCCCTCACCGTCGCAGTCTCACCAATTTCTCCAAATCTGACGCCAACTCCGCTCCCCTATTTCCGCCCTAAGCCGCCAACCACTGTCGTCCTTAAAAACACCAACAATCACCTTCTTCACCAGAAACCTAGCCCGACCTATTCTTCCCGGAATCCTCTTCACCGTTCACCTATTCTCTTCCTATCTCCAACCTTCGCCATCTACCCTGTTTACAGATCTAAAGCCCCTCACCATTGCCACTCCTCAGCAACGCCAATAGCTACCGCTTCCACTGTTCCTCTCAGTTATCTCCAGAATTACCGACGCTTCCTCTGCTCCCGGTCCCAAGTCTGTTCAATACACAAGCATATTCGAAGCTGCACAGCAACTTCGGTCCGAAAGTTCTAGATCCGATTCCAAAGATGAATTGAAGGATTCGATACCTAACGTGGTATCGAATTTGAGGACACTACGAGGGTAACGAATCCTAACCTTCTCTCCCTCTGTTGACTGCGTAGTGCAAATTGATTAATATGCTGTTGGTGTAGAACTGATTAAACTGGTGTTGTTACAATTTATATTTAACATGTAGTATGTTCTGATTTATTTGGATGTTCTCTCCGTTTCCTGAGTAGTGTAATTTCCATGTTAAAATGCTTATAGTGTAGAACTTAGCATACTGGTTTGGTTGTAGTTTCTTTTTAGCATGTAGTATACTCCGAGTTGTTTGGATATTCTGATCGTTTGGATATGTTTTGTACATTTATCGTGGTGATGGTATTTTATTCGAGTGATTGTATGCGTTGTGCATGAATCGTGCTAAGGTGAGCGTGGATCGTCTCATATCCACGTTCATTTAAGCTTGGATCTCTATGAGGTCGTTGGGACCTGTTTTTGTACATTGATCGTAGTGATTATACATACTCTTGTTTGATGTCGTGCGTTGGGCATGAATTGCTAAGGTGAGTGTGGATGATTCCATATCCACACTCATCTGCAATTTGATCTCTCTAAAGTCGTTGGGACTTGATTTCTATTTTTTGTTAATCTCGGATTGCTATTCATTTGTTTTCTGTAATCAAGCTTTGTAAAACCTCTGCAAAAGGCCTTGTCGTGTCATGCGACACAACCTGCTCCCAGGTTCTGTGTCACGCGACACAATGAGCCCTTCTGCAGCAGGTTCAGTTCAGTTGTAAGTTGTTTGTCCTCGTTGTAATCAGGTGGTGGTCTCCTGAATAAAATGACTCACAAGTTGTAATTCCTCCCATTCATTAATAAAACAAAGCAATAATATGCATTTTACACATATCTTGTTACACATATTTTGCACACACATTTGGATGAATTGAATGTTGAACAATTGAAAGACTCGTCTACGGATGAGGCATGTTGGGTGAACTCTCGGTTCTTCCCAACACGTAACCTGACCCCCGAACCCATTTTCTCTTTCAAAAAGGTTTTCAATGTTTCCTTAAAAACGGCGTGGCGACTCCTTTTTTTTATTTTTTCGGCGAGCGCACATTCAGTGGCGACTCCGCTGGGGACTTGAAACTTGGTTTTCAAAAGTGGGTCAAACTTTCGTCATTGTTCAACATCCATTTTATTCATTTGCGTGTGCTTTGATTGTGTGACATTTCATGTGCTTAAATGCATCTTATGTGCTTTGTTTTATTCCGTTCCCTCCTTGTGTCCCATATTTGTTGTCTATGTTGTGCTGGTTCTGAGGCTATGTTATTGCATTTGCTTGGAGGCTGGGGCTGGTTATGATTCTTTGGTTCAGATTCTGGAAGTGACCTTTTCTGTCACGCGACACAATATGCTATGGCTGTCCTGTGTCACGCGACAGAAGAGGCCAAATTGCAGGATTCGATTTCTTGGTGCAGGTTGTGATTGTGGGGCGGTCCCCCATGATCAATATTGTTGATCCTTGATTATTGTATCTCTGTGGGAGTGTGTATGTATTTTCCTTTTATCACCCTTTTCAAATAAAAAATAATAATAATAAAAAATCATTTTTCGCAAAATAAAGGAAGATATCCATCCCGCACACTACATCACCTAGATCTAGAACCCTCGGGTGCGATTGACAGCATCGCGGACGGTGATAATATTCGCCTACGCTTGAGCGCCTAATGTCAAACCTATCCCCCTAGCACGTTATAGGTGGCGCCACACTTAAAGCTTACCCAAAATGGTTGGTTTTGACACGCCATTTTTCAAATATATTAAAATGAGTTGTTTCAAAATTTATAATAAGCTTTCATACCTTCCCCAAAACCTAGCACGTGTGGGCATGTTGCCATCGCAACATGATTTCACGAAAAGACATGTCGTTCCTGCGGCATGCTCTAACGAGAGATCATGTCACTTTGTCAACGTGCACCGACGAGAGGTCATGCCAGATTTTTCCTTGAAATTCTTCAGGAATACCCGTTATGCTGCCCAAATTTTTCCAGAAATTGGGGCTGCTCGTCCGTCCCATAAATGCTTTGGTTTTATTTAGGTACTATTGCCTATTATTCATTTTGAACCAATACATTTGGTGTATTTGTAGATGATGTGTCGATAGATTCCCCGAGGTCTAGATTGCGTGAAATAAAGGATTAGCCTTTCCCAACCGTTCCTAGGACTTAAAAGACACCGATTTTTAATTGAACAATAATAAAGCGTTGCACGAGTCCGTCTCCTTTCCCGCTCTTCCCTCTCCCATACCATCTCAAAGTTCTCTACCCTCCGTCTATACACGCTCTTTCCACTCCAAGGCTACGGCAAGTTGGGTGTGAGCTCTCGTTCTCAGCGCTCATTGGTCCATATTCCCGAGGCAGAAGCAGTTCAAGTGCCCGAGCGGTCGTTCATCTGATTCAGAATCCAAAAGACTCGGTGCAGAGAAGATTATGGCCCACCAGTCTGGAGGTTCGTAGCCCATGGGTCAGCAGAGTGCGAATGGTGTGCCCATCGAAAAGTGGCAAGCTACCCTTGAAGCTGTTTTTTTCTCGCAAGCGGGAGGCCCGGTTGTTCGCTCAGATAGCTAAGGCTCAGGAAGACGATTTATGAATGATAGAAAGATTGATAAAGGTCCTCACCGCACCGATGGCAACAATGCTCTTCCTCCCATCAAAAGTTGATGCAGTCGATCAGTCCTCGTAGGTTCTAGAATGTCCCTTTCGGTCATGAGTCTGTCGAGTCCAAGTTGGACCAATTTTGCTTTGCAGTGATAAAATCTTTGTTTCTCTTCTTGCTAGACTCGAGACATCATTAGCACACCTACGTTACACTCGATTGAAATGGTCTTATTCCAAATGATCACTTGTGCTGCTCACCGACTAATGCTTTGAAATGACTGATGTTTAAATTGATTGGAATGAGAAAATCGACTGATATCCTTCTCAAAGCGGGGCTTACCAACTCCCCACCTCATTCCCCATATGCTCACATACCTTCCTTTGTCCTCACCATCTCGTTGATTCGATGAATTTGCATGGATCTTCCCCAGAGTAAGCTCAAGCAAGCAATGAAGACTCAATCTCGTTCGAAACATCCGGTAGGGACTGCGGTTGAAACCTTTCACCCTTAGGAAAACCATTACCTCACCCTCACTAAATCATACCCCTTCGGTTCAAGATCGGCATGTTTTGAAACCCATTTAGCCATCGCAAGAAGTAGAGGGATTATCCTTGAGGCTCCCGTGATTCAAAAGAAGATTGACCTGGTCCAAGCTCAAGAACGACGGGAAGCAATGATCCATCCTGGGGACTAGCTGAAATGCTCCTCTCAAAGAAAAAATTGAAAAGAAAAAGAGAGAGACAAAAATAAAAAAAAACAAAAAAAAAAGAAAAGAAAAGAAAAGAAAGAAGAAAAGAAAGAGAGCTTAGTCCCCAGCGATCCTCTCAAAAGCAGAAGTCAAAGGACCCGGTCGTTACTCAAAGGGAGTCTCAGAGCCAATAAAGAAGCAGCACGGATGTCCCTCACCATTACCTTAACCAATTCCGGCCGTCCTCTCGATTTTAGAGGACATTCCCATTACCATTACCCTTACCTTTGCCCTTAGCCAAAGCCATATTTGACCTCTCATTCTTAGAGGCAATGAAGATACAATCACAGATTTCCCTCAGGTTAGAAACCCCAAACACTTCCTAAAAAGCCAACCTCTCATCTTTAGAGGTTCAGTCAGTAAAAGGCCTAGCCGACCTCTCGTTTTAAGAGGCCATGATATCCCAAATTTACCCGAAGACCGATCGAAACCCCGAGACCCAGTCGCAGTTACTTGGAGTCAGACTACTGAGGCCTTCCTTGAAAAGTACCATGGGAACCTTGAGTGGCGCACAACTAGAGACGACTTGGTTGGCACAATCCAAAAGAATGATGAGTCCATTACTGAGTTCTACAAGAGGTGGAAAGCAAAATTGAATGAACTGCCCGAGCCAATTCCATTGCAAGATCAGAAGGACATCTTTTTGTCATGTGTGAAGCCAGTTCTCCGTGAAGCTATTGGGAATGGTTGGTACCCCGATTTAAGGGAGATGGTAGGCATGGGAGCCCGTAGCGAGAATCGACTCTTCAACCGTACCCCAAATGACAAGACCGGTAATGTTAATGGTTATGGGTCCAAGATGGTCAATCCAGTTTCCCGGGTCCCAAAAGACAATAGTATCAACAACCTTCAGAGGGGAAGCACTGGCCCAAGCAGTGAGAAATTTCAACCCCGTCAGCCACGAAAGTTTGATGATCTTGGCATGACTACAGAGGAAGCATTTAATGGTCTGGTTAAGACAGGGATGATCCAGCCCCTTGATAATTACCGCCCTATGCATTGCAACCCAAAGCTGGATACGAGCAAGTACTGCTGCTACCACCAGTTCCCTGGCCATACAACCAATGATTGCATTCCCCTGAAGATGCTAATTCAGAAGCTTGTCGATGATGGAAAGGTTGAGAAGGCTCACCCCAATGTTGTCCCCGATCTTCTTTAGTGATGTCAGCAGAAGCGCAGAGGCGGCGAAGTCAATCAGTCAGCGTCATAAGTTTTAGAGTGTCTTTTATGTGGTCAGGAGTCTGTCGAGTCCATGTTATGAGTCTTTTTATTGCAGTAATGAAAATCTTTGTTTCTATTCTTACTAGACTCGAGACATCACTTGCACACCCACGTTACACTCAATTGAAATGGTCTTATTCCAAATGATCACTTGTCCTGCTCACCGACCAATGCTTTGAAATAACTAATGTTTGAACCGATCAGAGTGAGAAAATCGACTGATATCATTCCCCACCTCGATTCCAATATGCTCACATGTCTTCCTTCGTTCTTCCTATCTCGTTGTTCGATGAATTTGCACGGATCTTTCTCAAAGTAAGCTTAAGCAAAGCAACGAAGACTTAATCTCGTTCGGATCATTCGATAGGGACTGCGGTTGAAACCTTTCACCCTTAGGAAAACCATCACCTTACCCTCACCTAAACAATACCCCTTCATTTCAAGATCAGCACGCTTTGAAACCCGTCTATCCATTCCCAGAATAAGAGGGTCTATCCTTGAGACTCCCGTGGTTCAAAAGAAGGTTGACCGTTTCCAAGATCAAAGAACGGCGGAAAGCAATGATCCATCCTGGGGACTAGCTGAAGTGCTTCTCTCAAAGTCAAAATTGAAAAAAAAGAGAGAGAGACAAAAATACAAAAAAAGAGAATAAAAAAAATAATAAAAAAAAAAAGAAAAGACAAGAAAGAGAGCCTAGTCCCCAGTGATCCTCTCAGAAGCGAAAGTCAGAAGATTCGGTTGTTACTCAAAGGGAGTCTCAGAGTGAATAAAAGAGACAGCACAGATGTCCCTCACCACTACCTCAAACCAATCCCAAGCCGTCCTCTCGACTTTAGAGGACATTCTCATTACCATTAACTTTGCCTTTAGCTAAAGCCAAGATTGACCTCTCATTCTTAGAGGCGTTGAAGATGCAACCACAGATTTCCCTTACCTTAGAAATCCCAGACACATACCCAAGAGCCAACCTCTCATCTTTAGAGGTCCAGTCAGCAAAAAGCCTAGCCGACCTCTCGTTTTAGAAGGTCATGATATCCCGAAATCACCCAAAGACCGATCGAAATCCCGAAGCCCAGTCGCAGTTCCTACCTGATAGCAGCTTCATTCCAGAACAAATTATTTCTTAAAGCGGAGCCAAGTTTATCCCGACTCAAGAGATTATCAAGTGAAGATTGTGCAAATTCTATCCGTTCATTCGACGTCGCATGTGAGCATACTTCATTTCTACTCCACAAACACCCGCCGTGAATGTCCCACTGGGGCTTCGCATCTGTGTCTCCCATCGACACTCCAAGAGGACACGTTCTTTCGATGCTCAAAATTCTCGAAGGTCCTCACATCCCCGAACTTCATCGTTCATTCTTTTCATTCGAGATAAGCCCGAACTACGGCGACCTGAGCTCCTCGTAAGGAGGGGAACGTAGGCAACCATACTTGGTCCGGTCGAAATCACAAACAGATCTCAGAAAATCTGGTCTCCTCAAGGACCATTCCCATACACTATTCATCTTTCCGAGTTTGATTCTCGATATCTGTGGGCTTTCTCCTCAGGATTGATTGAAACATTTGTTCATGTCAGCTTTGGTGGTTTGAATAACCCGAACATCAATAAAGGGTTTTAAGCAGCTTTGTGATCATCACGAATAAGACAGGTTTTCAAGTGTCTCGACAAGTCTAATCTTTCTACATAATAGGAAGATAGAGCTAAACACTGTTTCGGTCAGCAGGGGCTTCTATACACTATTCCACACCTTGCGATGCTTATACTCTCTCAAAAGAGTCAAACCAAAAGCGAGAGTGTCATACACAAAATTGGGATTCATTTCCCACCCTCGAAGGATGTGCCCCTGCGTGTAAAACATTTCCGAGTCTTGTCCAGGGACTGATTGACTGTGGTGTGAAATGATGAGTTGCCTCCTCGGCCACAAGATGACTGTCTGCGATGAAGCTGCATGGAATTGCCTCAAGCTGGGGCTTTGGTTAAGGTATCCCTCCGACTCTGCTTACCAGATTCCCCTCGGGTTTGCTTTATAATGTCAACTGGGGCTTCGCCAAGCCGGGATTACTCTCTGCCCCCTCTGCTGCTTACTGTCTCAGACGCGCGATACACTTTGTCCTCACCAGCAATGGACCTGCTGCAATCTGTACTCCCGGGAGCGTCCCCGACTTGCCTAAGCTGCACCTTCCATACACTGTCACTTATACACTTTTCAAATCCTCGGGAGAGGGTCCACCCCATCACAAACACTTTCGTCCCATACACGATCCCTCATAGAGCAACTGATACAGACACATCTGCTCACCAAGCCATGCAAAAAAAAAAAAAAACCCCTCACTTCCCTATTCTCCCCAGCTGAGATGGACTTGTGCAACCAAAGATTAATAATGCATAAGCGAAGAGTCTAATAAAATGCAAAGTGTCTAGAGTGTTGTGTCTCCCCCGCAGAGTACAATAATCAGGTGATCGTAATGTGATTGAGAGGACTGCGCCCGAATCACAGTTCTGGACAAAGATTCCAAACCCTGCAGGTAGCAGACCCCGCCTCTATTATCTTCAAAAGGTCCAGAACTACGATTTGGCTTGATTCCCTTTTTAAGGGATACGTAGGAATCCTTTCTCCAAAGGTCCAGCCATCTCATCTCACCAGCCTCATCTGAAAGAGCCCCAGCAGCCCCAGTCTTCAAATAGTGCTTGTCAAAGAAAGAAAAGAAAGAAGAGCCCCAGCAGCCCCAGTCTTCAAACAGTGCTTGTCAAAGAAAGAAGAGAAAGAATAGCCTCCAAAGCAGAGCACCCCAAAAGAAAGAAGAGAAAGAATAGCCTCCAAAGCAGAGCACCCCAAAAGAAAGAAAAAGAAAGAAGCCGACTCCCCAGAAATGCAGAGTCCACGGCCCAAAAAAGTGAAAGAAAGAAAGCTGACTCCCTAGAAATGCTGAGTCCTCGGCCCCAAGTGAGAAAGAAACTATCTCCCTAGATAAGAGCAGAGTCCCCAGCTTCCCAAGCAAAGCTAAGGGCACAGAAGAAAAGACGAACAATCAGCAAGGACAGTCCAGCAACAAAATCGACAAGAGAAGAACAAAAGAACATGAAAGAAGTAGTGTGAATCCCTCGGCAGCTACACTTATCCCCAGCAGAACCAATGGTAGCATGAGACCCTCGACAGCTATCTCCCAACAGCAACGGTAGTCTAAGACCTTCCGGCGGCTACAGGTGAGCACAGCACAGGTATGAAAGCATGTCTCGGTCAATTACTTTGCTAGAAGCATTAACCCCTTTTTAGGTCAAGAGACCTTCAAATAATCCCTTTCAGGTTGAGATGCCTTCAAATGATCTCGTTTAGGTCAAGAGACCTTAAAATAACTCCTTTTAGGTCAAGAGACCTTCAAATAATCCCTTTCAGGTTGAGATGCCTTCAAATGATCTCGTTTAGTCAAAAGACCTTAAAATAACCCCGTTTAGGTCAAGAGACCTTCAAATAATCCCTTTCAGGTTGAGATGCCTTCCAATAATCTCGTTTAGGTCAAAAGACCTTCAAATGATCCTTTTAGGTCAAGAAACCTTCAAATAATCCCTGTCAGGTTGAGATGCCTTCAAATGATCTCGTTTAGGTCAAAAGACCTTCAAATGATCTCGTTTAGGTTAAGAGACCTTCAAATAATCTCATTTAGGTCAAGAGACCTTCAAATAACCCCTTTTAGGTCATGAGACCTTCAAATAATCCCATTTAGGTCAAGAGACCTTCAAATAACCCCTTTTAGGTCATGAGACCTTCAAATAATCCCTTCTAGGTTGAGATTCCTTCAAATGATCTCGTTTAGGTCATAAGACCTTAAAATAACCCCTTTTAGGTCGAGAGACCTTCAAATAATCCCTTTTAGGTGAAGAGACCTTCAAATAGTTTTCCCCTATGTTCAGCCCCCCTCAATTAGTTTCTTCCAAACTACGATTTGGCTTGATTCCCTTCTTAAAGGGATACGTAGGAATCCTTTCTCAGAAAGGTCCAGCCATTAGACTGCCCGATTCACCCTTCTAGCTCGTTACCTTATCCCTCTATGCTCATTGGGATTGAGTCTTATTTTATCGACAACCCCACTTTTTCCAAAAGTAACGTTGCCGAGGGGCTCTGTATGTACGCCAATCCAATTCGCAACCTTTTTAGATGCATTTTAATGTAATAAAATTGCATTAAGGGGCGTTTTGGTAAATTCTCGGCCGATCCTGAGACTTCCGGAAACGTTTCATGAGTTTCCCGCGAAGGAAGTACCTTTTGGTACATTATTCATGCCAAAGGACCTCTTGGGAATAAAACCTGTTGGACCTTTTGGGTATTTTCCCGGAATGTTCCAGAAACTGGTTTTGGCGCCAAAAGCGGTTGAACCACCTTGTGTCACGCGACAGCTTGAGGCATGGAAAGTGGACGCGTAAGGTCGTGCGACACACTAAGGTCACCAACTGCAACCTATAAATAAGACCCTCCCCCTCTCAGAAATGGGATCCCAACTTCAGCCTACTGTTACTCTGCAGAATTTGCACCGTAACGAAACTCCCAAACACAACCCTCTCTCTCTCCTACCTTCAACCTACCCAATTCCTTCCCATCCAAACCCCTTTCTCAAGCCATAGCACTTGGACCCCTTGCATCAATCCTTCCAGATCAGAAGTAATGAATTGAAAGGTTCTGTATCTGACTAGATACAGGATTCGTGGAAGCATCAAGGGTAACGATTCTCCAACCTCCCTCTTCTCTCTCTCTCTTGCTTAATTTCTCATAATTCTAGCATTTACTTCTGTTTGGATTCAGTAATCAGATCCTAGCTATCTGGATTACTGAATCCCAATCGCAATCTCTCTGTTTAACTTGAATAATTCGTGCAATTGAGCTTCTATTGTTGAATATTTGATTGAACTTGGTGTTTGAACCCCAAGGGGGTGTGGATCTACCCATATCCACACTCCCGGGGTCGATTTGGTGTTGTTTCTGTATTTCGTTCGTAATTTAGTTAATCGATTAGATCTGTATAGCTTTCTGTTGATTCTGTGTTCATCCTGTTAGTTTCTGCAGATGGCTTATGTATGTCACGCGACACCTTCGTCTCCAAGTGATCCTGTGTCACGCGACATATATGGTCACTGGTGCGACGTGTCATGCGACATACATGACCTGTCTGCAGAGACCTCTTTCCTTTGTAATCTGTTTTAGATCATTTGTATCAGGGATGTGGCCTCCCTAAATAATGGGCTCACAATCTGTAATTCTCGTTTCATAATTAATAAGATGCATTTTACCACACCTTGTTTATTATCAATATTTGCACACACTTTGGATTTATTTGGATGTTTGATTGAAAGACTCGTCTATGGACGAGGCGTGTTGGGTGAACTCTCGGTTCTTCCCAATACGTAACCTGACCCCCGAACTCATGTTTTCTCTCTAAAAAAAGGTTTTCAATGTTTCCTCTTAAAACGGCATGGCGACTCCTTCATTTTTACGAAAAACAAATTTTCGGGCGAGCGCACATTCACCCCAGCCTCATACTCAAAAAATCGGGGAGGCGCCGGTATCTGCATCCCCGCCACCCTCCTGGAAGCCATCACCTGAGGAGTCACCAATCGGGTGAAGACGAACTGGGCATTATCCCCACCATCAGAAAGCTCAGCAGCATCAATGCCGGTCCGCAGCCGCTCCAAGTCAGGTAAGGCCCGAATATGCCATATCCCCGAAGGAGGATCATGAGGGACACGGGAGACAGCGCCATAACCATGCTGCCTACAAACTCTCTCCCCCAAATAAAGGGCATCTCCCTCCAGGCCAATCAATAGCCTCCTCGTCCTCGTCACCAGGGCAGCAGCACCGACCACATCCTCGCCATACCTACCATGCCAGGGGAAATGTCTCAACCCAACAGGGGTACCCCTTAAAGCGATCATCGTGTCATGGTAGCATGCCGTCTTACGGGGCTTCGCCCCGTCCACTTTCCGGCTCTCCCTCGCTCCAAAAGTCCAACGGTGAATAGCAGGGAACAGATCTGCCGCGATCCTCTCAGGCACAGTCTAGGTGTAACAGCCAAACACCTCATAAGCTCACACCTGAAATCAAAAGACAGAAAGCTTTCAGTGTGCAGCAACAGTAAAGGAATGAAGACAGAAAAGTCAAATGCAGTAGTCAAGTTGCGAAAAGCAAAGGGCATACCTCCAGCACAGTCTGATAAAAATCCAAAGAGGTCACACTGCCTCTGCTCACCTCATCCAGGCCTCTATATACCTGGGCCAAGCCAGCCTCTCCCCATGAAAAAGTGGACACCTGGCTCCAATCTCTAAGAGGCTCCAACAGAAGAGTCAATGCCGTCGTAGAGGCATTACAGAATAGGGTATCAGAAAACCCGGCCCATACGAAGGCTCTAGCCAACTGCTCAGCAGTAACAATAGCGGCACCCTCAGAAAAGAGACGGCACTGATGAGTCAAAGCAGAGTGCAAGTCCGCCAGCGGAACCCCATTGCCCTTCAGGCGAAGGGTCAGTCCAGTCAAAGCTCTAATGGCATCTGGGCTCAGCACACCAGGATCCTCAGAGAAGATGGGCCTGTCCGTAAACTGCAGACCGGTGATAGCAGTAAAGTCATATGGAGTGATGGTCGACTCACCCCAAGAAAGATGAAATGTGTGGGTAGAATCCCACCAGAACTGTCTAAAAGCTCGCACCAGCTCCACGCTCCTGGCCGTGTCTCCAAAGTCTCCAACAGCTGTGAAAAATGGTCCAAGACCAGCAGCGAATACCAGTCCCTTGGGACTGTCCGGTAAGTCAGAGGAACCGGGAAGAAGACCCCAGATGGTCGCAATCGCCTCAGGGGACCCCTTGGTCCGCAAAGTCTGCAGGTAAGCACAGCACAGGTATCAAAAACCATACTCATCACAATATGTGCATTCATTCATGTGCATTTTTCAAAAAAAAAATCACCAAATTCTTTCAAAAAGAAGAAAAACAGAAAAAGAAAAAATCTTTTCAAAATAATGCATTCCATGCCAAGCATGCAATTCCTTTTTGGGTGCGATTTCCCCCAATTTCAATCTCAAACCCTAGAAATCAAATTTCAAAAAAAGGGTTAATCTTTCAAAAATACTTACCCCCTTCGGCTCCGTGGTAGAAGTATGAAAGTCGAGGCCCGGGTAGAGGCCATTCCCCTCCGGAAATCTCTTCCGTCTATTCCGATCAACGAGTCTCCTCCTCTCGGACAAGACTTGTTGCACGTTCCTTCTCGATTCGGCTCGCGGAGGCATTATCAAAATCTTTGATTTGAATCAAATTAAGGGAAGAAATTTCGAATTTTTCTCTCCCTTTCTCTCTCTGTTCTCGGTGACAATGGGTGTTGATTTAGGTCTGTCCTACGACCTGCGGTTTTAATTAAAACTGCCTGGGAACCTCCCCATGTCGGACGACAACCATGGTCCAGAAGGGGTGATTTTCCCCTTTTGCCCCTGATTATGTTCCGTCAGCCTATCTTGGCTGCTCATCATCAAAATTCATCAATTCATTTGGGGTCAAATGCCCATCTCCCTTGGTCAACACAGAAATTAGCCCGAAATGGCTCTAAACTACCCGGTCCGGAAAACCGTACAGCTTCCAACACAGAAAATAGCCCGGAATGGCCATAAACTACCCGGTCCGGAAAGACCGTACAGATTTCCCACTCAATACAAATCCTCGGGGTGACTCCCCATAAAAACAGTCAAATTTGCGGGTGACTCCCAAAGAAAAAAGTCAAATCTTCGCGGGTGACTTCCCAAAGAAAAAACAGTCAAATTCACTGGTGACTTCCCAAAGAAAAAACAGTCAAATTCGCGGGTGACTCCCAAAGAAAAAAGTCAAATCTTCGGGGTGACTCCCCACCAAAAACAGTCAAATTTGCGGGTGACTTCCCAAAGAAAAACAGTCAAATTCGCGGGTGAATCCCAAAGAAAAAAGTCACATCTTCGGGGTGACTCCCCTTGGAATAGTCAAATCTCGGGTATAAACGCCCATCTTCAGGGTGACTCCCCTTGGAACAGTCAATATCGGGTATAAACACCCACCTTCGAGGTGACTCCCCTTGGAACAGTCAATCTCGGGTACAAAGCCCGTAGCCTTTCATTTGGCACGTCCATCTTTAGCGAACTACGATTCGGCTTGATTCCCCCACGGGATACGTAGGAATCCTCTTCATAAGAGGTCCAGCCACTTGACCATCTTGGTCACCTCTTTCCCCGCCGTTCGTGTCCGGCTCGGGATTCTCATTTTTTATCGACGACCCCGCTTCCCGTGGAAGTGATGTCGCCGAGGGGCTCTGTGAGTACCCCGACCCGAACTCATGTTTTGGGTCCATTTTAATTAATTGTTGGACTCATATAATTGCTAAAGAAGCAAATAGAGATCAATTGCCCATGCAGCCCAGCCAACCCATTGGGCCTGCCAAGCATTCGGCCCAATATGGCCAAAAGGAGTACGCTGTCGTCCGACATGGGACACTAAGGCGGTTTAACTGCCCCTGTCGGACGACAAAGGCCTTCCCATCAGCCTGCCTATAAATACAAGGCATGGCTGATCATTTTGGGGGACTTGGAGTGAATAGAGGGAGGATACCAGTAATATAGGGAAAACTCTGTCCAAATAGAGTCTCCATCTCTCTCTCATACACACACACTCACCTCCTTCCTCACACACACACACTTCAAGGTCAAGATCCAAAGAAGCTCCCTTTGTTGGTGTGTAGAAGGGGTGGACACCATACTACTGGTGATCTCACCTTGTGGACTACAATAGGTAGCCACTAAACCCTTCTCCCTCTTTAAATAAAGTCTTTAATACATTTATAATACATTGCATGCTTATTTGCTTTAATATTATGTAGAAATTGGGATTCTTGCATGATAAAGGTGGTGGAGAAGTGAGTCTTCAATATTCACTTCTCCCCACCTCAGATCTGGACATTTGGTCATCTTAGGATCAATAAAGATTCAATCTTTACGCATTTGCATCGAGTTAGGAGGAGATGGCTACTTTAAAGTGGCCAAAAATATGTGATTCATCACATTTGGTCACTAAAGCCATGTGATCCTCCCATAATACTCATATATTATTGTTTTAATACTGCTTACAGTTAATAAAGGTGCTCAGTTTTCCTTGAGAAGCAAAGAGGAATCAAACAGACTGAAGGGCACAGAAATGGCCTATCCCTGTCGGACGACACAGGACTCCATGGAGATCCTGTGTCATACGACATGGAGATCCCAGAAGGCTGTAAAGCCATTCTTGGACTTCAGATCTGTCCAGATTACCCCTTTTGTAACTCAAAGCTTACCTAAGCATTTCTGTGGCTCATAAGCCACTATTTGGGTGCCTATGATCTGTTTGGGTGCGATTTATTGGAGGCGGTTTGCCACATGACATGAATAACTTCGGATGTTCCATGTCATGTGACATCCGTATCATTCAAAGTCTATCGTGACTTTGCTCACTCCCATCAATCCCAAACTGAGCTTAGACCTTCAAATAGCGTCATTACTGAGTCAAATAAAATGTCATTCCAGTTCCAGAAATAGCTTGGTCATTGTAAAAGACAATCTGACCAAGAGGTATCATGTCGTGCGACACCCTCTTCCTAGGAGGTCCTGTGTCGGACGACATCAAAGCTCTCTAGGCAGATTGTCTTACCTTCTGCCTTGTTATGACAATCATAATATGTAAAAGGATGTGGCCCCCTGTCATGGCTCACAAGTTGTATTCAGTCTTGATATTATCAATGAAATGTCAAAATTTGCATGCTTTTCTCATCGACACACCTTGCACACACACTTTGAATGTCCAAAATTGTCCAACGTTAATTGAAAGTCTCGAAATAGGCGTGTTGGGTGAACTCTCTAGTTCTTCCCAAACACGTAACTAGACTCCCGAACCCAAAATACTCTTAAAATAGGTTTTTCAATGTTTTCCTTTAAAAACGGCGTGGCGACTCCCAAAACCGAAGTTTTCAAAAGCTTATCATTACAATATACCCTCTTTTTTCTAAAAAAAAAGGAACAAAATGGAAAAATGATAAATTTCGGGCGAGCGTTCATTCAGTCATCTTTCTACATTCCCTGCTTAGTGTCCAGGCAGTTTGGGATCTTGCAGGAGCCGTTGGTCAATTGGGAGGACATCCGTACCATAGACGTGGTGTCTTTTGACATGAGGGATCCAACCAGCTTTTCACTTTTCTCAAGGGCATGGAAATACGACCCTTTTCCACCCAGGGCCATTCTCAAAAGCAGGAAGAGTACTATCTTCATCACGGCTTACTTGGACTAGTACGAGAGGGAAAAGGGGGTGACTCAGATCATTTTGGGAGAGAGGCGTCAGACTTTATTGGGTGTTGACTGCGACTCGAGCAGGACTCTGACGGAGACTGAGGACAAGGCTTGCTGCCATAACCAGTCAGGTGATCTTATTAGAGATATGGAAGCCCGATATGAGAGACTATCGGAGGTCTCCCCTCTTATTGAGGCTCAAAGGGAGGAGGTACGGACTCGTGCAAGGGTAGAAAAGGCACTTATCGACACAGGCTTGGTGGAGGCTCCAGTGAGGATTCCTGAGATTGGGATGAGGGAGACCGACATCATCGATAAGAAGAGGAAGAACACTCGGCGGGGTCGAGGTAAAGGAAAGAAAGGCAAGGAAGACTCTGTTGAGGACAACTGAGAGACCTATTCCGAGTACCTAGTTATTGCCTTTTGCAAACACATTAGTTTATTAGATCTTTTTTTGTATGTTTTAGTCTTTGTAGCAAGTTAGCAGAGCCAAGAGTAGACCGTGCTTGAACTCATCAAGAAGTTTTTGACTTGTAAATAACAAAGATATTATCTTAGAAATTATAAGACACATTTCATGGAAACTTTGAATGTCTTATTTATTGTTTAGACCGAACCATTTCATGGCTGCCTACGTTCCCCTTTTACAAGAAAGACTAAGGGGCTCAGGTCTTCGTAGTTCATTCTGGTGAACTATTGGAATTTTTGTTGTTGTTGTTGTTTTTTTTTATGTGCAACCCTGTCTTCTGCTTAGACCGTCCTTTTTGGGTTTTCAGCCTAGCTGGGTATTACTCTTTTTGCAATATTTTTTTTTCTTTTCTTTTTTTTTAATTATTATTATTTTTTATTATTTTTAGACATAGTACCGGCGGAGCTTGTCACTGTTGACTGGATGAACAAAGGGATTGTCGTCCAGGTCCGCAAGCTTCATTGCTCCTCCCGATAGTATCTTCTGCACCACATACGGGCCAATCCAAATGGTCCAAATGGGTTCCCACTTTCCTAGAGGGTTGTCTCTGGTAGGGAGCTTTACTTTCAGTACTAAGTCACATTCTTTGATGTCTCTGGCCTTAACCTTTTTGCCGAATGCCCTGGCCATTCGGCTCTGGTAGGCTCGGGTGTGTTCCATGGCCTTTAGCCTCCTTTCATCAAGTAGGGCCAACTCATCATGCCGACTGCGTAACCATTCTACTTCATTGACACTGTTTTCCAGGAGGACCCTTAATGACGGGATTTCCAACTCTACTTGCAGCACTGCTTCCATCTCGTAGGTCAGGGCGAAAGGGGTTTCTCCCGTGGCTGTTCTAACAGACATCCTGTAGCCCCAGAGTGCTAGATGCAGCTTTTCGGGCCAGTCACGACCACGGTTGGCCATCTTTCGGATAATTCTCTCGAGTTTCTTATTGGCAGCTTCTACTACTCCGTTGGTCTGAGGCATGTACGGGGATGATTTGTGGCGAGTGACTCTGAACTCTGACAGCAATCTATCGCAGTCCCCTTCAAAGTGCGACCCGTTATCTGAAATGATCTCATTGGGCACCCCCTATCTACACATGATGTTTTCTTTGACAAACTGGGCCACTTTCTTGGAAGTGAGGACCTTATAGGACTTAGCTTCTACCCATTTCGTGAAGTAGTCCACTGCCACTAACACAAATTCATGCCCATTGCTTCCTGTCGGGGCTATCTTCCCTATCACGTCAATGCCCCAAGTTGCAAACGGCCAAAGAGTCGTCATGCATTACAAGTCATGAGGCGGAAGATGATTGAGGTTGGCAAACCGTTGGCATTTGTCACACTCTCGGACATGCTGAACACAGTCTATTTCCATGGAAATCTATTAGTAGCCCTTTTTGAGGATCACTTGCATCAAAGCCCAGGCATTCATATGAGGACCCCATGGACCATTATGGACTTCACCCATTAGCTCTCTTGCCTTTTCTTTGGTGACACATAAGAGGAGTGGTCCTTGGTAACGTTTCTTGTACAGATCACTCCCTAGTATGACATAGTGAGAGGCCAGCCACTTCAAGGCTTGCAAGCTTTTGGCTTTGATGCTTCCCTTGGTCTACCTTCTTCATCTCTAAAAGCTGACTCCCCATCTTTGAGGAACTAGTAAATCTGACTATACCAAGTTTCCTTGACAGGCTCAGGTCCCAAGTCTATTTCGCAACAGAAAGCCGGAACTTCTCTTCTACCCACTTTGAATGGTTTTATTGCCTTTCCCTTGGGGATCTCTGCCAATGAGACTATAGTGGCTAAGACATCTGCAAATCTGTTCTTGTCTCTCGGCAGGTAATGGAAGGTCACTTCTCTGAACTGCTCAGTCAATTCTTCCATATAGGCATGATACCTATGAAGATTAGGATCCACAGTCTTCCACTTGTTGGAGACCTGGTTGATGATCAGGGCTGAGTCTCCATAGACCTCGAGTTCCTTGACATTTCTTTCTAAGGCAGCCATTAAACCAGCGATACAAGCTTCATACTCTGCAGCATTGTTTGTGACAAGGAAGTTCAACTTGATGGCTATTGGCGTGTGCTCATCTTTCGGGTCGACCAGTAGCATTCGTACGCATTTCCCCTTTTGTTAGAAGCTCCGTCAAAGAAAAGCTGCCATCAGTTCTCAGGCTCAACTACGAAGATCCTTTCATCCGAAAACTGGGGTTCAGGCCCTCGATCCTCATTACTAGGAAGTTTGCCAGATGGTCTGACAGCGCTTGACCCTTGATTGCCTTTCTCGTCACATAGTTGATGTCATACTGAGCCAGGAAGAACGACCACTTTGCTAGATGCATCGAAAGGGAAGGCTTGTCGAAGATGTACTTGATGGGGTCCATTTTTGAGACCAAGTTCACAGAGTGGGCCTGCATGTAATGCTTCAGCTTACCGACTACCCAGACCAGTCCTGCACAGTCTCTTCGCACGCCGAGTAATTGAGCTCACTTCCTTGCAACTTTTAAGTGACACAGTAAATGGCATTTTCTACCCGATAGTCCTTCTTTTCCTGAGCCAGCATAGCCCCAACTGCCGTATCAGTGACAGTGAGATAGAGCAGAAGAGGTTTTTGTCCATGTGGGGGGCATAGCACCGGGGGATGTACTAGGTATGCCTTGATTTGGTCAAAGGCATCCTGGCATTCCTCATTCCATTCTGTGTCCGCATTTTTCTTCATGATCTTGAAGATGGGCTCGCACATGGTAGTCAGCTGATTGACGAAATGGTTGATGTACTGTAACTTGTCCATAAAGCTTTTGACCTCTGTCTGGGTTCGAGGCGGCCTCATGTCCATAATGACTTTGATCTTTTGGGGATCGACTTCAATGCCTCGTTCTGTGACCATGTACCCAAGCACTTTTTCCCTTGTTACTCCAAAGGTGCATTTTGCAGGGTTCAGTCTCATGGAATGCTGCCTTAACCTCTCAAAGAACTTCCGCAGGTTGACAAAGTGCTATCCATCCACACCTTTAGAATGGATTATCATGTCATCGACATAGACCGCAATTTCTTTGTGGATCATGTCGTGAAAGAGTGTAGTCACTTCCCTTTGATACGTAGCCCCGGCATTCTTAAGCCCGAAAGGCATCAACGTGTAGCAATATGTTCCCCATAGTGTGGTGAAGGATGTCTTTTCTTGGTCCTCCTCAGCCATTTTAATCTGTTTGTAGCCAGCAAAGCCATTAATGAAGGATTTGACTTCGTAGTTGATGGTGGCGTCCACCAGAATGTCTATGTTTGGCAACGGATAGTCGTCCTTGGGATTGGCCTTGTTCAGATCCCAAAAATCTACACAGAATTGCACCTTCCCATTGGCCTTAGTCACAGTCACGATGTTTGATAACCATGTCGGGTATTCAATGACCCTGATGAATCCTACTCGCAGTAGCTTCTCAATCTCTTCTTTGACCTGTAGAGACCACTCTGGCTTAATCTTTCTTAGCTTTTGTTTTACTGGCTTGGCATCTGGTGCCAGAGGGATCATGTGCTCCACAATAGAGCTATCCAGCCCCGGCATGTCCTTATACTACCATGAGAACACATCCATGTATTCTCTGAGCAGATTGACCAGTCTGTCCCGTTCATCCCCTTGAAAGAAGTTCCCGATCTGTGTCTCTTTAGGTTCCTCGACAGTGCCCAAGTTAACACTCGTCAAAACCTCCTCGGCAGCTTGGGCCCGGTTTTCCTCTTTATTGTTAACCTGCTTAAAGATTTCTTTAATGTATTGTTCATTTAGTGCGTTTGCATCTTGTTCAAATGAATCATTATTAATTGTTGTTAAGTTATTAATTAATTTATCATTTGTTAAGTTGGCAATAAAGACGGAAAGATCTATCATTTCATTCAAGGCGAAAGGGAAGATAACATTGGCTACATATTCATATTCTTCAGGCGTGAGGCCTTCAGATGACTCAGAGGACTGGAATTCGAAGACTCCTGACTCCAGGGTACGGATGACATGGTGTTTGACATGACTGGACTGAGAGGGAGCGAGAGCCAATCCAAGATCCATGATCATTCGTTGTCGGCTGGCTATTGGCCTTGAGAATGCCTCCCAATTTTTCAAAGGCATCTCTGTCTTGGTCACCTAAGTGCGGGGATCAAAAGTTCTTCTCCATCGTCTCCGATTACTGAAACTGTCTCATCCTCTGAGCTGAAGTCGATTAAGTCAGGTATCTGTGCTTCTTCATCGAACAACTTCTGTAAGCCTGGCTCACCATCCTCACTGCTGGCGGCTTCTACCTGGCTGATCTTTGGGAGGGCTAGCTTGAAGGTGGAGAAATCCATTACCCCTGATGGGAAAAGTACTGGCTCTTTGAAGCGGTCTGGTTTTCCTTTGAAGACATACTTGTTCTGAACAGTAGTGGTAGCCCCAGGAATATTCGGCATGTCAAGAAACATCCTCCGAATAGGATTTGCTGGTTTTCCACAAACTTTCTCAAGGTTTTCCAGAAGAATTTTCCTCAAGGAGGGCTGACTATCACTTTCATCATTCGCATGGCAGGAGGTATTTTATCAGAAGTAGCAGTGAGGTTCGTGCAACACACTTGCACTTTAGAGGAGGCTACAGAGAATCCGGTCAAGGTAAGCCCTTCGTCATCATGTTTGATCTCCAGTATTGGGATACCTCCTATGCTGGTTCCTTCCACGGTGACACTGTCTCCATAGATAGTAGTGATAGTCCCACCAACAGACTGGAACTTCACACACTGGTGCAGGGTAGAGGCTACTCCATTTATCTGATGGATCCAGGGTCGTCCAAGCAAAGCGGTGAATGAAATGGGGATGTCTATCACTTGGAAGTCTACGTCCATGACTCTCTTTCCAAACCACAACTTTAGAGTCACAATCCCCAGAACTGACTGAGTAGTGGAATCGTAGGCCTCAATAGTTTGACTGGAAGGCTTCAAGTCTGTAGGCTTCAAATCCAACAAATCCATCATTTTTGCTGGCAGGACATTCATTGCAGACCCTCCGTCGACTAATACCCTTGGTAACCGGCGTTCTTCCAACTGGAATGTGATGTAAAGGGGCTCATTATGACTGGATCCATACTTCGGCAGGTCCAGGTCAGTGAAAGTGATGATGTTGCCATAGTGGATACTTCCGATCATTTGGATGACCTCATCTGGGGGTGACATCTATGGGCACCATAGTCTTGGCCAAACTTTCTTCTAGCTTCAACTTGTGAGGGTATGAGGAGGTTAACAAGGACCACAGGGAAATATTGGCTTGATTATACTTCAACTAAGTCAACACCGGGTCTTCCTTCTCGGAGTCTGGCTTTTCTGCTTCTGGCTTATAAGCTCTTTTGTCTGTCTTCGGTTCGGAGTTGGCATTTCTTTTGTCACCTTTAAGCTGTTCCACACTCATCTGCCCAGACCAAGTCATCACATAGACGTTAGACTTCTCAGAGTCATTATTCCTATCGAAAGATTCCTTCAGCTCTTTCAGGGTTAAAGGCGGGCTTTTGCTGGCATATTGCCAACTCTACTGATTAATTTGATTCACAGCACTACCGGAGGTATAGGCAGCTTCCCAAATCTGATCCCAGGTTACAGGCTTCCTGGCTTTTTCTGAATTCTGACTTCCCCATTGGCTTAGCAACTGGCTGATTTCAGTTTCTTCTTCCTCACTCAAAGCCTTGATAGTTTCATTTAGGCTTTTTAGGGTCAACATGCAATAGGAATTATCGTTCCCAGGGTTTGGAGGTTTGCTAGTGGCTTCCTCATCTTTACATAGCAACTTTTTCAACAAAGAAGGGTCACATTCCTCATCACTGTCAAGCATGTCCCTTCTTTCCCTCGGGGTAAATCTTCTGACGGAATCTTTGACGTTGGCCAAGCACTTCCTGAAGTGGGAGATTCCACCATCGATAAGGGTTTCTGTGGGATCGAACCTTGTGGCAGGTTTCTGGTCCTTACTTACGAGAGGATTTTCTGGGCTATCTGGCTTCTGGGCTAACCATTCTTATTACGTTCCTTCCGTCATTTCAACTGTGTCTTCCTCAGTCCCACTATAAGAACTTCCCTCAAAACTTTTGTCCTGACTCTGATGACCAATAGTGGCAAAAGAAGGTCGGGATACTTGGCGCCATATAAGGGGTATTCTGGACTCTTCCCCTGACTTAGGGATTACCAAGAAAATGTCATTGTTGTCATAAGATAGGAAGGGGACCAGGGTCGCTTCAAACTTTAAGACACTTTCTAGGGCTTCCATACATTCTTTCTCGAACAAAGTCTCAGGGGTGACCCTTAACACTGAATGGAGTCCACTCTTCCCTATGGAGGTTCAATCTCAATGACTCTTACGCGTTCTATATCACCGGGTGGAGCCCACTTCCCTTTTTCAGCTAAAGCTTCGATCAAGTTTCTCCATTCACCAACCAAGTCTTTGTAAGGAGTATTGAATTCTAAGATGTGAGATTCATACCTTGCCTCGTCTGAGCTTGCATCCATTTTCTCTTCTGAGCCCTTGCAAAGGTGACAGCCACACTTTGAGGTAATGCAGTCCTCCTTTCCAGGCCTGTGATTTTCTACCCTATCTGGTCCTCCGGGTTTCACTTCCATTGGATCCATGCTCATTCTTTCTATCGAGCTGTCATCATCACTGTAAATCCATCCATTCCTATTCTCATTTCTGACAGACTCTTCACTGTCACTGTCTGGGAGAGAGGCAAATTCACAAGCATTGAAAAATTTGGAAAGGTCAAGTTGATATTGGAGTTTTGGGATCAGATGATTTGGTCTATACTGGGGAGAAGGGATGAATCCCCTGGGATAATGAGGTGTCTGAGTACCTGGGGTGGCCATGGCATTTGTTCTCTGTTGGTAGGGAACGAAGCTGGGTCTTATCTAAGGAGGCGAGGGTATTAGAGCCCTGATGGCCTGTGATGTTGGAAAGGACTGAAAAGGGGTAGTCCTTGGTAAGGGATCATATGTGGATGGAGGAGGGCATTGGTTATAGGATGGAGGAGCTGAAATCGCTATTTCTGGAGTCTCATCTTCTACCATGACCAAGGAACCATTGGCTTCGACCACTATCTGTACCCCATGACGACAGAGCTCATCGATTAGCATGGCTTGCTGTTCCTCATGGACCTTACGACTGTTTTCCAAGGCTAAGGCTAGTTCTTCCTCCCTAGTCATCGGGTTACCCAAACCTCTGTTGTTCTCTGTCAATTATGCCATTCTAACTCTCTGGGCTGACGAAACTGATGATCCTGGTGAACTATTTGAGACTTCTACACTGACAAGCCGCTGACCCGGTATTCTCACCCACTTCTTTCTCGCTGCGGGAAAGGGATATGAAAGGTTTAGACTCTGGGGGAGGTGTTTAGGCAGAAGGCTCAAGTAATATGCAATTTAAGAATCTTCTAGTTTACTTGAAACAATGCCTTTTATTTATTTCTATTTGGTTGTAAAAGGGGTTGACCTTCTTTTTTGCAACTACTCTAGATCCTGGATCAGTGGGTTCCGTCACTACGTCTATAAGCCCCTCGTTTTCCACCTGTATTTTGACCTCCTAGGGTGGACAGCCCCGGGCGAAGGTCCTATAGGGCACGCGGATCACACCGACCGAGAGAGAAGAACGGTCCTAGGGTCTAACGGATTATAGGAACTTTTAACGTACGAGCGATGTGGATTATAGTCAAGGCAATGCTGGGAAAGTCTCGTCTTTTAGCCTTAAGGGAATTTCGGCTGAGTTTCGCTTACGCGATAGACGTTTTGACTTTGGCATTGTCTAAGAAAATAATAGGCATGGGTCAGACGATAAAAGCCGAATGACACGGCGTCACATTGAGCATCGTTACATACTTCGCGCGAGTCAAAGTCAAAGTCAATGCCAGTTCAAGATCTTGCCAATTTTTCCTTGGCGGAATTTCGGCAGAGCTTCGCTTGCGCGAAAGATCTTTTGATTTTGGCATGGACTCGGGCTTGACTCTCACATATCCCGTGCAAGTCAAAGTCGAAGTCAATGCCGGAGTCAAGGTTCTGCCAATTTTTCCTTGGCGGAATTTCGGCAGAGTTTCGCTTGCGCGAAGGATCTTGACATTCGGCGTGGACAAGGATTTGACCTTTACGGGGTATACAATGAGGCTATATGACACAGTCTTGACCAAAAACCAATCAAAAAGTCACGGTTTTAAAATGTGTGACACGGACTAGTGCATTGGTCGAGACTGGCTGCCATGGGGAATTTGGGATGATTCCATGCGCGCCCGGGAGTGTCGTAACACTGTCAGTGACTGCAACTTAACAACCATCCCGGGTTAAAAGGACGTGCGTGCAAAGTGTACAGGATATATATGGTGCGCTTAGTGTGCGGCCTCCTAAAAATATTCCTTTTTGAGTTAAAACAGAGATTTTCAGAAATGTGTTTTAAAGGAATGTTTTTCGGGATGGGGGAAAATGCAGCAAGTAAGCACGTAAATTTTCTGGAGCCCGGTCAGTCTTGGAACTGAATAGCCCTAAGCTGCCAAAGCTGCTAGATTAACCTTAGAAAGTGTCCTGGTGGAACTGTCAAAAGAAGCCACCCGGCTATGATCCAGGTAGATCAAGTCGTTCGGCTAGATCTAGCAACTTTCCAGGTTCCAAATTTTTCATTTCCAGGATGTTCCCCGAACATTTTGGCACCTTTCAGCTTCAGAATACTCTCTGTTTATCACTTCAGAGTATGCACAACCTCAAGAAGAATGCAAAGGATGCATGGAAAAGAAAGAAAAAAACGCGTAAGCACAAAAAACGGATCCGCGGCGGAAGGCTGACCCTCGTAAACGTTTCCAACGCTTCTTATGAAAAAAAGAAGTTTGGAAATATTTACATTTTCCCCAGCGGAGTCGCCAAACTGTGAATGTGAGCCCAAAACCGCAGATGTGAACCGTGTTTTGTTTATAGGGTCACCGCTTCACCTCAGTTTAAAGACATCCAGTTTATTGAAAAACAGAGTCGCCACGCCATTTTGATTTCCTCAAAACTTTGAAAAAAAGGAATAGGGTCCGGAGGTTAAGTTACTCCTTGGGAAGAACGTTTGGCGTTCACCCAAGGAGCCTTGCCAAAGGCAAGTCTTCCTAGATTTGATTTTTGTGCTTACGTTTGTGCTCTCAAGTGTGTGTGTGTGTTTTAAAAAAAGGGGGAATATTCCAAGTTATCTTTCGGACGTATAAACCATTTAAGTTTGTTACCGCTCGGGATTCCTTGGATTTGATGTGTTCAGGATTTTGATCCCGTGCTCATCTTGGACTTATGATAATCATTAAGTGACCTTTTACACCCTCCCGTTGGGATAATCAACTATATTAGGCTTGAGAGCCTTGGTGTATTTTAAACCAACATTCTTCGGGACAAGGTCTTTATGTGATCGAGAGAGAGGGACACCTTTTTTATAGTTCAAGAATGAGACTCTTTAGAAATGAAGAGCATTTGCCCATCAATCCTACACCTTGAGACGATTTGAGCTTAGTAGGAACATTTATGCTCGTCTCAAGTGATGATATAAGATGTAGGGGCTAAGGTTCATCCGCTTCTAAAGGGACATCGACTATAGCATCTTTAGTGGAGGAAACGATGTAAAGATGAACCTTTACACCGATCCACCCCACGGGATGCTCCAAGTACCAAAGGGACTAAGGGGAGGGGTATAAAGATTGAATTTTTATACTCGTCCAATGTCTTTCGTGCCTTAGGAAGGTCACTAAACAATCCTTGGAGAGTGATTCAACCTAAAGGGACATGGGGGATGACTTTGAAAAGTAAAGATTGCATTTTTATGAAAATAAGTGTAATGAACACTATGAGAACTAAGGCTATGAATGTAAAGGGAAGACCTTTGAGGCTTTCCTATGACCTTTAAGAACCTTATAAGGTGGACAATTCTTGGAATCAAGGTCAAGGGAAAGGAATGACATTGTAATAGTAAAGATGACATTTTTAATAGTAAAGATGACATTTTTATGTAATAAAAGGGAGATATTTTACATCATCATGTGATGAATCCTCCCTAGAACAAGTAACTTGTGGACCATTGTTCATCCTTGGGATGGATTCTCCATGAATCATATGTGTTAGGGGAAAGGGAGGGAATGATGTCTACATGATAAAGATTGGATTTTTATGACAATATATCACATTTAATGACAATAAATAGCAAAGCAAATAACAAGTAAACAATATGACAATATAATAAGGATATTTCAAAGAGAAATGAATGAGAGATTACCAATGGTGGTTTTCTCTTTCTCCCTTGGGGGTTTTCCTAATGTAAAGTGGGTTTAGATGAGTTTTATGGAGGAGGGAGGTGATTTTTGGGAGTTTTTGGTTTCTGTATTTCGAGTATTCAATTTGGCAGAGTAACAGTGCTCAAAATTTGTCTTGAAAAATGAATAGAGGAGGCCTCTATTTATAGGCTGATTTGTGCTTCCTAATGAAGCCGTGTGGCATTAACCTCTGGCTAATGAAGCCGTGCGACATTATCCCTTGGTGACTCAGCCTGCTTCTAGATCCATGCAAGGTGGCGCCTAGAACCTCCTTTCCAGCGAGGGACTGCTTGGAATTTTAATTCCTAACAAGTCCTTCCCCCCTTGGAAGGTTTGAGAAACTTCCAAAAATTGCCCCTGATCTTTAGGAAAGTTCGGGGAATCTCCGGGAAACTTAACCGGAAGGCATGAGCCAGATTTGGGTACTTACACCACCTCACACCCAGACACCGATACGTCCGCCTCACATTAGAACAACGACACGTCCACCTCACATCGGGACACCGGCACGTCCACCTCACACCAGGACACCGACACGTCCACCTCAATTTAGGACACCACCATGTCCTCACACCCGACCAACACGGTCACCTTCTCTCTCCAAACAAGCGATCCATATCAGGACCCTTATCTTTATCGACGACCCCACTCCCTTCATAAGTGACGTCGCCGAGGGACTTCTGTAAGTACCACAATCTGGATCGCTCCCATCCGAGTACACGGGAAACACTGCGGACTCACACAAACGTGATCCTGAAGATCCGTAACCTCTAAAAAGTACAAAACCACCAACCAAACCAAGGTAGGACCCTTCTGGGATAAAATAAAACAGAAAGACTTTTTGGGAATTACAAAAAATGGTCAACCCGCAAAAGTGTCCGCATGAACCACTTTGCAGGGTGAAACTATCATTGCAAAAACCCCTTAAAGTCCACAATATTCCCTCAAATCCCGGAAAACCAAAAAATTGTGATTGGAAAATGTTTGCACGGACCACTTTGCAATTTTCTTGGGCCTATAAATAGAGTGCTCCCCCTCTCATATTTTTCACTCTTCCCTTCTCTCCTCCCTCCCCCCAGCAAGTTGGAAACATTCTAAGGCATCTCGAGCCCCTCTGGCCCTTCCCGAGGCCTCCCGAGCCACCCCGAGGCTTTCCGAAGCCCTGTCGAGCCATCCCTAGACGCTCTCGAGCCATCCCAAAGCACTCCCGAAGCATCCCGAAGCCCTGTCGGTCCATCCCAAGCCATTTTGAGGCATCCCAAAGCACCCCGAAGTCCTGACAGCACATCCCGAGGCATCCCGAGGCACGCTGAACCTCTGTCCAAATCCACCTAGTAATCCCGAGGCATGCCGAACCTCTACCCGAATCCACCTAGTAATCCCGAGGCACACCAAACCTCTGCTAGAATCCGCCTAGCAATCTCGAGGCATGCCGAACCTCTGCCCAAATCCACACAGCAATCCCGAGGCACGCCGAACCTCTGCCCGAATCCACACAGCAATCCCGATGCACGTCGAACTTCTGCGTGAATACATCTAGCAATCTCGAGGCACGCCGAACCTCTGCCCGAATACACCTAGACATCTCGAGGCACGCCGAAGCTTTGTCCGCATACACCGGTCCATCCCGAATCACACCGAAGTTCTGTCCGTAGACACCGGTCCATCCCGAGGCAATCCCGGTCCATCCCGGTCCATCCCGGAGCACTATGCACACTCAATCAAACACATTCCCCAGCGGAAGATAGACACGAACCAACATTGGTAAGGCCTCCTTCCAAAACTATTTCAATTAATTTCAATATTTAAATACATAGCATACAATGTAAACATCCTTTTCAAAATGCATTTTTAAAAGCACACACACACACACAACATTTAAAGAAATAGGGGTATCGAAAGATTCGTGTATACGAGGCAACTCGGATGAGCTCTACTATTCTCTTCCCGAGGCGTAACCTGACCTCAGAACTCAAAAATCTTATCACACAACAAAACAAAACAAAAATCGTCTTTTCTCAATATTTTGGGCATAATCAAAATAGCGTGGCGACTCTACAAGAGCAGCGACACCTCCCGACAGCGCGAGATGACCGTCCGGCCACAGATCGGGTAATTTCAGATGTGACGCACGCAAATATGTGAAGAAATGCTACAAGTGTCAGAGGTATGCAGTCCTGCCATGAATACTGTCAACCGAGCAGACGTCGGTGGTAGCTTGTTGGCCTTTTGATATGTGGATAATCGAATTGTGGGTCTTTTCCCTGTCATGTGAGGAAATTGCAAATACGCAGTCGTCGCCATATATTATTTCATAAAGTTGATTGAGGCCAAGCCATTAGCCAACATCACCAAGGAGAATGTGATCAATTTTGTCCACAACTTCATTTGGTGCAGGTTAGGGATTCCTCGAGCCATAGACTCCGACCATGGACTTCAGTTTTTGGACACTTTTACCAACGGAACGAATGCAAGAGGTTGGGAGTAAAGCATTGACAATTATCAGTGTCACAACCATAGGGAAATGGACAAGCGAAAGCCGCGAACAAATTGGTGCTCAACGCTCTTAAGAGAAACCTAGATGGGAGAGCAGGTAGATGGATAGATGAACTGCTAGCAGCATTATGGGAAGTTAGCACGACTAATTGCGGATCAACCGGAGAAATGCCTTTTGCGCTCACCTATGGATCAGAGGCTATGGCTCCAGCTGATCTCGTTATTCCCACATCATGTGTAGCCTTCTTAATGGAGGAGCAAAACAAGGAGAGTCGACAGGTAGATTTGGAATTAATAGATGAGAGAAGGTTAGAAGCTCACCTGAGATCGGTCAACTATAAACAAAAAACCAAAGGGTATCATGAAGGAAGAGTACACAAAAGGGTTTTTAAGGAAGGCGATTGGGTTCTCCAAAAAATTGAGATAACTTGGCGCAAGATCGAGCGTAATAAGCTCTCTCCCAACTGGGAAGGTCCCTTTATTGTGGTGGGTATCATTAAGGAAGGCACTTATATCTTGAAGACTCTCGAGGGAAAAGAGCTTTAGAATCTGTGGCATTCAGACCACCTCATCAAATACTATCAGTGAAAATTTTCTTTACATCATTTATTAATTTCATGTTTTATTAAAATAGATCTTTTCGAGCACCCGGTCATTTTATAGTTCTGTTGGGGATAGATCTTTTCGAGCATCCAGTCCTTTTGTCGCAATTAGCTATCTTGGGATATCTCCTTTCGAGCACCTATGAAGCAGTACTGTTTTTAAGGGGACATTTTTTGAGAATGCCTATTATATGGTTATAACTTTTTGCCCAATTCTCTCTTAACTAACGTCTTTAACTCTTCCACATATCACAACTGAGGACTCGTCAATGAGTTGGATGCGGGGTCAGCATTCGACCTGACCCACAACTAAGTTGAATCCGTGGTCATGATTCAACTTAACACTCTTCATAGAGCTGGATGCATTGTCAGTATTCAGATCCGCTCTCAACTAAGTTGAATCCGGGGTCAGGATTCAAATTTACATTTGTCAACGAGCTGGATGCATGGTCAACATTCAGCTCGGCCCACAACTAAGTTGAATCCTTGGTCAGGATTCAACTTAACACTTGTCAACGAGCTGGATGCGCGGTCAACATTCAGTTCGTCTCACAACTAGGTTGAATTCATTGTTAGGATTCAACTTAACACTCGTCGACGAGATGGATATGCGGTCAACATTCTGCTCGGCCCAAAACTAAGTTGAATCTGTGGTCAGGATTCAACTTAACATTCGTCAACGAGCTGGATACATGGTCAACATTCAGCTCCGCCAACATCTAAGTTGAATCTGTGGTTAGGATTCATATTAACACTCGCTAATGAGCTGTGTTCGTGGTCAGCATTCAGCTCAGTCCACAACTAAGTTGAATCCGTGGTCAGGATTTAACTTAACACTCGTCAACGAGTTGGATGCGTGGTCAGCATTCAGCTCGGCCCACAACTAAGTTAAATCTGTGGTCAGGATTATACTTAACACTCACAGACGAGCTGGATGTGTGATCAACATTCAGCCCGATCTACAGCTAATACGGATCCGTGGTCAGGACTCCATTTATCAATGACCAATTTCTCACACTTGGATTGAGAGACCAGATAAACATCCCAATTATTCACGCAAACTTTATGAGGCCTACACTCGGTCCACACATCATATACGAGCTGAGAGACCAGCCAACTCCGCCAACTAAATCAAGCTCGTATGCAATATGCAAACCGAGTTCACACTCGTAACAAATAGCACAACACAAAAAATAGCAAACACACAACAAATTAATAACAACAATATAAACTTGATGAGTACCCAAAAAACGAATACAAGCTCAGATAGAACCCCATCAAATGGGCCAAAACTATCCGAGCAGATAATTAAACTGAATAAAAAATTATTTGAAAACGCTATAAGGGCTACAAGCTTAATAGAAATGAACAATTCATTCACGGGCTCAGTGCTCTTGGTTTCAATATCTGGGTCAGCACTTTGATCTGATCCGTCAGCAGGTAGCCCCTCGTCTTTTTCATCCTCTTCCTCTCCTTCCTCATTGACAATAATGCCCTCAGCTTACTCCGCCCATTTCGCGAGAACTAAAACAACACTAACGGGCAAATCTCAGGGCAAATCCAAACTGGTAGGTTCTGCTCAAGATCTTGGGCATCAAGTTATCTCAGCTCCCTCTCATTAAAGGGAATCATGGAGTGAGAGGCCCGAGCCTTTTTACTGAATTTAGGAGCTGTCACAAAGTTGACCAGCAATTCAGTGTCTTGAGGGAGGTAGTCGCGCCTCGTACACCCTGCAAGCCAGTGGCGGACACAGGAAATAAAGTAAGGGGGGCCAAGATTCTTTGGAGCCCCCGAAATTTTTTTTTGGTTATTTTTTCCACATGCAATACAACTTTAGTGCGACTAAATGAGAATGAGAAATAATCTTAGCTGCAACAGAAATTACAAATAGTTACCATTTTGCTTAATATCCAAAACAAAATCAAAATATCAAGCACCATAGGAACATTGAACAATTATGTAAGTCCAAGTAGTTAGTATGGCATGTCTAAATAAAAAAAAATACTTCCGTCCCTAAATGAATGTCGAAAAAAAGTTTCAAATTTAGTCTTGAATCAAGAGCAAAATTGAAAGAAAAAAATGGACATTTATTTTGGGGGAGAGAGAGAGTAATGACAAGCATAATACAGAGGGAGTAACGACAAGAATAGTTAAAAAAAAAAAAAAGTCAAGCAGGGCCTAATGTTCCTGCTTGGCCCTCCCTGTGTCCGCCCATGCTGCAAGCGTTATCAAAGAACCCTATGGCCTTAGTATGGACCTTGACTTTGAAGGCGCGAGTCTACTCGTAACGAGCAATGACGTCGGTCTCATCAATCGGGTCAATCTGAGCAACAACCAGCTCCCCCTCTTTCTCCTTGAGCTTCTCTAAGGCCTCGCTGAGCTTTTGTCCGAGTTCAACATTACGCCTAGAGCAGAGCCACCTCATTATCCATGCTTGTGATCTTCTCTCTAGCCTGCTCGGTGGCGACCTTCAACTTTTCCCTCTCCTCTTCTAGCTTCTTGTGAGAAAGCTTTAGGGTGTCATTGGTGTTCAGGCTGGACTTGGCCATCTTTAAATCTTTTTGAGCCTTTTCAAGCTGAGAGTTTTTGCTTATAAGCTCCTTGGCTCGTTTGGCCGCTTCCCCCTCAAGCTTCTCACCCTTACGGGTGAGATATCGAATTGTGGACGATAGTTGCATGCCAACAAGGTGAATTTAAGCATAGTGTCCTAAGAGTTAGGCTCAATCATAAAGGAAAAAATAAAAGCAACTTTACCCACTGTAATGACCCGAGCCCGTAGCTTGACCGGCTACGCAGGTGCCACACACTGGCCCACTAAGAACCTTCTCAATTGGATCAACCACAGCCCATCACAGGCCTCCAAAAGTCCAATGGATGATTTAATGCTTAATAGTAGTGTATGGGCCTTCTATATATCGCACTAAATTCCCACATACTTTCGATGTGGGACGGGGAATATCACAATCTCCCCCACTCAAACCCTTGCGTCCCTGGCAAGGTCAATCAATACCCAGATCGTACCCCGGGGCTAGCTCGCAAGCCTTAAGGCAGGGGTTCTGCTCTGATACCATTTGTAACGACCCGAGCCCGTAGCTCGACCGGCTACGCAGGCACCACACAATGTGCCACTAAGCATCTCCTCAATTGGGTCAGCTACAGCCCATCACAGGCCTCCAAAAGTCCAATGGATGATTTGTTGCTTAATAGTAGTGTATGGGCCTTCTATATATCACACTAAATTCCCACATATTTCCGATGTGGGATGGGGAATATCACACCCACACAGTTGAAGGCTATCTTGGTCATTCATCAGGTCGAAAGGAGCATCCTCCTCCTCATACTCTTCGATACGGTCATAGTCCGCGAAGCTCTTGTTCACTGCGTGACCAAATCTCACTCGGGGGCCATATTTGATCTAAAGTGGAAGACTCCTAAACAAGGACACGTCGAAAAGCCGTTTGCACAACTCATCCACTTTGTCGATGGTCTTGGCCGCTACTACATCGGCCCTCCAAATGATTTGGTGCTCATCACCCATCGCCTTTTTGGACGTAGGCTCAGGCCAAGAGGACTCCAACTCCCCCTCTTCTTGGTCGATAAATCTTTAGATGACCCAGTATGATCCAAAGAAGGATAAGGATAATTAATGGGCTCCATCACCCTTATCGGGCTCAGATGGAGGGTGGTCGCATCCTTAGCCCCTACACGGTTGGATGATGTTTTCTTAGGCCATCCATGCACAAAATGGTGGGAAGCATTCGGTTTACAAACAGGGACACCATCTGTACCCTTCCTCGCCAGCCAGCCTTGATGAACAAGCCCCTTCTATTTTCCCTTCTGTACATTTTTCTGCGCATTCAGCCTGCGCAGCTGGTCAAACGAGGGCTCGACTTCATCAGATAGAGCCTTAGAAACAAGAGTGCTTCCGTGGTGACTCATAGCTGCATGAAACAAATAAAAGTGTTAGTAACAAAAGAGAGGAAAGGTAAAGTCACTAATAAAGTAAAAGCAAGCATAAAGTCATTAACAAACTCCCATAATGATATAAATTATGATAATATACCCCAGTCTCCAGCATGCCCAGCAGTCAACCTCGAATGTACCACCTAAAATGGGTAGCATCGCTCGGGAGACATGGTTATCAGAGGCTCCACCTCGTCAATCGGCTTCACGTTTAGCCCGACCAAAGCATAGTATTTGCACGGTGTTGTCGGCCCCCTGCACAACTCTCTTATTGGCTTTTATCAGGTCACCATTCCACTCACGAGCCCATGGGTCCATGATTTTGTGTAATTGGCTGCGAGGATAATTGAAGCCCCAACCCTTTAGGCTCTCAATCAGAACTAGTTCATTGGTAAATGTGTTGAGTTGCGAAGGGAACTTATATAAAAACTTTGGTTATTTAGGTTGTTGGACAGACTCAAGGTTTGGTACTTAGGGTTCTCCGATTTACTCTGGTACGAAAGATGCGAAAGAAATGGCAAAATTCACCAAGTGTGGGCTCGTAGCCTAAGATGCGACAGGAGAAGAGAAAACTATTCACCATCCTAATCGTGTTTTCAACCATTTGAATTGGCACGACATTGTTTCACTATGAAATGAGGAGCTGAATGGGTCTAAGGGTAACCTAATCCCCAACTCGAATTGGCCCATAAAGAAGGCAACCCTCTCCCTATTCCTAATTAGATCGGCTATCTCCACGTCATTCCAAGTCATGTTAACATAACTGACCTTGTACTTGTTCCTATCAATGCTGTAGTATGAGCAAAATTTCTGCACAAAGTTAATCTGCTCCAATGTCTCTTCTTACTCAGGAGTCGCAGGTTATGGGTTGTTTGGCACAAAGCCAAGCAACCTCGAACTCTTGATAATGATTTCATCACTGTCCTCCATTCCCCACTCATCAATTTTGTGTTAAATGTGATAGATGCCAAAGGATCAGAGATATTACCAAGAAGGATGAGATGTCCCTAATAATAATTTAGTTGTTGATATTTTTGATGTTTGGGGAAATGACTTCATGGGTCCTTTCCCCCATACCCAAGGTTATTTGTATATTCTTTTTGTGGTTGATTATGTTTCTAAATGGGTGGAAACAATTCCCAGCCGCATTAATGATGATAACATTGTTTGCAAGTTTGTGTGTGAGAATATCTTTTGCAAGTTTAGAATGCCAAGATCCATCATTAGTGACCAAGGAAAGCATTTCACCAACAAGATGTTCAACAAGTTGCTGAAAAATATGGGGTTATTCACAAATTAGCCACACCATACCACCAACAAACTTTCGTTCATGTGGAAGTGAGCAATAGGCAAATAAAAGGGGTGCTTGAGAAGACGGTTAGACCAAACTGAAAAGATTGGGAAAATTTGAGTGATGCATTATGGGCATACCGAACCGCATATAAAACGCCCATTGGAGTGAGCCCGTATCGGTCGGTGTTTGGTAAGTCATCGCATCTTCCTGTTAAGTTAGAACACAAGGTTTTTTGGGCAAGCAAATAGCTCAACATGGAATTGGCATTGGCGGGGGAACAAAGATTGCTATCACTTGATGCTCCAGAAGAGATGAGGCTAGATGCTTATGCGGATACAAAGAGTTACAAGGAGAAGACCAAGTGGTATCATGACAAACATATCAAGCCGAAGTTCATTAGGCCGAAATGAAGGTAATGCTTTTCAATGCTCATCTCAAACTATTCCTCGGAAAATTGAAGTCAAAGTGGATGGGTTTGTATGAGGTATTGAATGTGTTTCCTCAAAGGGCGGTTAAACTACAAAATCCAAAAGATAGAGATATTTTTTTCTTATTTTTATTTTTATGTCTTTTACTTCTGGGTTTGTTTGAACTACGGTGACTTGAGCCTATTTTAGTGTGTTCTCTCACTGTTTGGGGATGTAGGAAGCTTATGAGCGGTCAAAAAGTTTTTCAAGCTTCGTGCTCAAGTCACCCTTTATGGTTCTCTCCGAGTTTGTGGGTTTATAGGGGTGTATAAAATGGTTGTCACCCTCCGAAAAGATTTTCTTTTTTATGTGTCAGATTTTGTTTTCAAAGATATTAAGCTTTGATAACGCAGAAAATGATCCAGATCAACCTTAGTCCAACAATTAGGTTGATCTCCAACCAAGTGACCTGAAACCACGAACAAACGACTAGCCGGGTTGGTCTCCGGCTATGACCCTCCAAATAAACTGTATGGAAAGACGTAATCTCGAATAGCTAAGATGACATTACCTTTTTGTATGTTGTCTGGTATTTATAGTGGTGTCATGGGATCATTTAAATCCCTAGAATCACGGATATGTTTTGGGCATAACTGTCTCCGAGAATGTAGGAGGCGGTTACAAATAACGACGTAGACGGACGTACGCGTTGGTAGGTCGAAGTCGCTGGAGTATTCGAATTTGACCTCACTTTGTGCTTTGGCTTGATAGAAATTGTACAAGTAGATGATCGTATGTCGGACAAAGCTAGGTCGGGACTACGGATGGTCGGACAATGAGCTAGGTCGACTGATCTTTGTCGTTGGGCCTTTGGCATTGTAGCAATTGGACTTGCCCATTCTAGGGTAGTGTCTTTGTAGCGTCTAAAATGTTGGGCTTCATTTGTTTGGCATGGCCCGTCACTTTTATTCCACTCAGTGGTCCCCAACTTTCTGTGTTGACTTCGTCGACCAAGAAGTTATAAAAAGTTTCAAGTAAGATTACACAACTCGTTATTGGATGGTCGACTTAGTAGATGTAGGTCGATCTCGACTATTAATTTTCGATGGTCTGACCCGCTATTTAATGCGCCGTAATTTTCATAATGATGGTACAATTCTAGTGATTGGACATTCTTCTTGGGAACCGCTGCGGGGTAATAACTGACAGAATAACGGTTGTGTCCCTTACCCTTTCAAATTCCAATAAGGTTTTGGACACATATAAAAGGAAAAATTCATTCCCTTCTGAAAGTTTACAAACCCCAAATTTCTCAAGTACTCAGCAAGAACAAAAAGCAAGGAAATCGAATTTCTGGCGTAATCGAGCTTTGGTTTCACCTTCGAAACCCTTCTTCTCCAAATTAATCAAGGTATCCCTCAATTCCTCAGTATTTAGGCTCAATTTCATGTTTTTATTTTAATTCCGCCATGGCTAGAACCTTTGGCTACGAGCCAGGTGTTAGGTATGGATACAACTCCATGAACCTTAGGGTTTATAAACGACTAGAAGGTCTATGGGTGTAATTGATGAGGTAGGAGTGTATTACCATCTTAGATAGGTGGGGATTATTTAATAGCGAGGTAGGGTTTCCGGCTGGAGAGAGTATGGAGGATTTGGAGGCGGACGATTTACGGATTGTCTGTTTCCGTCTCTTGAACAAACTAACAGACCACCTCATTATCTTTTACATCAAATCCAATAAACCACCTTTTCCTAGAGAGAGATTAGAATTCCCAAGAGAATCTTGGTCGCACATAGGTAGTTCGTAACATACATCAACTAGGACTGATTCCCCTAATTCTGTGTCTTCGGTAGATATGGCATCTCAAGGATCGTCTGCTTCTGCTTCGTCGAGCTCCTCCTCCGGAAATATAGTTAATGCATTTTGCTCGATGATTGTCCCAGACCGGAATGAGAGAGGCTTTGTTGCCCCCAGGCCAGAAATTGGTAGGAAGAATGCAAAATCAAGAATCAACATCTTGCACGACTTCTTTGAGGTGCCCATAGATGACTTCCACCTTACCCACTTTACTAAGAGGCAAAAGAAAGCCCAATCTTGGATGCACTGGGGTCTGAGCTCCTCTAGGGTAGCTTTCTACTACGGTCAGTTTGAGGTCGGGCTACAACTTCCCCTCGATCCATTCATCTGCGAATTTTTGGAGTGTTTAGACGATGTCCCCATGTAGTTGGGTGCCAACACTATGAGGGTGCTGGTCTGTTTTGCCATGGTTTGCAGGTTTTTAGGGTACAAACCTTGCATGCATGTCTTTATGAGTTTTTTTAAGGTGGTGGTGAATGACAAGACCTTTGGGATTAGTACACCAGCCAAAGCTAAGGCCCAAAAAACTGTTCATCGATTTGCCAACAAAGTTTCTGGGTGGAGTACCCACATGATATTAGTGGAGAGTAGGAAGGGATGGGAGTTCCTTTTTCCCGTATCCAATTCACCTCCAATGAGGGAGGAAGATTACTGGGTCCCCGATTGGAGTGAAGAACTCTATCGTAGATTTATGCTGGTGTCTTGAAGGAGCAGCATTAGTTGGGCCGCACTTGGGTCGGATAAAGAATTTTTTATTCAAGCCGGTATGATGTTAGGAGGAGATCGAGAGGTAGCCCCTTTAGTACCAATAATCCGTAGCTTGAGATACCCAGATTGGGTAATCCATGAGAAGGAGAGGTTCGAGTCCCAGTGTCGTTACGATAAAAAGAAGTCGGCCCATTGCTGAAATGTATTTCACGCGGTTAAGTACCTTCATATTTTGTTGTAATTTTTTCTGTTAGTTTACTCGTATGTTTCTTTGCTAACTTCTTTCTTTTTTATCGTACCGTCCTTACCCCCGACCAAGAAGCTAATATGAATCGCATCGTCAATTTGGGGGATATAAAGAAGTATAAGAAAGCAAACGGAGCTGCCAATTCCCGTGCCAGGCCTGAGAAGAAGGCTGAGGATAGGAACAAGGTGCTCCCCAAGGCAGGAGTGGGGATAGTCCCCATAGATGGGACTGGGCCAGTGGAGCCAATCGAGAAGGCCCCTCAAGTTCAAGTAATAGGGACAGAGGGGGAGGTCGACACTTCGACCGAGCTAGCATCGGGCTCTGAACCCCAACATGAATCAATTGGGGCAGACCCCCTTAATTTTGTAGACTTGGTGCTCGAGGATACCAAGCAAGAAGATGATGAGGATGCCCTTCCTCTGAATCGTCTTAAGAAGAGGTCGCATGTCGACCAAGGTCCTGATAGAGCTGGCACCTCCCGAGCAGCGACATCTGCCTCCAGCTAACCTCCACCTCAAGATCCTCAATCTAGAAGCACTGACGAAGTCCAGGCCTTGGTGGAGAGGCTAAGCGATGTCCCTCCCCTTTCTGGGATAAATAGCTTGTGCCGCTATTATCCCGATCTAGGATTGGGACATGTTATGGTAAGACGGGCTGCAGATAGGGATCTACTAGCCCAATTTGCTGAGAAGGGGCTCACTCCTGAAGAGTTTAGTGATAGATTGGGCCTCCTTCATTTCGAGGTAACACTTATGTTTTTCACACTTTCTACTTTCATTCTGTTTAATAGCTGTACTTTTGGTCGCCTCTCTTCATATGACTATTGTATTTACTATCCTTTTTTTGTTGTGTAGTCTCTTGCTCTAATCGAACAAGCCAAGAGTAGCTGGAGAGCTTCTATTGAGAAGGAGGAAATAGCTTCAACAAAGTACTCCAGGGAGGCCGTCGAGCTAAGGGAGAAGCTTGTGGACTCCGACTCCAATCTTTGTTCTATCTGGGCTGCTTATGCCAATGTTGAGAAGGAGAGGGATGAGGCCCTAGACGATTTGAAACTAGAAGGGGAACAGCTTGCTCCTCTTCAGGAGCAAGTGGAATCTTTTGCTCCTATCAGGGCCAAGATGGAGGAGGAGGCTACTGCGGCCAAACATGAGAAGGCTAAGTTGGAGGAGGATCTGGGTAAGCTGACTACACTAGTCTAAGAGCGTAATAATCGCTTGGCAAAAAGGAATGAATACCAGCAAGTTGCCCTACTCAAATGGGAGGAGTAGGCCAAGGCCAGAGAGAAGGCTGATGTAGAGGCCTTCAAAAATAGTGATGAGTGCTATGACATCATAGTATCCCGAGCTAGGGATTTCTATGAAGTCGGACGCCAACACATGGCCCACCGTGCTGTGGTAGATCCTTCAATCGAGCTACCCATTGAAAAACTGGCTGAATGGGCCTATGCAGAAAAGTATGACATTGAAGTTCGAGCTGGTCACTCCCTCGTGCCTTTCAACGACAATGACCTGGCCGTCATAGCCAGGCAAGATATTGAGGATGGAGTGGAGCCTTGGTCACCCCTCCTATTGAGCAAAGGAATTTCAACACTCTAAGATTTTGGGTTCGGGACTTAAGTGATGGATTTGGAAGGTCAAGGAGCACCGTATCCACCCCATCTGAAGATCGGTCTTGCTAAAGGGGGGGTTTTCAAAGAAGAAACATTTAGAAAAGAAACAAATAAAGACATCCATTTAACTAGGTTAAACGGAATATAGGACCGATTGCTTCGAGACCGTCTCCATGATTTGGAGAGGCTCTAGACCAATCCTATGCTCAATGTTCTATACCACTCTAATAATCAATTAGAACAATAGAGAAGGGAAGGAAGATTACCTTCGGGTTTGAGGAGAGATTCCGACAAAGATTCGCCTCGATCCTAGACTTGAATCTCGATGTTCGTTAATCAACAAGGTTGATAAATGAACTTTAGGTGTTTTATGGAGTAATTTGTAGGAATCATTCAGGGAGAGAAACCAACAAAGTGTGTATTTTTATGGAGTTCAACCGGCCTCTGAATCAGGGATTCAACTGTCGTCTAAAATACTGGAAGTCGCCAAGTATTTATAGGGGTTTAAGAGGTAAAAGTGGATTGGGATACCTCCTAAGGAAGCTTCCAGAACTCAAATATCATTGGAGAATCGGATTTAATAAGATTTATCAAGAAAATAGGTTGAAATCGACAAGGAAACTAGTTCTGCACATCCTGCAAAAGGCTAGTCCCGCGCGAGACACGCCATGTCTCGCGTGGGACAAGGCTATTCAATGGACATTTCTGTCCTCCCTTCTTATCTCATATGCATATTAGTCCAAACTAACGGTCGTTAGTCAAAACTTAACGAAATGTGACAAAATGGTGGATTTCTACTCCTGACTCAAAGGCGAGACTTAGAGTGGTATAACTTTGCTCCGATGGGTTCAGAATGGGGTGTCTACAATGGGTGTGTCCTTTAATCTGCACGGCCGTACAACAGCCCAGAATTCCTTTTTCCATATTTGAGCCATTTTCAATCCGTTCTTTGTGTATGACCCTATAGGAATTATATTTATGTTGGTAGTGAGTCGAAACATTGATCCTCACAAGGCATAAGTCGTTTCGATCAAGCCATTATGTCCACTCAATTAATATAACATCAAAGCTTGATTCCTTGATAGATCATTGTCACAATCCCTTTGTCACACGATGTCATATTGAACATAAGTCATGGTCCACGTCAACTTATTGTTCAATGCTTTCTCGATTCCGAATATGTTGATAATCCAAGTGCATTTGATCTCTATCAAATCTCTTGAGTATGTCCATACATTTCATCAACACTATTCATTGAGGGGCTCAAGCAAACATCTCTCTTCACGGGGGACAAATACCATCTAGACTTATCATTCTTCCCTACAAGAATCCAGTCGTGCCAACATAGCCCTTATTGCTATCTTATTGAAGATAGTGTTAGACTACATCAAATGCAACATTCATCATGTGGAAGACGATGATAATCTCAGGTACTAAGGATTCAAATGACACGACTATCATGAGATTTAATCCTGGCATATATGACCATAGACCATGTCATAAATCTCATAGATGGGTCAGTCTAGTACTTTGTTCTCTAACAAGTACCCATAAGTGTAATATGCATCCCCATGCATATAATCATTTCTATGATTATCCATTACCAACTTATACTAGTTATTCACAATAACTAGGGATACAGAATATTATAATAAACATGTTAAACATATAATATTCAAGATAAACATTCTCTATTATAATTGGTAAAGACGATTACATAACGGTATTAGTTATGAGTCAAATTAACTATAAGCCTAGGGCATAACACCAACAATCTCCCACTTGCACTAGGCCCAATCTCATGTGTATCGTATACCCATGGACCTAACATAACCATCATGCTTTGCTTGTGCGTGGGTCTTTGTAAGCGGATCCCTTATGTTATCGTCGGTTGATACTTTGCATATCTTAACGTCTCCTCATTCTATAAATTCTTGAATGAGGTGGAAACGTCTAAGCAAGTGTTTGGATCATTGATGGGACCTTGGTTCCTTTACTTGTGCAATGGCAACACTATTGTCACAATAAAGTTCCACCAGATTAGTGATACTTGGAACGACTTCCAAAACACTAATGATCTTCTTAATCCAAACAACCTCTTTAGCTACATCGGATGCCGCTATATATTCGGCCTCAGTTGTAGAATCGGCTATGGTACTTTTCTTAGAACTCTTCCAACAAATTGCACCTTCGTTAAGCATAAACACAAACCAAGATTGCGATCTAAAATCATCTTTGTTAGTTTGGAAGCTTGCATATGAGTAACCTTTTACAACAAGATCATCTTCCATCCCTCCAATGACCAAGAACACATCCTTAGTTCTTCTTAAGTACATAAGAATCGTCTTAACTGCCATTCAATGGTTTTCACTAGGATCATATTGGTATCTGTTCGTCATGCTTAGAGCATACGAGACATCAGGTCTAGTATATATTATGGCTTACATGATAGATCTAATATCCGAAGCGTATGAAATATCATTCATTCTCTTTCGCTCACCAGTTGTCTAAGGACACTGAGTCTTGCTAAGAGTAATACCATGGTCCATTGGCAAGTTTCCTCTCTTAGAATTTTCCATCTTGAATCTTCTAAGAACTTTGTCAATGTAAGTACTTTGACTCAAACCAATCATCCTTTAAGATCTATCTCTATAGATATTGATGCCAAGGATGTAGGCGGCTTAACCCATATCTTTCATTGAGAAACACTTCCTTAACCAAGATTTGACAGTCTGAAGTGCAGGAATATCGTTTCCAATAAGTAAGATATCATCGACATACAGTACTAGAAATAGTACTATGCTCCCACTGAACTTCATGTATACACATGGTTCATCTTAGTTCTTGATGAAGCCAAACTCTTTGATCAATTCATCAAAATGAAGATTCCAACTCCTAGAAGCTTGCTTCAACCCATATATAGATCTTTGCAACTTGCATACTTTATTAGAATTTCTTGGATTGACAAACCCTTCAGGCTGTGTCAAGAACACATCCTCAAGTAGCTTCCCATATAGGAAAGCTATTTTGACATCCATTTTCCATATCTCATAGTCGTAATATGCGGCTTATGGCAATTAAAATTCTAACAGACTTAAGCATTGCAACTGGCAAAAAGGTTTCATCATATTCAATACCATGAATTTGCCTATATCCCTTTGCTACAAGCCTAGCTTTGTATATATGTACCTTCCCATCCATGTCGGTCTTCTTCTTGAAGACCCACTTGTACCCTATGGTTTTAAAACCTTCAGGTGGATCAATCATGTTCCAAACTTGATTATCATGCATGGACTGTAATTCGGATTCCATGGCTCCTAGCCATTTATCCGAATAAGGAGTGGACATCACCTCTTGATAGGAATTAGGTTTGACATTCTCAATGACTTCCACTTCATTACTTTCCGATACAAGAAATCCATTTCTCTCGGTTCGGACCGTAACCTATCTGATCTACGATGGACTTGTGCATCTTGAACCGGTTTCACAACTCCTTGTGAACTTGGTTCCATCTCTACTCTTGGTTCCATGTTATTTTTGGGCTCTTGAACTTCTTCAAGATTATTTTACTCCCACTAGATCCTTTATTGAGAAATTGTTTCTCAAGAAAAGTACCATATTGAGCAACAAACACTTTGTTCTCATTGCGGTTGAAAAATAATATCTTTTAGTTTCCTTAGGATAACCAATGAAAATAACTTTGTGCCACATCTCATGTGGGGTCTTAGGAGCCGATTTAGTAGGGACTCTGTTCAGTGTGAACGCAGCAGTCTCTAATGCACATCCCCAAAAGGAAATAGGAAGGTCAACTTGACTCATCATCGAACAAACCATGTCCAACAAGGTTCTATTCCTCCTCTCAGACACACCATTCTATAGTGGTGTTCCGGGTGGAGTCAACTCTGAAACGGTTCCACAATTTTTGAGATGATAGTCAAACTCTTGGCTTAAATATTCACCACCTCGATCGGATCGAAGTACTTTAATAGTTTTGTGAAGTTGATTTTGTACTTCATTTTGAAATATTCTAAATATCTCAAACAATTAACTTTTGAACTTCATCAGATAAATATAGCCATATCTAGATAAGTCATTGGTGAATGTAATGATATACTGAAATTCTTCCCTAGCAATGCTATTTAATGGTCCACATACATTTGTATGTACTAGGGCAAATAAATCACTAGCCTTTCCACTACTCTTAGTGTAGGGTGATTTGGTCATTTTACCCAATAAACAAGATTCGCATATCTCGTATGATTCATAATCATGTGAGTCTAAAAGTCCATCCTTATGGAGTTTAGAAATACGTTTCTCATTTATATGACCTAGCCGGCAATGCCACATGAATATGATGTTCACATCATTTGGTTTAGATTTCTTATTTACATTATAGATATCTTCAATATCATTTTGTTTCTCAACATCAAGGATATAAAGACCATTAAATTAATTTGCAATACAATAAAGCATATCATTTAAATAAATATAAAATTTCTTATTCTCAATAAGAAACCTATATCCTTCATTATCCAAACAAGAAACAAAAATAATATTTCTACTCAAATTCAGAATGTAATAACAATTGTTCAAAACAAGTACTAGTCTACTAGGTAAAGTGACTTCATAAGTCCCTACGGTTAATGCATCAACTCTTGCTCCATTCCCCACACATAGGTCTACTTCACTTTCTTTGAGTAGCTTTCTATTCTTTATTCCTTGCGCATTTAAACAAATGTGGAATTCACATCCGGTATCCAATACCCAAGAACAAGAAGTAGAAAGGAAAATATCTATCATATAGATACATGAATCAGTAGCAATTGTATTGCTCTTCTTTTCTTTTAGGCCTTCCTTATAAGCCTTGCAATTTCACTTTCAATGACCAACCTCTTGGAAATGGTAGCAAATTGCATCCTTTTGAGACACTTTGGGTTTAGCCTCTTCAGCATTGGCAACTTTTGCCTTAGGTTTAGCAACCTTTGCTTTACCTTCTTTGCCTTCCTTTTGAACCCCTTTCCTATGTTAACCATTAACACATCATACCTCTCTTGCCTAGCTTGCACTTGGAACATTTCCTTTAAGCGCCGTGCTAGGACAAAAGCTGCTTCCATGTGTTCAAGGTCCTTCTCAAGAGCCTTACACATGGTGGCAAGCATAAGGCAAGCAACATCATTAGAATCATCAACATGTTTCTAATGTTGCTCCTTATCTGCCCTTGCAGCATCGGCAGCGGGTTCTGCAGGAACGGGTTCGTCAAGAACGTAGAATTTCTACTCTTGCCTAAGAACAATTCTTAAGCTTCTGATCCAATCAAAATAGTTTGTACCGTTCTCTTCGAGCTTGTCCTTCTCAAGGATGTATTGCAGTGACAAGGGTTGATTATTGTGAGATGCCATTCTACAATAAGATATACATACAATATGAGCACATATAAGTATCAATACATTTACTATCTAAGAGACAAATAATGTATTTCATAAATACTCCCACTAAATTATACACCTTCAAATACAAGCATGTATCATATAATTATAATGGGCTAAGATCCATATTTCACTTGATTTTGGTTTAACTGAGTCAATGCTCGAAATCAAGCTATTTAGATAGATAACACTTATCAATCATATCATATATGACTCTTGGATCTTTTATGAGATTCTAGACATCATATGTCAACACATGTTTTAATCTCATCTATGTCTTGGGTCAAAACTCGTTTGAAAGCACCAATTAAGTTCAATCTTTTTAAACGTATGAGACACATAGAACGATGCACCCAACTGAGTCGAAACTACATCAACCGTTATCTCATCTTGATCCATATTAAGATATAATGATGCACCCAACTGAGTCAAAACTACATCATAATACCCAAATATTTCACAAGTGTTCTAATCTAGGGGTGACATAAAACTTAAACATTTAAGATGGTTTTTCCATATAGCAACAAACATCGCATGGTTGTATATGAAACTTATGTGTACATAACCATGAACATGGGATTTCACATAATATCATACTTTAGGATCATACAAATAATCATGTAATAAATAACAATTATTAATTACATAATTATTCAATTCTCAAAATTTAAGGATTCAAATAATCATGTTAATCAAATTAAATATGAACATCAAATCCTAAACAAACAATTTGTTTCAATTTGAGAATTTACTGAACATAATTAATCAAATTAAAGATATCAATAACCAATGTAGAAGATCAATTACATCAATCAACTATTAATCATAATCATGTTATATCGCATATAATTGTTTCACAAAATAATACACATAAAATCATCAATCTATATCATCAAGCATGTTAAATCATATAATCCAATTATATCTAGCATGCCAATTTAACCTAATCATGATTAAAACAGACTCTGATACCACTGTTGGGTTTTGGGGTTACATACGAAGCGGAAGACTTGGAATAAATCACAAAACCCTAGCCATGAATCCGTCTAACAAGAATAGCTTAAAACAATGAATATAGATTTACTAACATTTGTTGCGAGTTTGTCTTTCGTACACGATTCGTAAATCAGATTTGAATCGTCGATGAAACTTGATCTTCTTCCTTTGTGATGAATCAACAATGCTAGGCCTTCAAGCTTTAGGTGATAAAGCAATCACCCTCTATCGGTAATCCACACGTGAACAAACCAAGATCTGTATCTTGTTGGATTGCCATATGATCCCCGATTGTTGAAACTCTTTTCAACAATCTATGACTAATATGGAATTGAATCTGAGGAGTTTTGATCTTTGATTCGTAATCAAGATCAACCAATTAGTGTTTCTAAAATCCTAATATTTGTGTGTCTTGGCAGAGGACAAAGGTCTATTTATACTTTATAAATATTCCTAACTTTTAGGAAGAACCCTTTTCCAAATCAAAATCGTATTATGATTTCCGTCGCTATGCACGGCCGTGCAGATTACAACGTACGACCGTGCAAACCCTTTTTGCACGGGCGCTCAAATTGTAATGCACGCCCACTCCAGTCTTCTTGCACGGGCGTGCATATTACAACGCACGGCCGTGCAAACCCTTTAGCACGAGTGTGTCCTTTAATCTGCACGGCCGTGCAACTGCCCCAGAATTCCTTTTTCCAGATTTGAGTCATTTTCAATCCGTTCTTTGTGTGTGACCCTATATGAATTATATTTATGTTGGTAGTGAGTCAAAACATCGATCCTCACAAGACATAAGTGGTTTCTAGCAAGCCATTATGTCCACCTAATTAATATAACATCAAAGCTTGATTCCTTGATAGATCATTGTCACAATCCATTTGTCACACGATGTCATATTGAACATAAGTCATGGTCCACGTCAACTTACATTTTTCAATGCTTTCTCGATTCCGAATATAATGATAATCCAAGTGCATTTGATCTCTATCAAATCTCTTGAGTAGGGCCATACATTTCATCAATACTATTCATCAAGGGGCCCAAACAAACATCTCTCTTCACGAGGGACAAATTCCATCTTGACTTATCATTCTTCCCTATAAGAATCTAGTCGTGCCAACATAGCTCTTATCGCTATCCTATTAAAGATAGTGTTAGACTACATCAAACGCAACGGTTATCATGTGGAAGATGATGATAATCTTAGGTACTAAGGATTCAAATGACACGACTATCATGAGATTTAATCATGATATATATGACCATAGACCATGTCATAAATCTCATAGATGGTTCAGTCCAGTACTTTGTTCTCTAACAATTACCCATAAGTGTAATGTGCATCCCCAAACATATAATCATCTCTATGATTATCCATTACCAACTTATACTAGTTATTCACAATAACTAGGGACACAAAATATTATAATAAACATGTAAAACATATAATACTCAAGATAAACATTCTCTATTATAAATGGTAAAGACGATTACATAACGGTATTAGTTATGAGTCAAAATAACTATAAGCCTAGGGCATAACACCAACAGACTTGACATCTTTATGCTAGTTGACGTTGAATCATTTTTGTCTGATCCATATTTTTGTTTTTTGTCGAACTAGATTAAGTAGGAGAGCGACCAAAGTCTTGGTTAGATTAATTTTGCAAGCTAGATTGACCAAGGCTTAGGTCGAACCTGCTCTAAGAACGAAGCTGACTAAGGTTTTAGATGAACTTGTTAAAAAAGAGTCTGACATAAGATATTAGTTGTTCGGGGTAAAAAACTACATCTGCATGTTACATCCTGAAACGTCATCTTAGTAGTGCAACTTGATAGAGTATCCGCTTCGTTCAGGATGACTGGAAGGCGACATTGTAGGAACCGTTTTGCAAAGCTTGATGGACCATCCTTTGTAATTTAAATAGACGAACACATGTATACACACACACACATAAGTTCTCTTGGTAACATATTTTGTATTGTTCATTCGTTCACTACCATCTCCATACTAATAATATTCCATCTTTTCGAGGTTTTATGCCGGCGAACAAGTTGTTCAAGGGATTTCCTCGTTAAATCTCTTGTCGACATCTTGAGTTTACATTGTCTTATTCCATTGTGCCCCATTTTTTCCTTTAAAAGTTGAATTGCTTGAATTTGACCTAAACAATTTGGTGCCGTTCGTGGGAACATTGGTATTTTGATTGATTAAAGATCCTCAAGATGTCTACCGGAATGTCATCGGCAGTAACTTCAGTAGGAGCCACCGCCGGGACAACTACTTCAGGCCAAAATGTTGGTGCCTCAACCAGCATAGGTCAAGGTTAGGGAGGATCCTCAAGGGAACCTACGTAAGTGATTCCAACCCTAGAGGCTCACCTTTGACAGAGATACAGGGATACTGACTGACAACGTAGGATTCATACCAATGATCGGTGCCTCCACTGATAGTGTGATCATCAATCCTGAAGCTGGCCTATCCACTGCAACAAGTTGCGTAACACCCATTCCTCCTGAACCAACAGGGAGTGTTAACCCTCAAATTGATTTTAATACTCTTTATGCTGCTGCTAACCCTGATGCAGGAAATGCAATGAACCGGCAATTACAGGAGTTAAGGGAAATGGTGATGAATGTACCGGGGATAACCCTACCGTACCATCAAGCCTCTCCAACTTGTTGCAATGAGTCACGATTTAGTCCTGCTATCGCCAACATGGTGATACCAAAAAAGATCACTGTTCCCCACATGAAGTAGTATGATGGGACGACCGACCCTTTGGAACACATCGCCTTGTACCATGAGAAGATGGAGGTGATTCATATCCCCTTGCAATTCAAGGAAGCCTTCCTTTATAGGGGGTTTGGTTTCACCTTGACTAGGGCAGCCCTACGTTGGCTCATCAATCAGCCCCTAGGCTCTATTGGATCTTATGCTCAACTTACTAACATGTTTACTAATCAATTTTCTTGCAATAGTGTCTTTGAAAACCTAACCAGTGATTTATACAGGATCGTTCAACAACCTGACGAATCCTTGAAAGACTACCTGAGCAGTTTTAACAAAGAAGCTGTCGACATCCCCAATATTGAAATGTCTACCGCAACAGAGGCTTTCAGGATGGGACTCAAGAAAGATTCCCCCTATTATGAGGAATTAGTAATGACTCCTTGCAGGAGACTCGAGGAAGTCAGGATGAGAGCCATAAAATTCATTAGGCTGGAAGAAGACAAGTTGATGCAAGAGAAAGCATCTAAAAGAATTGTTACTCCCGAACATTCGGGCGGCAAGATGGAGACGTCTCACTCTAAATCTAATAGGGGCAAACCCTACTCTAAAACTGATCATTCTAGCATTAATGTCGTCATTGATAATACTAACAAAGATGAATTACCTTACCCTAAAATAGATGACTACTGTTTCTCTGTTGACATTGCAGGACTCATACACGCCCTGGATAACCTGGGAGAGAAGTCAAGATGGCCCAAAAAGTCTGACATAGGCTCTGGTTGGAAAGAAAAATCTGAGTGGTGTGCCTACCATGAAGATTTTGGGCATACCACTGAGAATTGCATTGCCCTAAGGAAGGAAATTAGCCACCTCTTGTCTAAAGGTTTCCTTAATGAACTATTGGGCAAGCGGCGTGGATGGAACGATAATCAAGAGCCAAAGACAGAAAACCCAACAAATCCTCCAGTCCCAACCAAGGTGGTCAACATGATTAATGGAGGATCAGACATATGTGGTACTTCCTACTCTGCCACCAAACAACAAGCCTCAGAATCTAAGAAGGACAGAATGAACTTACCAACCAGGCCGGCAGTGAAGGAGAGTGTCCAGGAAATCACGTTCGATGAAGACGAAAAGGGTGACATCTTGGACCCACATCATGATACACTGGTTGTTACTCTACAGGTGACCAATTGTTTGGTGAAGCGTATCCTGATTGATAATGGAAGCTTCGTCAACATAATAATCACTGACAATATAGCAAGTATGGACATCCCACTTGAACATGTTACCAGAAGCCCTTTTGTTCTAGCTGGATTTAGTAGAGAGATCAAGCATACTTACGGAGACATCAAATTGCCCGTATATATGGAAGGACCAAACTCCATGGAGAAATTCTGCTTTATCGAATGCAAGTCATCTTACAACATCAGTTTAGGGAGGCCCTAGATTCACATCGTGAAGGCAATTCCTTCGACTTACCACCAGTGTATCAAGTTGCCCACTCGGTGGTGAGCAGTCAAGGTGAAGGGCGACCAGCAGACAACAAAGGAATGTTACAAGATATCCATGAAGGCAACCAGCATCCCTAGACAGGCATATCAATTAAAGAAAAAGGCACGGGATATCTTGGAAGTTGCAGAGAGCGTTGTTAAATAAATTCACCTTGACCCCTCCAATCCCGATGTCAAGGTGTTACTGGGAGATGATATCCCTCATGAAATAGAAGATAGCATAATTGAATTCTTGAAAATCAGGGCCAGTTGTTTTGCCTGGAAGCATAAAGACATGACCGGAATTAGCAAGGATATCATCACACATAAGTTGAATGTTGACCCCAGCATTAAACCCGTTCACCAGAAGGGAAGAAAGTTCGCACACGAGCGCAACCAAATTATAAAGGAAGAGGTTGCATCATTGCTCAAAGCCAAAATGATTAGGGAAGTTGAATACCCAAGATGGTTGGCCAATGTAGTGGTCGTAGAAAAGAAGAACGATAAATGGCGAGTATGTGTGGATTTTACAGACCTCAATAGAGCCTGTTCGAAGGATCCCTTCCCTCTGCCTCATATTGACTCTTTGGTAGACGCGATGGCTGGTCACGACATCCTAACTTTCATGGACGGCTCCTCAGGATATCAACAAATCCAGATGGAACCATCAAATCAGGAGGACACTGCCTTTATCACTCTAGAAGGTATATATTGTTATATCGCTATGCCTTTCGGACTGAAAAATGCAGGTGCAACTTACCAGAGGTTGGTAAACAAGATGTTCAAGGATCAACTTGGGAAAACTATGGAAGTCTACATCGACAACATGGTGGTAAAATCAAAACACATGGAAGATCAAGTGAACATCTTAGAGAAGCGTTTAACATTCTATAAGCTTTCAACATGAAGCTCAACCCATCAAAGTGTCACTTCGAAGTGAAGGGCGGCAAATTCCTTAGCTATATGGTGACTAAGAGAGGTAATGAAGCAAATCCTGAGCAGATCAAGGCTATAATCAACTTGGAATCCCCCTGAACCGTTAATGATGTGCAGTGACTTACAAGCAGAGTAGTAGCCCTCAATCGGTTCTTCTCCAAGTCTTCTGACAAATGCAGGTTATTTTATGAGGTGCTCCGAAAAAACAAGTTGTTCCAATGGACCAATGAGCATTAAGCAGCTTTCCTCCAACTTAAGGAATGCCTCACAATGCCACCATTATTGTCCAAACCTGAACCAGAAGAACCATTGTTCCTCTACCTCGCAGTTTTTGAAACTTCGGTTAGTGCCGTATTGGCCAGAGAACAGGAAGGTGCCCAACATCCCATTTATTACGTAAGTAAGTCTCTACTTGATGCCGAAATCAGGTATTCTCATCTTGAAAAATTAATACTCTCTTTAATTACTGCTTCCATAAAATTACGCCATTACTTGGAATCTCATGTTATTATTGTCAAGACTAACTATCCTATCCGAAGCGTGATGAGAAAACCTGAGATGTCAGGTAGGATGGCTAAATGGTCAGTACAACTTAGTACTTATGACATACAGTATGAAGCAAGGACTGCCATCAAGTCGCAGGCTTTGGCAGACTTTGTGGCCGACTTCAATCCCAGCTTGCAGCCTGAAGTTGAACTCGAAGTCCAGCAACTTGAAGGACTTAGTTCTCCTAGATATTGGACCTTGTACATAGATGGAGCTTCGAATGCTAGGGGCACAGGTTTAGGAATTGTCCTAAAATCCCATCAAGGAGATCTCATTCCCCAAGCTGTGGCTTGCGAGTTCAAAGCTACGAATAACGAGGCTGAGTATGAGGCTCTCATTATGGGATTAATCACTTCCTTGAATCTAAATGTTAAACATATTAACGTATTTACTGATTCCCTGTTATTAGTTAACCACATCAATGTACCATACACAGCTAAGCAGGTTAAAATGACAAGTTATCTCTAATATGTTAAGTTGCTAGCCGGACAATTTGAAGACTTCGTCTTCTAACAGATCCCACGAGAAGAGAATACTGAAGCAGATGCCTTGGCAAATTTGGGTTCAAGTTGCAGGCGCATGCTGAATAATAAAATCCCTATCATCCATATCTTGCATCCTGCCTTTGATCAAATTGAAACGTGCCAGCTCAATGAACAAAACGATGCCATGATCATGCCTATCAACAACTCCACCTCCTGGACGGTACCCATAATCCAGTACCTGCAGAGTGGCATGATCCTAGATGACATAAACAATCCTAGGTCTTTTAGGATAAAGGTATCATGATTCATTTTGATTAATAACGTTTTGTTTAGAAAGTCCTTCTCAGGTATGTACCTAAGTTGCTTAGAACCGGACCATGCTGAAGAGGTGCTGAGAGAATTGCATGATGGTGACTGTGGAAATCAGGCTGGGGGCAAATCATTATCCTCGAAGGCATTGCGGATAGGATATTACAGGCCAACCATGCGGCAAGATGCGAGTAAATATGTACGAAAGTGCGACGCATGTCAGAAAAATAGCAACATCCTGCACCAGCCAGCCGAACCAATGCATCCCATCTTGTCACCTTGGCCCTTCATACAGTAGGGAATGGACATAGTGGGTAAACTACCTAGGGCACCTGGGGGTAAAGTATTCATGTTGGCTATGATAGATTACTTCACCAAATGGATTGAAGCTGAAGCCTACGTACAAATCAGAGATCGATAGGTGATATATTTCATCAAAAGGAACATTATCAGTAGATTCAGGGTCCCATCCGAGATTATATGCGACAATGGCTCTCAATTCATTAGCAAGAAAACACAAGACTTCTGCATGAGATGGGGAATCAAGCTGATAATGTCTACACCGGTGCATCCTCAAGCCAATAGACAGGCTGAATCTAGTAACAAACTAATTATGAACAAACCTGAAGAAAAGACTTGAACTAAAGAAGGGAAGATGGGTTGATGAGTTAACACTGGTACTTTGGGTTGACAGGACCACTCCGAAAGGAGCCACTGGGGAAACACCATATTCCTTAGTGTTTGGGACCGAAGATGTTCTCCCTGTGGAATTTTCACTCCCCACAGCCAGATACGACCTATCATCTATAAGGGATAATCAACTCATCCTAGCAGATGATCTGGACACTATTGATGAGCTAAGAGATATGGCTAAAGTCAGGATGGCAGCCTACCAACAAAGAATAGCTAAGTCCTACAACAAGAATGTCCGCATCAGGAGGTTCCAAGTTGGGGACATGGTCCTGAGGAAAGTCTTTCAGAACACTAAAGAACTAAATGCAGGAAAATTCGCAGCTAAGTGGGAAGGACCTTACTTAATTGATGCAGAAGCTGGAAAAGGAGCGTACAGTCTCTCAACCTTGGACGGGGTATGAATCCCGAGGAACTGGAATGCCGTTCACCTCAAGTTGTACTTCATGTAAGTGACCAACTCACCAACTTCTGTTCCAACGATTAGGTATGATTCAATTAACTTTACTTTTATGTTATTTCAATTTGATTTATACATTTCAACCTTTTACTGACTTAAGCATCGGAGGGGTGTTAGCAAAGCTAACACCCACCCTAACCTGTTTATATTTTGCAAGATGAGATGACATCGACAACCTGTCTAAATGAGAAGGATGACAAGTATTCTAATGTGTCTGATGTTGGTAATTTCCTATATAACAAATTATTGTTTATCTAGTAAGCTTTAAATTTATCTATTTAAATGTTTTCTTTTAAAGGGTTTCACCCCTCCAAAAGGTTTGAAGAATTAACATTCTTCTCGAGATATTAAGGTTATCTACACCTTCGCCTGGGATGCACATTTTTCATATTTTAGCTAAGGTATAGGTGGGCCAATGTGTCAAGTACATGTTGATTACCTTCTTGCCCTTGGTTAAGAATATGGACCTAAAATCGAATCAAGGGTAGCGACATTGACATGTTGCCAAAACGAAACATCAGGATGAAAAGAAAAACATCTTTTCCATTTATTATTATTATTTCTAAAAAAATAAAGAGAAAGTTCATCAATCCAGGATAAATATTGGCAACATCATATATTCGGAAAGAAGAAAGGGCCTCTTCAATCAAGAACAACGTCCTTGCCCTTGTCCATCCTATTCCCTTCCAAAGTCTCACCAACCCTCTCCAACCTGTCCTCATTCCTAGAAACCATTTTGCATGGACTTTCACGAACACTCCTCCTCAAAGCAACCAATTCCACCTCCAAATTCCAAGATGAGTGTTGTCCATCTTGGTACTCTTTGATCATCTCAATTCTGGAGTCCAGAATGGATTTAGCAGCCTTAGCCACCAGTTCATCTCACAGGTTTTCCATTTCGTGAACATGCTTCTTTCTCATCTCTTCCATCTCTTCTTCATTTGTCTTTAACATATCAAAAGCCACTTTTAAGTCCGGCTCATATTCTTTTTTCTCCATAGTTGAAGATCCAGCCTTATCCTTCCACCATTTGATTTCATTAACCATCATCTTAACCCCCGTTATTGCCTAAAATCAAAATATTTTTATCAAAACTAGGTACAAAAATGAAAGGGAAAGAAGTATTATACCTTAGTCTCTAACACATCTTCGTTGGAGCCCACTTCTTCTATGTCTTTCTTCCCTTGTCTCTTTCTCTTTATTCCTGAGGTGTTCCCAAGCTCCAACTTGGGTGCAGGAAGCATGTCTTCACTAGTTCTTCCTTTGTATTTGGCAACCAAAGCTTTTGCAGCAAACCTGGGATTTGAACGGACAACTGAAAAGATGATGGTAAATATTCAGATGTATACAAGAAGTTCAGAGGTAATATTAAAGAAGACTTATCGAATGACATTTTGTCTTTATTGATTATTTGATAAAGTCTTCAACATCCTCATCCCGTATATATAGAGAAGGTTTATCTTCTTTGGCAGATTTTTTTGCTAATCCTTACCTCAATTTAAGCCATGCACCATTCGTGAACCAAGCAAAACATATCGCCTTCCAAGATCAAAAACCAGGCGATTAGAGATATAATTTTTGAAATTCAAATTTATACATTTGAGATATTCCAAAAATCCAGGGGCAATTGTTCGGGGTAAAAAACTACAGCAGCATGTTACATCCTGGAACGTCATCTTAGTAGTGCAACTAGATAGACTATTCGCTTCATTCAGGATGATTGGAAGGCGACATTGTAGGAGCTGTTTTGGAAAGCTTGATGGACCAAGTCAAACAAACGTCTTCAACAATACTTACTCAGCAATGGTTATGTAGACTGCATCAGTAACCTCCTGCGAGATTCTAGGCGCACGAGGAGGGATTGCATTTACTTAGTTGATACTGTTACCATCCTTTGTAATTTAAATAGACGAACATATGTATACACACAGACATCAGTTCTCTTGGCAACATATTTTGTACTATTCATTCGTTCACTACCATCTCCATACTAATAATATTCCATCTTTCTGAGGTTTTATACTGGCGAACAAGTTGTTCAAGGGCTTTCCTCATTAAACCTCTTGTCGACATCTTGAATTTACATTGTCTTATTCCATTGTGCCCCATTTTTTCCTTTAAAAGTTGAATTGCTTGGATTTGACCTAAACATTAGTCGAGTCTGTTTAAGGAACGAAACTGACATTAGTTTTCAGTCGAACATGTTTAATAATGAGGTTGACTTAGGACTTTAGTCGAGTCTATTTAAGGAACGAAACTGACATAAGTCTTTAGTCGAACCTATTTAAGAATGAGGTTGACATAGGACTTTAGTTGAGTCTGTTTAAGGAACGAATCTGACATAAGTCTTTAGTCGAACCTGTATAAGAACAAGGTTGAATTAGGACATTATTCGAGTATGTTTAATATGTCGAGATTGACTAAGAGTCGGACCTGAGTTGAATAAAGTACAAGAGTGAACACAGTTTGTGGATAGAACTCTCATTTTATTGATGAGGTAGATCGTTACATAGAATGCTTAATTAGAAATAATATCTAACTAAGTGGCTAGCATGCCAAGGATGTTTTAGCTCGTCACCATCCGAATGGCCTATCATGTAGGTTCCCTCCGTAACAATTCTAGTGACGATGTAGGGTCCTTCCCAGTTCGGAGATAACTTATTCTGTTCAGCTTTTCTTCCAGTTACCTCGATCTTCCTTAGCTCGTAGTCCCCAATGTTAAACGACCTCATCCTGACCTTCTTGTCATGATAACCCTCAGTTTTCTATTTATATTTTACCATTCTAAGCTGAGCAGTCATCCGTTTCTCATCTAGAAAGTCCAAGTCGAGCAGCCTGTTGGAGTTATTCTGATTTTGATTGAATAAAGCCACCTAGCTGTAGGATTTGTAGCTCTGCAGGTGCCATAGCTTCTGACCCATAAGTAAGGGAAAATGGGGTTTCCCCTGTAGGCCCCTGGGTGGTTGTGCGGATTGCCCAAAGTGCTAGGGGTAGTTCGGCCAACCACCTTCCATCCTGACCAATGAGGCCCTTGCTTAGCGCTGTCGAAACTAGTTTGTTCGCTGCTTCTTCTTGTTCGTTACCTTGTGGATAAGCAACTGATGTCTTCCAATGTTTTACCCCTAGCCTATTCATTTCTGTCTCGAAAGATGTAGAAAATTGTAGCCCATTGTCCGAAACAAATGAATGTGGCACCCCAAAACGGCACCAAATGTAATCGTGGATGAAGTTGATGGCGTTTTCCTCTGTTATTTTAGCTAAAGGCTTTGCTTCAATCCACTTTGTGAAATAATCAATGGCCACAATAATGTACGTACAATTACTATGGGAGGGTGGGAAGGGTCCGATCAAATCTATCCCCCACATGTCGAACTGCCAAGCTGCGATCACCGATGTTTGTTCGGTTGTTGGGAGCTTTGGTAGGTCGGCATACCTCTGACATTTGTCACATTTTCTCATGAACTCACGAGCATCCTCCCATTTATGTGGCTAATAGTATCCAAGTGTTAGTATCTTGTCTGCGAAAGTTTTGGCCCTCAGGTGTCCATCACATACCCCACTATGCACTTTGAGCAAAAGTTGAGGAACCTCCATAGGGTAAACACACCTCAGCAATGGTTTCACAAATGATCTTCTTAATAATGCATCCCCATGTATAAAAAACCTTAGGGACTTCTTCTTGATCATTCTTTCCTTTTGCTCTTCAGCTGGTAGCTCACCTGTTTCGATGTAGGCCTTTATTTCGTCAATCCAACACTTAGAGCTGTTGACCGAGCATAGAATATGCACTCTTTCGTATGCTGGATGCTCTAAGTATGAGATTGGTTCACCATGCTACTCGTCCAAAGTAGCTAGCTTGGATAGTAAGTCGGCCAATTCATTTTCTTCATGGCCTACCTTTTGTATCTCCCAGAATTCTAAGTCTTGGACCAACTTTTTGAAGATAGAGTTGATCGCTTCATACTCACCTTTGACTTGATTCACAACCAGCTTGGAGTCACAACAATCTTTGATATTTTTCTCCCCAAAGCATCTGGCATATTCAATCGCTGCAATCAAGGCCTCATACTCAGCCTGGTTGTCGGAGGCTTGGAATTTGAACCTCAAAGCTTCCTTAAAGTCCCATCCAGTTTCTGGCTCGATCAACACAATCCCAAATCCACAACACCACTAACATTCTTGGTCACAGATCCATCCATGTAAACCTTCAAGCAGCAGTCAACAGGTCAGATCACTATCTGTTGGCCCAATTGTTCTTTTCCCTTCAAGCACTCTTTTGGGGTGCTCTCCTTATTATCTTCCTTGGTGAACCTAAGCTCGACCAAGAAGTCTGCCAAAGGTTGAGCTTGCAAAGCTTTTCGAGGCCTGTATTCAATGTCAAACTCCATCAATTCTATTGACCAGTTAAGTAACTGACCTGAACTTTCCGGCTTATGCAATATCTTCCTCAGAGGAGCGTTGGTCAGCACGACAATGGGGTGAGCTGAGAAATATGCTCGTAGTTTTGTTGCTGCAACCACCAAGGCATAGGCTACCTTCTCAATATTGAAGTATCTTCCTTCCACGTCGGACAAGGCCTTGCTCACATAATAAACTAATTTTTGAAGGCCATTTTCCACTCTGACCAACATTGCGGCAACAGCTCGATCTCCAGCTGATAGGTAGATATACAAATTCTCTCCTTAGACCGGGCTACTCAGCAATGGGGGAGAGGCGAGGTATTCTTTGAGTTATTGGAACGACGAGGAACTTTCGATCGTCCAATCAATGATTTTTGTCCCCCTCAAAGTTTTGAAGAAGGGGAGAGACCTTTCCGCTGACTTGGCTATCAAAGCGACCCAAAGCTGGCACCCTACCATTTAGCCGTTGCACCCCCATGATGCACGTTGGTTCCTGCATCTCTAATAAAGCTTTTATCTTCTCTGGGTTTGCCTCAATGCCCCTTTGTGATACCATGAACCCCAAAAACTTGCCTACAGCTACCCCAAATACACACTTGCTCGGATTCAACTTCATGTAGTTTGCTTGTAGATTGCCGAATGTTTCCCTTAGGTCGACCACATGACGACCAGTCTTAGTTTTGATGACCATGTTGTCAATATAGACCTCCATGTTTCGGCCAATCTGAATAGCAAAGACTCTATTCACCATCCTCTGATAGGTAGCTCCAGCATTTTTTAGCCTAAATGGCATCTTGCTGTTGCAATATATACTTCCAACAACTTGGAATGCAGTCTTTTCAATGTTGTCCTCGTGCATTCTGATCTGATGGTACCCTGAATAAGCATCAAAGAAAATGAGGGTGGCATGTCTAAATGTGCGCTCGCCCAAAATTTTGTTTTCGATTATGAAAAATAGGAGTCGCCGCGCCCTGTTTTAAGGTACAATTTGAAAAACCTTTGAGAGAGAAAATGGGTTCGGGGGTCAGGTTACGTGTTAGGAAGAACCGAGAATTCACCCAACACACCTCATCCGTAGACGAGTCTTTCTCATTAAACATCCAAATAATCCAAGGTATGTGCAAACAATGATAATAAGCAAATGTGGTAAACATGAATTTTATTGATTTGAACTGAGATCTTACAACTTGTGAGCCATTTGGTTAGGGAGGCCACATCCCAATTACAATAGATCAGAACAACTTACAACTGAAAATTGATCTCTGCAAATGGACAAAGTGTGTCGCGTGACACAAGACATGCATGGCTGGATGTGTCACGTGACACATGATCCATCCATGCACGATGTGTCGTGTGACACAAGGTGTCCTTCTACAGGGATCTGACAATTGAACAACAGATCAATCAAAAACCAACACAGATCTAAACAATCAACCAATTACACTTCAAAATGGAAAATTAATGACAATTCAACCAAGGGGGTGTGGATATGGGTAGATCCACACTCCCTTGGGAAATAAACACCAATTCCAACAATGATCAAACCATAAGCATTCAATTATTCAAAGCAACAATGTTAAACAGAGAGATTGCGATTGGGGTTCAGTAATCAAGACAGATGGAGTCTGATTACTGAACCTAAAGAGGACAAAATGAGGGAATTATGAAATTAGCAAAATAGGAGAGAGAGAGAGAGAGAGAGAGAGAGATGGGATTGAGGGGTTACCCTTAATGATTCCACGAATTCTATACCAAGGCTGGTATAGAACCCTTCTATAACTGCTTCTGAAGTTGCTTGAACTGGAATGGATTGATGGATGAAGGATCTAAGAGGTGATGGGTGGATTGAAGTGAATTGGGGGGAAATTGAAGGTAGATTTGGGTAGGAGAGAGAGGTGTATGTTTTCAATATGTGTGTTACACTCCTATTTTGGCAAAGTAACATTATGTGAAAGTTGGGATCCATTTCTGAGAGGGGTAGGGTCTTATTTATAGGCTGCAGTTGATGGTCACAAGGTGTCGCACAACCTTCTGTAACCATTTTCCATGCCTCAATTTGTTGCGTGACACAAGGTGTCACCAACTGCTTTTGGCGCCAAAACCAGGTTCTGGAACATTCTGGGATAATACCCAAAAGGTCCAAAACAAGTTTATTCCCTGTAGGTCCTTTAGCATGAGCAAAGTACTAAAAGGTACCTCCTTCGCGAGAAACTTATGAAATGTTTCCAGAAGTCTCGGAATAGACCGAGAATTTACCAAAATGCCCCTTAATACAATTTTATCGTATTAAAATGCACCTAAAAGGGTAGAGAATTGGATTGGCGTACTCACGCTACTGTTGATGGTGAAAGGTTGTAGCTATCGGAGGGTCTCATGCTGCAACTTGCATTATGATGAAAGGTTGTAGCTGCCGGAGGGACTGATGCTACAACTGATGGCAGTCGTGGCTGTCGGAGGGACTTAGACCAATACTGATGAAGAGTAGCTGCCAGGGGACTCACGCTACTGTTGCTGATGGTCGTGGCTGCCGGAGGGACTTAGACCACTGGTGATGGTGAAGGTGGCTGTCGGAGGGACTTAGACCACTGGGTGTTGGTGAAGAGTAGCTCCCAGGGGACTCATATTACTGTTGATGATGATTGTGGCTGCCAGAGGGACTTAGACCACTGGATGATGATGGTTGTGGCTACCGGAGGGACTTAGACTACTAGATGATGGTGAAGAGTAGCTGCCAGGGGACTCACGCTACTAGTTGATTCTGCTGGGGATAGATGTAGCTGTCGGAGGGTCTTAGGATACAATTGCTGCTGGTGATGGTGGCTACTGGAGGGACTTAGACGAATGTCATTGATGAATTTCTAGTTTGCCGAGGGAGAGACGGCCTTTGTTGATGGTTGGTTGACTTTGGAGTCATGAACTTTGCTTGGCAGGGCATGGATTTCTCTTGCTAGGAAACTGATTTTTTGATGTTTTGGCGGCGGGGCCGATGATACCGATGAACGTTGCGGGGGAGACTGACAGGTTTGGAACCATTGTCTCGATTTTGGGCTGAGGGTCAGTCCTAAAGATTTGATGATGCTAAGTTGATTATTGTACCTGCGGGGGAAACAACACTCCAAGCACTTTATCTGACTATGCTACTCTTATTAGCAAAGATTAAACTATGTTAGCTTGTTTGCACGAATCTATCCGTTCTGGGAACGGGATGATGATTGAATGAAAGAAATGTGATTATTGTATTGAAAGGTTGGCTTTGCCGGGCATATAGGGGTGTAAACGGTTCGGTTTAGCTCGGTTTGGGGAAATTTTAGAGCTAAACTGCTAGTATCGGTTTGGAGAAATTCCAAACTGAGCTAAATCACAAAAAAATTCAAACCGAGCTAAGCTAAACTGCCAAGGTTCGGTTTAGCTCGGTCTAAACCGCTGTTTAATCATTTTGATTTTATGACTCATAACATTTTTGTTTAAGATATAAAAGAACGAAGAGTTTCAGAGACCTTCATTGATTTAGTTATATGTTTTACAGTTCAACTTCTTACGGTAGACAGAAAATACTCTTCGGGTAAGGTTAAGGGAATATGGTAGTCATGAAACAGGAAAACATATGATACTTAACATAATTCTGCAATAAGGTTTATTCTCAAGGGAAATATAGTGAACTCCTCGGGAATATAAAACAAAATATAGCCCGCCAACAAGAGCTGGGACCATAGCTCGGTTTCATAGCTCGATTCCATAGCTCGGTTTCATAGCTTGGTTTGGCGGTTCGGTTCCATAGCTCGGTTTGGCAGTTCGGTTTAGCTCGGTTTGGTTCGGCACCCTCAAATCGCAAGCTAAACCGAACCACGTGGTTTGTAATTTTTATAAACCGAGCTAAACCACTTAAATGAAAAAACCGAGCTAAACCCCACGGATTAGCTCGGTTCGGTCTCAAACCGCGGTTTGAGCTAAACCACTTACACCCCTACGGGCATGTACATGAGATGGTGGAGCTGTATTGGGTGAGTGTGTATGGTGATACATATGGTGTAGTGAATCCTCTCCTGTGCATATATGTGAATATGTGTGAGGATGGGAGGTGTATTACAGCGACGGCGAGTCAGAGGGTGCTCTGGGAGGTAGACTTGCAGGAACTTTGATGATGTCTGATGTGGACCAGATGTGTTGCCCAACATGTCATGCCTGTTGGGCAAGTTGTGTCGCGCGACTGGGGGAAGCTCGTAACAGGCCCTTTTAAATCAGCTCAGGATTCATTTGTAGACACTGCCCTTTCAGTAGGAGAACACCAGCATCCCCAGCTTGGAAGACAGGTGATTTCTTTGACAAAGATTGGAACTTTCAATCATAATGGAACATTATAACAGAGAAGTGGCTTCCCGGGAGTATCAATTTCGTCAAGACTTCCTTGAAATTTCGTATTATCACCGGGAGCATCATAGAGAGCTCATTGATGGGAGGTATAGTATGTCGTGCCTTTGGTCATTGAAAGATTGGAGGATTGACTGGGATTTGCTCTGGGTTGTATCCTGCTTTTGGGATTTAGAGTGGCATGTTTTCACTTTGTCATATAATGATCTGGCGCCGGCCATGGAGGGTTTCAGAGCATTGACAGGCCTGAGTAAGTCGACGACTGTAGCATTCCCACGGGACAGACGGTCGATTATGGATCAGTTATCAGACTTCTTGTGCTTGCCAGCAGATCAGGTGCCATCTATGATTCTGGGTGATGGGTCTATAGATCTGACTCGAATGGCTAGGTTGCACTTATCCAGTCCTGAGATGTTCAATCTTTCCACATCTCTAAACATGTTTATGTTGTTTACCTTGTCGGCTCATTATTTCTGCAGGTACATCGGAGTCTGTTCGGGTGCATTGCTGGAGGTTGTCAGGCAACTCAGGGGTGATTGAGGTGTGGACCTTTGTCGAATCTGCTCTGGGCAGGGGGAGAATGACATTGTACCATTGTTACTGGCTGAGACCTATAATGGCATTGATAGACTAGCAGGAGGATCAGATTTCATGGGTCCGCGCAGCCCCAGTTTATTATCTTTGTGGCTTTCTGAGAGGCTATGCTTGATCATGCCACTTCCAGCGGGTCAAATTTCCATGCCTTGGGTGACGGGGCAACGCAGAGTGTTGAGAGATGCGGCCACTGATAGCTGGCAGATGAGGTTGATGTGGTATGGGACTGCTGATCTGAACTTCTGGATTTCGGCGTGGGGGATGCAGACCATGAGAGATATTCAGGATGGGTCAGTGGTAGTCAGGCTGCCAGGACTTCAAGTATCTTCCTTCTGCGTCCCATCATTGGTGAGTAGGCAATATAGGTACCCTCAGCAGATAGTCCGAGATTTGAGAGAGAGACTAATAACTGATGCTGTTCTGAGGACATGACCGAGCCCCAGACTGTGCAGTTTTTCAGTAGATCCTTTTTGGAGGGCTTTCTTCCCACACGGACACTCCTTCGTTAGGCAGAGGGATTACATTCTTAACCACAGAGTATCTGATTTGGTATGAGGAGCAACGGGGTCCTGTGCAGTTGACGATAGAGGCTCACCGTCGGGAATACTTAGGAGCAAACTACCCGACCAGACGGTCTTTCAGAGATACAGAGGTCCCGGGGAACCCAGATGATGTTACCGGTGACGTTGCTGAGGACTATCGGAGATAAGAACTTCGCAGAGCTGCTATGAGAGACAATCCTGAGGTGATAGCTTGTAGAGAGGCCTTGAGACAAGAGAGGATTGCTAGGGTAGCTTTGAGGGAGACTGGTCTGATCGAGCCACCGGCACGCATTATACCCGAGCTAGGACGGGCTCAAACCGACTTATTTGACTTTCCTAGGCCAAGGACCTCCCGGGGACCGAGGAAAAGGAAGGCTAGAAATGCAAGTTCGGGAGCGGGAACGAGCTCCTAGACACCTTATCTGAGAGATAGGAGACTCTTTTATTTGTATTTTGAGGAAAGGATTTATTGTATCGAACATGAGTATCCCTTGATTACTTATTTGCAGACAAAATAGATGTTAGAATTTTGAAAAACTTATTACTTTTTATTCGCAGTGGGTTATATGAGTCGAAAGCAGGCCGTGCTTGAACTCATCAAAAAGAATATTAATTTATAATGAACCTTTGAAAAGCCTTGGAGCTGTAATCAAAACACATTTTGGCAAAGTTGAAGGCACCAATTTATTGACAAGATCTGAGATTTTGCAGCATTTTAGATCGAACCACAAGTGGTTGCCTACGTTCCCCTTTTGTAAAGAGAACTAAGGGGCTCAGGTCTCCGTAGTTCGACTCAATTGACTTTTGTGTTTAAGAAAGGGAAGATAGAAGGGGGACATGGTGCAACCCTGTTTTTTACCTAGACCGCCTTTTTTTAGGATTTTCAGTCTAGTTGGGTATATTCTTTTAGCACAGGGCGCGTCCCTTATTTTTGCATGAACTGCCTTTTGGGAGGTTTTCAGTCTCATCTGGGACAATTTTATTGTGCCTTTATTTTCATTTCTTTTTTTTTCTTTTTATACAGAGGGGAAGACTCGATCAAACATAATACCGCCGCAACTTGTCGCCGTTGATGGGGTGCAGGAACGGGTTGCCGTCCAGATCTGTTAGCTGCATAGCTCCTCCGGAGAATATCTTCTTCACTAGAAAAGGCCCGACCCAGACAGGTGCCCATTTTCCCTATGCACTTCTCTGATTGGAAGGCTTCATTTTGAGGACCAGATCACCAACCTTGATATCCTTGGGTTTGACTTTTTTGTCCAATGCACAGGCCATTCTCTTCTGATACACCCGATTATGCTCCATGGCCTTTAATCTGCGTTCATCCAGTAGTGCCAGCTCATTGTATCGACTTTGGAGCCATTCAATCTCATTGACTTCATTCTCGAGTAATACCCTGAGGGAGGGAATCTCTAGCTTAATGGGCATAACAACCTCCATTCCATAAGTTAAGGCATATGGAGTTGCACCGGTAGCAGTCCGAATTGAAGTGCGGTAGCCCCACAATGCTAAATGTAGTTTCTCTGGCCAATCCCGTCCTCGCTCGGCCATCTTCTTTATGATTCGCTCAAGGTTCTTGTTAGTAGCTTCTACAGCACCGTTTGTCTGCGGTCTGTATGGCGATGACTTGTGGCGCTTGACCCTGTATTCGGTGAGCAGTCGGTCGGTTTCTCTTTCAAAATGGGATCCGTTGTCAGAGATGATCTCATTCGGGACTCCATAGCGGCAAAAGATTTGTTCCTTTATGAAGCGAGAAAATTTTTTAGCTGTGAGCACTTTGTAAGACGCGGCTTCCACCCACTTTGTGAAGTAATCTACCGCGACCAAAACAAATGAATGTCCATTGCTCCCGGATGGAGTTATCTTCCCTATGACATTGATTCCCCACGTTGCAAAGGGCCAAGGAGGTGTCATACAATATAGATCATGAGGAGGGATGTGGTTTAAGTTGGATAACCGCTGACACTTGTCACAAGTATGTACAAACTAGATGCAATCAGTCTCCATGGTGATCCAGAAGTAACCCAGTCTGATGATGTTGTGCATAAGGGATCGAGCATTCATGTGAGGTCCGCAGGTGCCGTTGTGAACATCTTCCATTACTCTCTGAGTTTTCTCTTTGCTGATGCAGAGCAGGAGTGGGCAACCTTCCCTCTTCTTCTATAACTCATTGCCAAGTATGACGTACAGTGCTGATAGCCTTTTCAGAGCTTGCAAACTCTTGGCGCGAACACCTTTTAGGTCTCCTTCTTTATCAACGGGGAAGGATGCTTCACCATGCTTGAGATACTGGAAGATCTGGTTGTACCATGGCTCATCGACGGTTTCGATCTCGATTTCACAACAATATGCAGGACTTTCTCACCTTCCGACCCTGAACGGCTTGATTGACTTTCCTTCTGGTATTTCCACCAACGAAGCCAGAGTAGCTAGTGCGTCGGCAAATCTGTTCTTATCTCGCGACAAGAATTGGAATGACACTTCCTTAAACTGGCTGATGAGCTCTGCAATATAAGCATGATACCTCTGGAGACACGGATCTATCGTCTTCCCTCTGTTGGCGGCTTGATTAATTATCAGCTGGGAGTCACCAAACACTTCCAACTCATCCACATTCCGTTTAAGGGCAGCCTCAAGACCGGCTATGCAAGCTTCATATTCGGCTGCGTTGTTGGTAATTGAGAAATTTAGCTTGATGGCTATGGGGGTGTGCATGTCATTCAGGTCTACTAATACCATCCCGATGCCATTGCCTCTTTTGTTTGCTACACCATCAAAGAATAGCTGCCACTGGTTGCCATTTTCTATGACAAAAATCCCCTCATCCGAAAACTGAAGATCTGGCCTTTGGGCTTCTGCGCTGGGAGAGTCAGCCAACTGATCTGCCAAAGCCTGTCCTTTGATTACTTTCCGGATCACATACTTAATATCAAACTCAGCTAGGAAGAAGGTCCATTTCGCAAGTCTGGTAGAGATACTGCCTCTGTCACTCTGAAACAAGTACTTGATCGGGTCCATTTTGGAAACCAGATGTACTGTGTGGGATAGCATGTAGTGCTTCAACTTTCTGACCACCCAAACCAGAGCTGCACACATCTTCTCTAGGGCGGAGCAATTCAACTCGCTACCTTGGAATTTGTGGCTAACAAAATAGATGGCATTCTCAACCTTGGAGTCCTTTTTCTCTTGCGCCAGCATGGCCCCAACGGTTGTATCTGTGACATTCAAGTATAGAAATAGAGGTTTGCTCCCATGAGGCGGACAAAGGATGGGAGGATTAACAAGATAATCTTTGATCTTCTCGAAAGCTAACTGGCATTCTTCATTCCAGATCACCTCCTGATTCTTCTTCAGCAATTTGAAAATTGGCTCACACATAAGTTAGTTGGTTGACAAATCGGCTGATGTATTTTAGACGGCCCATGAAACCCTTTACTTCGGAGACAGTTCTGGGCAGCTTCATCTCGACAATTGCCTTGACCTTTCTGGGATCTACCTCGATGTCGCGCTCTCTGACCATATATCCCAAGACCTTGCCACGGATAACCCCGAAAGTGTACTTGGCTGGATTTAATCTTATGGAGTGCTCCCGAAGTCTGTTGAAGAACTTCCTTAGATTAATGAAATGTTGTCCATCTGACCCCTTTGAATGAATGATCATATCGTCAACATACACTTCAATATCCTTATGGATCATGTCGTGGAACAGGGTAGTGACGGCCCTCTGGTAGGTAGCCCCAGCATTCTTCAGCCCAAACGGCATCACTGTGTAGCAATAAGTGCCCCAAGGAGTGGTAAATGTTGTCTTTCCCTGATCTTCCTCAGCCATTTTAATCTGATTGTAACCCGCAAAGCCGTCGACGAAGGACTTGACTTCATAGTTCACTGTTGCGTCCACAAGCATGTCAATGTTCGGCAGAGGGAAGTCGTCTTTGGGACTAACCTTGTTGAGGTCTCGGAAATCTACGCAAACCCGTACCTTTCCATTTGCCTTTGTGACTATCACGATGTTTGCCAGCCAAGTCGGATATTCGATCACCTTGATAAAGCCCACCCGTAGGAGTTTCTCAATCTCTTCCTTAACCTGTAAGGACCACTTGGGCTTGATCCGCCGCAGTTTCTGCTTGATTGGCTTGATCTCTGGATCCAGGGGTATCCGGCGCTCCACGATAGATGTGTCCAACCCAGGCATGTGTTTGTAGGACCAGGAAAAGACGTCTACAAACTCTTTAAGCAGTTCGAACAGGGCATCCCGCTCAACTCCGAAGAAGAAGCTACCAATTTGCATTTCTTTGGGTTCCTCAACTGTTCCCAGGTTCACCGTGGTCAATATCTCATCGGCAGCTTGGGCCCGACTTTCCTTTCGCTCGCAAACTTGCTTTGAATTATTTTCTAAAATTTGTTCATCTATTAAGTCTGCATTATCTTCGATTGATTCTGGCTTAATTATTTTTAAATCTTTGTGCTCATTTTTGGTTAAGCGTTCAATCGTTAATTTTGCAATCACGGGATACTCGGAAAGATCGACCATTTTATTCAGAGCGAATGGGAAAACAGTGTCTACAACACGATGACGGTCTTCCGTCGTGAGGACGTCAGACCTATCAGAGGACTCAAACTCGATTACAAGGGATTCAGGGGAATGACTCAAGACATGGGGGACAAACTTAGACACAGAGGAACTGGGACGAGGCTTGAGCCCAAGTTTCTTGATCATAGTCTCCCTGTCGGCGACCAGTCCTTGAAATGAAGTCCAATTCTGCAACGGCCTCTCTGTAACTGTTTCCAAAATGCTCGGATCCACAACCGGCTCTTTCTCAAATTCCATCATGGCTACTACCTCGTCATCTGAAGAAAAGTCGAAGTCCCGGGGATCTTTTGCAACAATAACCCTTTCGGCAGGTATCTCCTCTGTAAGCATGCCACTCTCAGGCTTTGACAGCCCCTGATCTTCGAACAGATTTGCCAAATCACCGTCCATGTCTACAGGGTTAGCACCGCAGATCTTGTGTATCACAAGCTCATCTAGAGCAAGCTTCTCAAACTGATTGACATAGTTGGGCCCCCAAAAGTGGTAGCTATTCTCGTAGGTAGTAGTGACGCTTGGTCTCCTGGGCAGGCTGACAAACATTTCCTTCATCGGGTTTTGGCTTGTGGCAAACTTTCGTATCATCTTCACCCTCTCTTCCATATGACTCAGCATTGGTTTCGGACAAATAAACATTTCCCTATCCTCCTTGACAAAGTGCTTTCTTAGAGACCAGCTATAAGGGCTCATATCAGGCTTCTTGTATCTTTTGCCGGCAGCTAGGATCATCCATTCTTTAAGTGCTTCTGCCTTATCATATGCTTTGTCCTCTCCAGTCACAACATATCCCAGGCCTCGCATGTTTCTCTTGGGTTCCGGCATCTCAAGCTTACACGATCCTTGTTGTCGCTTTCCTAACCCCAGGCCAAGAATGTAGCTCATACCTCTCATCATTTTCAACACGGGAGGAATCTTGTCCGAGGAAGTTGTTAAATTGATAGTGCAGACCTGCCCTTTTGGATTTTTGATTGTGAAACCACTGAGCATCAGACTTTCTTGGTCAAGCTTGATTTCCATTACCGGTATGGTGTTGGTGCTGGTCTCCCCAACTGTGACACTATCCCCGTAAATGGTTGTCAAAATACCATCTTGCACAAACTTCAAACATTGGAGGAGGGTGGAGGCTACCGCTCCGATTTCATGTATCCATGGCCTGCCCAATAATGCTGAGAACGTGACAGGAATATCGATGACCTGGAATTCCACGGCCATCTCCTTACCCACGAGTAACAGATTTAAAGAAGCAATCCCCAAAACCACTCTGGAAGTTGAATCGTAGGCTTTTATAGTCTGGTTGGATGGCTTAAGACTCTGTGCATTAATGTCTAATATGCTCATCATCTTTGCAGGAAGCACGTTCATGGCTGAACTGTTGTCCACCAACAAATGGGGAATTCGATGCCCCTCCAAGGGCACGGTAATGTGCAGAGACTCGTTGTGCTTTGAACCGTAAGAAGGCAAATCAAGATCTGTAAAAGTGATAATGTTCCCATAATGTGTTGTTCTGATCAACTGGCAGGCCTCATCTGGAGTTACGTTGACGGACACCTTGGTTTTGGATAGAGCCTCTTCTAGCTTTAGCTTGTGGGGGTAAGAGGATGTAAGCAGACCACAAAGAGATATCAGCCTGGGTTCTGTTCAACTGCATCAAAATCGGGTCCTCTTGGATTTCTTCATTTCCTACTGATCTGTAGGGATCTCGAGAGGCCTGGGGGTTTGAAACCACAATTCCTTTGCCCTTTCCAAGTGGATCAGCGCTATCTGCTCCCAACATTCTACCCAACCATGTCAACAAGTTAACCTCTTGATCGTCTTCACAAAGCTTCTGCTAGCTTCTTTGAATTCGGCTAGTGTAAGCGGAGCAGGGCGAGTGCTGTAAGGCCACGCTGCTTGTCTTATCTCGTTCACGGACAATGGTGCCTCCAAGTTATCTGCTATTCTGAGCTCTTCCAAAGAGATTGGGGACTCTTTGGGAACCACGGAAGACATAGCGTTGATGACCAAATGCTCCTCATATTCATCGTAATCAACAGCATTATTTAAATCATACAAATCATCAAGATACAAGACGTAGCAAAAGTTGTCTTTCATTTCATTGAAACAAGGAGTTACATCATCATTGACTTTCTTACAATCACCAATAACTTTGTCAATTATAGACTCTTCAAACTCTATTACATTCACAAAATAATCTTGACCAAAGTCAATTAGTTTCATGTTGTTGCTGGGCAGAGGGTTTTTGATGATGTTGGGATGGGGAGCCTTTTCGATCTTCTTCTCATCAACAAGGCCTTGGATAATCTTCTTGAGAGTGACACATGTATTGGTGGTGTGCCCCGGGTACTGATGGAATTGGCAATATTTGCTTGTGTCGAGATTGGGATTAGGTTTGAGAGGACTATAGTTATCCAAGGGCTTGATCATCCCGGTTCTGAGCAATCCATTGTAAACCTCTTGCGTGGTCATGCCCAAGTCATCGAACCTCCGCTGTTGTCTGGGCTAGAATCTCCCACCATTCTGTACATTGTTGCCTCCTTGTAGGTTGTTGACCCTGCTGTCTTTGGCCACCTGTAAGTACGCCAATCCAATTCGCGACCTTTCCAGATGCATTTTAATATGATAGAATTGCATTTAGGGGCGTTTTGGTAAATTCCCGGTCCATCCCGAGACTTCCGGAAACATTTCATAAGTTTCACGCGAAGGAAGTACTTTTTTGTACTTTGCTCAAGCTAAGGGACCTAAAAGGAATAAATCTGTTTTGGACTTTTTAGGAATTATTCAAGAAGGTTCCAGAACCAGATTTGGCGCCAAAATCGGTTATGGTCACCTTGTGTCATGCGACAAGTCAAGGCATGGAAAGTGGTTACGTTAAGTCGTGCGACACAAGGCTACCATGGACTGCAGCTATAAATAAGACCCTACCCCTCTCAGTTTTGGATCCGAATTTGAACCTCCCAAAGTCACTCTGCCAAAATTCATCCAGAAACTCTCTCTCTCTCCTGCTCCCTCACCAAAACTACCCAATTCCCCTACCAATTCCTTCATCTCTCACCTCTCTTCAACCCATTTCCTCTCCTAATCACCATACACTTCAGATCCTCCAATTCGCCTCTCGCTCGTGCTCGCATCTCCATTCGTAAGTTGAATTGAAGACTCCTACACCTAACTTGGTGTAAGAGTTGAGGACTACAAGGGTAACTAGTCGCTCCCTCTCTCTCTCTCATCTCCTTGTTTAATTGTCTTCTCTTCTTCTCCACTTGATAATCAAGCTCCATCTGCCACAGATTATCACGTGGCAACTGCAATCTCTCTGTTTAAATCGTTTATGCTTTGAGTCCAATTGCTTGATTATGATGTGATATACTTAGATTGGCAATTTGGATTTCAAGGGAGTGTGGATCTCCCATATCCACACTCCTTTGATCAATTCATATCTAATTCGTGTTGTTCTTATTGGTTTTGATATAATTGTTGTGCATCTGTTGGATCTGCATCTCAGTTTGTGAGGTACCTGCAGATGGTAACACTATGTCACGCGACACATTTGGACATGAGGAGCCCTGTGTCACGTGACATGTCGTGACCATCTGCAGGGACCATGTTTTAGTTGTAATTTGTTTTAGTTGGTTATTTTCATATTCAGTAGTATGTTCGTGATGTTTAGTGCTTAGATCTGGTCTTAATGGTAGTTTTTATGTTCATTTAGAGGTTCTGTGATCTGTTTGTTGTGAGTCTCTGCAAGGTGACCATTGATGTCACGCGACATATTTGGACAAGGGAGTCCTGTGTCACGCGACATAGATGATCCTTTGCAGAGGACCTGAGTTCTTTTGTAATCTGTTCTTATTGATGTAAAGGGATGTGGCCACCCGGACAATTGGTCTACAAGTTGTAATGATCTTGCCTATTCAATAAAATTCATGTTTATCGCACTTGCATATTATCATCTTTGCACTTTCTTTTGAATTATTTGGATGTCTAAATTAGAAAGACTCGTCTACGGACGAGGCGTGTTGGGTGAACTCTCGGTTCTTCCCAACACCTAACCTGACCCCCGAACCCGTTCTCTTTCAAAAAGGTTTTTCAAAGTGCACCTCCAAAAGCATGGCGTGGCGACTCCTTTCCTTTCTTCTTATTTTTATTAATTTCGGGCGAGCGCACATTCAGTGGCGACTCCGCTGGGGATAAGTGTTTTTAAAAACCTGTTTTTTCGAAAACTAAGAGGGTCATACTTTCGTTCGTTTAGACATCCAATGTATTCATTTTTGTGCATTCTTGATAATCATGTGCGATACATGCATTTTATTAGATCTTACAGCTTGTATGCCTTTTGTGTGTGGCTTGTGGTTTTTATGTGTTGCATTACTGGTTTGGTTTCATCCCTTGCCAATGGGGGGCAGGGGCTATTCTCAGTTTTGCAGGGGTTTGGTTCAGTGACTCTCTTGGTCGTGCGACAGCCTTGTCTCATGCTGTTCTGTGTCACGCGACAAGAATAGTCACTGGACAGGTCTCAGGTTCTGGTTTGAGGGCAGTTCCTTGAATCAAGAGAAAGATTGCTCAGTTGACTGTTGTTCCTTTTTTCTTCCCTGAGAGAGTGTGTGTGTTTTCCTTTTCTTAAATAATAAAAAAAATTAAAAAAAAAATTGTTTTTTGTAAATAAAAGAATATAGTCATCCTCACACTACGTCACATAGCTTTAGAACCCTCGGGTGCGATTGACGGCATCGCGGACGGTGATAATATTCTCCTACGCTTGAGCGCCTAATGTCAAACCCATCCCCCTAGTGCGTTTAGGTGGCACCACACTTAAACCTTACCCACGGTTGGTTTTTGATACAACGTTTTAACTACATCAAAATGAGTTGTTTTTGAAATTTCCAATAAGTCTTTTTACCCTCCTCAAAACTCCACACCTTGTGGGCATGTTGCCAATGCAACATGGTTTCGCGAAAGGACATGTCACTCCCGTGACGTGTCCTAAATGAGAGATCATGCCGCATTGTCACCATGCACCGACGAGAGGTCATGCCGGATTTTTCTTGGAAATTCCCCGAGAATACCCGTTATGCTGCCCAAATTTCTTTAGAAATTGGGGCTAGTCGTCCCTCCCACGTCGTGTGAGGTTTTTGTTTAGGTATCATTACTTATTATTAATTTCAAATGCAAAACATTTAGTGTAATTTGAACGTTGCGTCCCTAGGCTTTCCCAAGGTATAGTTTGCGTAAATAAAGGATTAGCCTTTCCCAACCGTTCTTAGGATTTAAATCATCGATTTATACTTGAAGATAAATAAATTGTTTGCGCGAGTTTGTTCTCTTCGTTTCTTCTCCCTCTCCCGTATTTCCTCTTCTTTCCCTACCTCATAAACCCGTATATATACCCCTGCAGCTACGGCGAGTTGGAGTCGATCATCTGTACAGGGAGCTCATTTAGTTCGGGTGATCAAAGAAGTTCTAGCAGTTTCCGGAGCTTTAGTCAGTGCAGAATTAGAAATGGCAGGGAATGGAGATGTGTTTACCGCTCAGTCTGCTGGAGGTTCAGGTCCGATGAGTCAACCAAGCTTGAATGATCTGTCTACCGATGAGTTGAGGATGAATTTGGAAGCCGCTTTGACTCGGGAGCGTGAGGCCCGCCTGTCAGCCCAGAATGCCAAAATCCGAGAAGAAGAAGCTCATAACCGCTTTGTTGAGGACATGAGGGCCCGGGGAATAGCAATGCTCCGTAGAGAAGACGATTCCTATGAGGAAATTACTGAAGAGGGCAATAACGAGATTGGATCCGTTTCTCCTGCCCAGCTTGCTCCACTCAGTTACAATGATATGCCTCCTCCCACAAGCTATGTTCCACGCCCCGAGCAAATGTCATCTCCAGGAAAAATTATGAATGTCCAAGGAAAGTTTCCTTCCCCTTCTTCCCAAGAATATAACCAAGTGGCTCAGCAAGGTCTTAACAAGAGTGTTAGCCATCCAGCGAACTTCTTTGATCTCACTTCCTCTTCGGCTCCCAATGTACCGATACCGCAGTTTCAGTATGGGTCTCAGTTTCAAGCCGGTTACTCCCAACCTCAGTTCAGTGTGTACCCAGATGTCTATCAGGGTGGTCAGTGTAATGTACAGCAGAGCGGTCAGTATCGGCTTTCAGGAAATCAGATTGTTCAAGACAGTGTTCCGAGGTATCAGCAGTCTCAACTCCAAGGCAATTTTGCTCAGCCTGTAGTGTGTTCTACCCTTACTCAGCATCTTTATGGTTCCACTCCTTATTCAGCTTCGTGTGTCAGTACAGGATTTTCTTCCCTTGGTCAATTCAGAGGTCAGTCAGCGCAATACAGTTCCCAGAACCCCAGCATGCAGTTTAATGGCTATGATATGTATGGAAACAGAATTCCCGACTCTGCTAGCTTGTTGGATGGTAACATTGGTATCCCCAGTACTCTCGATCTCCCACCAGCTGCTTTGCCCGTTGGGCCTAATTCAGATTTCCCCGTACCGTCTTCAACAGTAGCTCCCGCTATCCCCCAAATTCCCGGTTTTAAGTGACGGCCTTGTTGAAGCAAATGCAGCAGCAGATAGACAAACTGACTGTAGGTTCTAGCGGTCTCAGAGTGGTGGATCCAGCCCAGGTAACACCTTTGCCTCACAAATTCAAGATGCCGAAAATGGACTTCGATGGTACTGCTTGTCCAAAAACGCATGTGGATACTTATGTAATGACTATGGGAGCGATGGGCTGCACGCCCGAGTTTATGGCATCCCACTTTCATTTGACTTTGAAAGACCAGCTCTCACATGGTTTTTGGCCCTGAAACAAGAATGCCGCTCTACTTTGAGCCAGATTACGGAGACCTTTTTGGAGAAGTACAGAGGCAACTTAGAATGGCACACTACTCGAGATGATTTAGTAGGGACTATCCAGAAGGTTGATGAGTCAATTACGGAGTTTTATAAGCGCTAGAATGCTAAGCTTAATGAACTATCGGAGCCCATTCCCCTACAAGACCAAAAAGATATCTTCTTGTCGTGTGTGAAGCCAGTACTCAGGGAAGCCATCGGAAAGGGTTGGTATCCGGATTTGCGAGAGATGGTCGGGATGGGAGCAAGAAGTGAAAATAGATTGTTTAATCAGACCCTGAATGTGAATGCTAGTGGAAACTGTGGTAGTGGAGGTTTCAGATACTGGACAGCAAACCCAGTCTCAGCCATGGCACCAAAAGGAAGAGAGCTAGTTAAAGATAACATTGTTAACAACCAGCAGAGAGGGGGCAATAATGGTCATAATGGTGGAAGATTCCTTCCAAGGAAACAGAGACAGTTTGATGATTTGGGTATGACTACAGAGGAGGTCTACAATGGATTGCTCAAGACAGGAATGATAAAGCCACTGGAAAATTACAAGCCAGCTATTCCCAATCCTAACCTTGATACAAGCAAGTATTGTCGATTCCACCAGTTCCCAGGACACACCACCAATACATGCTTCACCCTCAAAAGAATCATTCAAGAGCTTGTAGATGAGAAGAAAATTGAAAAGTCTCCTCGTCCTAATATCGTCAGCAACCCACTGCCGAACAACATCGTGAACCTCATGGATTTTGGCCAGGACTATTTTGTTAATGTAAAAGAGTTTGGGAAGTCAATAGATGAAAGTGATAGTGATGGTTGTAATGAGATTGAGAATGATGTAACCCCATTTTCTGGTGAAATGAAAGATAATTTCTGTTATGTTTTGTATCTTGATGATCTTTATGGTTTGAACAATACTGCTGATTATGACGATTATAAAGAAAATGTGATTGCCAACACTATATCCTCCATAGTTCCTAGAGATTCCCCAATTTCTCTAGAGGAACTCAGGATAGCGGCTAATGTAGAGGCTCCATTGTCCATAAATGAGATAAGGCAGGCGGCCTGGCCTTATAGCACTCGTCCTGTCCCAATTTCGCTAGCAGAACTCAAGGAAGCCAGTAAAGATTTTGTGGTTGAGAAAGATCAAGAAGTTAATTTGTTGACTCGATCAGGGAGAATGTTGGGAGTAAATGATGCAGATCCATCTGGGAAAGGTAAAGCAGTTGCGAATCCCGAGTTCACCCTTATAGATCAACTAGAGATGAAGAAGTTCAGGAAGATCCAATCTTGACACAACTGAAGAGAACCCAAGCTGATATCTCCTTATGGTCTCTACTCACATCCTCCTACCCTCACAAACTGAAATTAGAAGAAGCTTTGTCCAAAACAAAAGTATCTGTCAATGCCACCCCAGACGAAGCCTATCAGCTAATTGGAACTGCGCAGTATGGGAACAACATTACTTTTACGGATCTTGACCTGCCTGCTTATGGTGCGAAGAATAATGAGTCCATACACATCACAGTACCCCTGGAAGGACGGCGGATTCCCCATGTTTTGGTAGACAACGGGTCGGCTATGAATGTGCTCCCTACTAAAATGATGAGTATGTTGGACATTAATGGGCAGAACCTTAAACCATCCAATCAAACCATAAAGGCCTACAATTCCACGTCTAGAGCAGTGTTGGGAATAATCTCTCTGAATTTGATGTTTGGGGGTAAAGAGATGATGGTAGATTTCCAAGTTATCAATATTCCGGTTACATTCTCAGCGCTATTGGGCAGACCATGGATTCATGAAATCGGAGCCGTAGCCTCCACTCTCCACCAATGTCTAAAGTTTGTGCAAGACGAAGTCCTGACGACCATTTATGGTGATAGCATTATGATTTGGGAAACCAGCACTAATACCTTGCCGGTGATGGAAATCAAACTCGACCAGGAAAACTTGATGCTTAGTGGTTTTACGATTGAGAAGCCCAAAGGGCAGGTATGCACCATAGACTTGACGACCTCCTCCAACAAGATCCCTCTTGTGCTAAAGATGATGAGAGGCATGAACTATATCCCTGGTCTGGGGCTGGGAAAACGTCAATGGGGATCGTGCCATTTTGCGATGCCAGAAGCCAAGAGGAATAAGCGAGGCCTGGGGTATGTAATAACGAAAGAAGACAAGATGTACGATAAGACCGAAACTTTTAAAGAAAAGATGACCTCAGCTGGGTAAGAGGTACAAGAGGCCCGAGATGCGCCCGTATGCTGGTCTTTGAATAAGCATTTTGTCAAAGAAGATGGAGAAATGTTTGTTTGTCCCGAACCAAAGTTGAGCCAAATGGAAGAAAGAATGAGAACGATTCGGAGGTTTGCCACAGCCAAAACCATGTGAAAGAAATGTTTGTGAGTATGCCCAAAAGGCCAGTGTGTGACCGCCACTTACGAGAACAACTATAATGTCCGGGGACCCGATTATGTGAATCGGTTTGAGAAGCTTACTCGGATGAACCTGTTGTGCACAAGATTTGTGGTGCAGATCCTTTAGATATTGACGGTGATTTGGCAGAATTGTTTGAGAATCAGGGGCTGTCTGAATCTGAGATTGGTGTGTCTACAGAGAAATTGCCTGCAGAAGGGTTTGTTCTTATTGAAGATCTCGGAGATTTGATTGACTTTTCCTCTGATAGTGAGGTAGTAGCCATGCTGGAGTTTGAAAAGGGGTTAGTGGCAGATTTGAATGGTTTGAAGACCGTCGTAGAGGAGCCGCTGAGTAACCGGACTTCATTTCAGTGGGACCGGTTGCGCATGGGGAGACTATGATTGGAAAGCTTGGGCTCAAACCTCGTCCTTGTCCCTCTAAGTCTAAATTTGTTCCCCGTGTCCCGAGCCGCCCCCGAGTCTCTTGTGATTGAATTTGAGTCTTCCGATCGATCTGATGTCCTCACGACAGAAGATCGTCTTTGAGTTGTAAACACTGTGTTTCCCTATGCTTTGAATAAAATGGTCGACCTTTCTGAGTATCTTGTGATTGCCAATTTAACAATTGGACGCTTAAATAAAGTTAATCATCAAGATTTAAAATTAATTAAGCCTAATTCAATTGAAGATAATGCACTTAATAGATGAACAAACTTTAGAAAATGATTCAAAGCAGGTTTGCGAACAAAAGGAAAGTCGGGCCCAAGCTGCCGACGAGGTATTGACAACAGTGAACCTGGGAACAGCCGAAGAACCCAAAGAAACACAAATTGGTAGCTTCTTCTCCAGAGATGAGCAGGTTGCCCTGATTGAATTGCTTAAAGAGTTCGTAGACATCTTTGCCTGGTCCTACAAAGATATGCCGGGGTTGGATACTTCTATTGTAGAGCACAGGATACCCCTGGATCCAGAGATTAAGCCAATAAAACAGAAATTGAGGCGGATCAAGCCCGAGTGTTCCCTGCAAGTCAAAGAAGAGATTGAGAAACTCTTACGGGTGGGCTTTATCAAGGTGATTGAATATCCGACCTGGCTGGATAATATAGTTACGGTCACAAAAGCGAATGGGAAGGTTCGAGTTTGTGTAGACTTCCGGGATCTTAATAAGGCCAGTCCCAAAGATGACTTCCACTTGCCAAACATCGACATGCTGGTAGATGCAACCGCGAACTATGAAGTCAAATCCTTTGTCGACGGTTTCGCAGGCTATAACCAGATTAAGATGGCAGAAGAAGATCAAGGCAAGATGGCATTTAGCACTCCTTGGGGTACTTATTGTTACACTGTGATGCCGTTTGGGTTGAAAAATGCTGGGGCTACATACCAGAGAGCAGTCACCACCCTGTTTCACGACATGATCCACAAGGAGATTGAAGTGTTTGTGGACGATATGATTATTCACTCAAAAGGGTCGGATGGATAGGACTTCACAGATTTAAGGAAGTTCTTCAACAGACTTCGGGAGCATTCCATGAGACTAAATCCAGCCAAGTGCACTTTTGGGGTCATCCGGGGTAAAGTTTTGGGCTACATGGTCACAGAGCGAGGCATCAAAATAGATCCCAGGAAAGTCAAAGCGATTGTCGAGATGAAGCCACCTGTAACCGTCTCTCGAAGTGAAAGGTTTCATGGGCCGTTTACAGTACATCAGCAGATTCATCAACCAGTTGACCTCTATCTGTGAGCCAATCTTTAAGCTATTGAAGAAGAATCAGGAAGTGGTTTGGAATGAGGAAGGCCAACAAGCTTTCGAGAGAATCAAAGCTTACCTTGTTAATCCTCCTATTCTCTCGCCCACCTCATGGAGACAAGCCTTTACTTCTATATCCGACTGGCCACGCATACGCCTATTTGGAGCCATGCTAGCGCAAGAGAAGAAAGACTCTAAGATCGAGAATGCCATATATTTTGTCAGTCATAAATTCCAAGGGAGTGAGTTGAACTACTCTGCCCTCGAGAAGACATGCGCAGCCCTGGTCTGGGTGGTCGGAAAATTGAAGCATTATATGTTATCTCACACAGTGCACTTGATCTCCAAGATGGATCCGATCAGATACTTGTTTCAAGGTGATAGAGGCAACATTTCCACCAGACTGGCGAAGTGGACCTTCTTTTTGGCTGAGTTTGATATCAAATATGTGATTCGGAAGTCAATCAAGGGATAAGCTCTGGCAGATCAATTGGCTGATCTCCCCAGTACAGAACCCCGAGGACCGGATCTCCAGTTTCCAGATGAAGGGATTCTTGTTATAGAAAATAGCAATCGGTGGCAGTTGTTATTTGATGGGGCGGCAAACAAAAGAGGAAATGGCATCGGGATGGTACTAGTAGACCCGAATGATATGCATACCCCCATAGCTATCAAGTTGAATTTCTCTGTTACCAACAATGCGGCCGAATACGAAGCTTGTATAGCCGGTCTAGAAGCTGCCCTTGAGCGACATGTGGAAGAATTGGAAGTGTTCGATGATTCTCAATTAATAATCAATCAGGCTGCCAACAAATGGGAAATCATAGATCCATGTCTCCAGAAGTACCATTCTTACATTATAGAGCTCGTCGGTCAGTTCAAGGAAGTGTCATTTCAATTCCTACCGCGAGACAAGAACAGATTCGCTGATGCCCTGGCCACTCTAGCTTCTTTGGTAGAAATCCCTAAGGAAAGTCGATTAAACCATTCAGGGTAGGTAGGCGAGAAAACCCTGCATACTGCTGTGAAATAGAGGTCGAAACCGTCAATGAGCCGTGGTACGCCGATTTTCCAATATCTCAAGCATTGGTGAAGCATCTTTCCCCGTTGATACAGAAGGAGACCTAAAAGGTATTCATGCCAAGAGTCTGCAAGCTTTGAAAAGGCTATCGCCTCAAGCACGTTATACTGCAATGAATTGTGGAAGAAAAGGGAAGGTTGCCCTCTCCCCGCTTCCGTATCGCAAGGAAAAGGCCCAAAGAGTAATGGAAGATGTTCATAACGGTGCCTGCGGACCTCATATGAACGCTAGATCTCTTACGCATAGCATTATCAGACTGGGCTACTTCTCGATTACTATGGAAACTGATTGTATTCAATTTGTGCAAACCTGTGGTAAATGCCAGCGATTCTCCAACTTGAACCATATCCCTCCTCATGACCTCTACTGTATGACAACTCCCTGGCCCTTCGCAACGTGGGGTATTGACGTCATTGGGAAGATAACTCCATCCGGGAGCAATGGGCACTCATTCGTATTAGTTGCTGTGGATTACTTCACGAAGTGGGTAGAAGCTGCATCTTACAAAGTGCTCACAGCTAAGAAAGTGGCTCGCTTCATAAGGAACAGATCTTCTGCCGCTACAGAGTCCCAAATGAGATTATTTCTGACAATGGAACCCATTTCGAGGGAGAGACTGATTGCCTGCTTACTGAATACAGGGTCAAGCGTAACAAGTCCTCACCATACAGGCCACAGACGAATGGTGCTGTTGAGGCTGCTAATAAGAATTTGGAAAGGATCATTAAGAAGATGGCCGAACGAGGAAGGGATTGGCCAGAGAAGTTGCATTTAGCATTATGGAGCTACCGCACTTCTATTCGAACAGCTACCGGTGCAACCCCATACGCTTTGACCTACGGAATGGAAGCGGTTATGCCCATCGAGTTCGAAATTCCATCCCTCAGGGTGTTACTTGAGAATGAGGTGAATGAGATTGATTGGCTCCAAAGTCGATACAACGAGTTGGGACTGCTAGATGAACGCAAATTAAAAGCCATGGAGCATAATCGGGCATACCAGAGAAGAATGGCCCGTGCTTTTGACAAGAAAGTAAAGCCTAGAGACATCAAAGTCGGTGATTTGGTTCTCAAGACGAAGCCTGCAAATCAGAGCAGTGCATTGGGTAAATGGGCACCTGTTTGGGTCGGACCGTTTTTAGTAAAGAAGATATTCTCCGGAGGAGCAATGCAGCTAGCAGATCTGGATGGTAACCCCTTTTTGCACCCCGTCAACGGTGATAAGTTGCGGAGATATTATGTTTAATCGAGTCTTTTCCCCTCTGTAAATATATAAAAAAAAAGAAGAAGAAAAGAAATAAAAATAAAGGCGCAATAAAATTGTCCCAGATGAGACTGAAAACCTCTCAAAAGGCAGTCCATGTAAAAATAAGGGACGCGCCCGGTGCTAAAAGAATATACCCAGCTAGGCCGAAAACCCTAAAAAGGGCGGTCTAGGTAAAAACAGTGGTTGCACCATGTCCCCTTCTCGCCTTCCCCTTTCTTTAAACACAAAGTTGATTGAGTCGAACTACGGAGACCTGAGCCCCTTAGTTCTCTTACAAAAGGGGAACGTAGGCAACCACTTGTGGTTCGGTCTAAAATGCTGCAAAGTTTGTTTTGTATTGCCAAAATGTGTTTTGATTACGCCAAGGCTTTTCAAAGGTTTATTTGGAATTAATATTCTTTTTGATGAGTTCAAGCACGGCCTACTTTTGATTCAAATAACTCCGTCGCGAATAAAAAAAAAAGGGGAAATAAAATTTCAACATCCATTTTGTCTCGCATTAAGGTAATTAAGGGATACTCAAATTCTCGTTCAAATAAATATCTCTCCCAAAAGGCAAGCGAAAGAAAAATAAAGAGTCTTCCATCTCTCAAAAAGTGTCTAGAAGCTCGTCCCCGCTCCCGAACTCGTACTCGTCTTTTCTCTTCCTTGGTCCCCGGGAGGTCTTTGGCCGAGGAATGTCGAATAAGTCATTTTGAGCCCGTCCCAACTCAGAATAACGCGCCCTAAGTGGTTCAATCGCACCCGCCTCTCCTCGTGGCGCCCCGGCAGCCTCTCTCTTGTCGCAAGGCCTCTCGCGAGCACTCACCTCGGGATCATCTCTCGAGCAGCCTCCGTATCTCCCGCCTCCGATAATCCTCGCCGACATCACCGGTAACATTATCCGGATTTCCTGCCTCTCGCATCTCGAAAAGACCTACTGGATGGGTACTCGCTCCTAAGTATTCCCTACGGCGAGCCTCTATAGCCAATTGCACGGACCCCGTTGCTCCTCATACCAAATCGATACTCCGTGGTCAAGAATGTAAACCTCCGGCCCGACGAAGAAGCGTCCGTGTGGGAAGAAAACCCTCCAAGAAAGATCTCGTTAAGAAATACACATAGCCCGGGGCTGGGTCATGATCATCGGAATAGCATCGCCACGCCCTCTCTCTCAAAGCCCGAATAACCGCCGAGGGTACCGATATTGCTCGCTTGCCAGCTGATGGGATACGTAATGAAGACACATGTAGCCCCGGCACCGACTACCACCGACCCGTCCCCGAACGTCTCTCATGGTCCTTAGTTCCCATCCCGGAATCCGAAGTTCAGATCGCTAGCCTCGTGATCGTGTCAATCTCACCTCGCCAACTATCACCCGCCGCGTCCCTCGCACTGCGTTGTCCGGTCACCCAAGGCATTGCCGTTTGACCTCCGGTAATGGCCCAATCAAGCGCAACCTCTCGTAAAGCCATAAGGATAACAGAGCGGGCCGCCCGCGCCCATGAAATCGCATCCCTGGCTAGTCTATCAAGGTCGTGACAAGTCTCAGCTAATAGAAGGGGTACGATGTCCATCTTCCCTTGGCCGGACTGAATTTGATGAAGATCCACGCCTCGGTTACCCCTAAGCTGTCTGACAACCTCCAGTAGCGCACCTGAGCAGACTCCGATATAACCGCAAAAGTAGTAGGCCGACAAGGAGAACAAGACATACACATCTAGCGAAGTAGAGAGATCGAATGTAGCCGGGTGAGAAGATCGCAGCCGAGCCATCTCGGGTCAAGTCTATAAACTCACTGCTCGTAACCATGGGAGCCACTCGATCCATCAAGTGTGCACAAGAAATCGATAACCGTTCCACAACCGCCGCCTATCTCGAGGGAATGCTACGCTTTCCACCTCACCCAAGCCCGTCAATGCCCCGAAATCCTCCATGGTTTCCAAGGCCGCATCATTGTATGATAAAGTAAACACATGCCTCTCCGAGTCCCAAAATGCGAAGCCGCTTCTGAGCAAATCCCAGCCTACTCTCCAGCTTCTTCAAAGGCCGAGGCACGACATACCATAGCGCTTGTCAATGATTTTCCCATGATGCTTTTGGTGAAATTGTGAAACCCCGATAAAGTCCTCGCGAAATTGATGTTCCCGAGAAGCTATTTCCTCGTTATATTGCTCCATGATGATTGAAAGTTCCAAACTTTGCTGCGTAAGTCGCCCGTTTGTCAAGCCGAGACTACTATTGCCCTTTGTTGAAAAAGCAATGACTCCGCAGATTGGGGCCGAAATCGATTATTGGGCCCCCGTTACGAGCCTCATCTAGTCGTGCAAATGTAACCCGACGTAAAGACGCATAGTGCCGGCGACATGCTTGGTCCGCATCAGAAGCCTCAAGGTCCCGCAAGTGGTTTCGTGGACACTCTTCACCACCGTCGCCGCGATACACCTTGTACTCCACATGTTACCGCACGTAAGAGGACCCTTCCCCACCATATGTACCACTATACACGATTACCCCGAAAAGCAATTCCGTAAACTTATGTATAAACTCGGCAAAGCCAACCCGTCAATACAATAAACCGTACACCTTTCTCCCGCTCCCGTAACGAATGTACTCATGCACACAAGCTAACATAGTTTAACCTTTGCTAACAAGCTAGCATAATTAGACCGTAGCGTGTCGAGTGTCGCTTTCCCCGCAGTACAACAGCTTAACCGAGCAAATCTAAAAGATTGCTCCTCAAAGCGTAACCGAGACTAAGAGTCCGCGCCTATAGCGAATCTCCCTAGGGCATGTCAAAAGCCATAAGCCCCACTGTCAGCCGTCAATAAGAGGCGCTGCCCAGCAAGCGAAGTCCTCGGTTTACCAAGCAAAGCTAGGGACACAAGAGCCGAACCGCCGACAACTTTCCGCTGCCCAGCAAGCCAGAGTCTCGTCACCAGAGTACCGACAAGTCTCCGATGCCCAGCAAGCTAGAGTCCCACCGCCAAAGCAAGATTCCGCTGCCCAGCAAGCAACCCCTCGCCACGGTAAATGTGGTCCCAGATCAATCTGTTGACAGCAGTTAGTAGCATAGGACCCTCCGGAAGCTATATCTATCCCCAACAGCATGAACCTTAGCACCAGTCCCTCCGACGGCTACAGATGATGGGTGACAACCACACAGTCAGATAATGGGTGACAACCACACAGTCAGATGATGGGTGAAAACCACACAGTCAGATGATGGGTGACAACCACACAGTCAGATGTTGGGTGACAACCACACAGTCAGATAATGGGTGACAACCGCACAGTCAGATGTTGGGTGACAACCGCACAGTCAGATGATGGGTGACAACCGCACAGTCAGATGTTGGGTGACAACCATATAGTCAAATAATGGGTGACAACCGCACAGTCAGATGATGGGTGACAACCGCACAGTCAGATGATGGTTGACAACCGCACAGTCAGATGATGGGTGACAACCACACAATCAGATGATGGTTGACAACCGCACAGTCAGATGATGGTTGACGACCGCACAGTCAGACGATGAGTGACAGTCAGATGTTTGGGTGACAACCGCACAGTCGCATGTCCGATTCTCCAGATGACCGTCTAACCCTCAGCCTCCATTCCCCAGCCGCTCATTGGGATTGGGTCTTATTTGTATCGACAACCTCACTTCTTCCATAAGTGACGTTGCCGAGGGGCTCTGTAAGTACGCCAATCCAAATTCGCGACCTTTCCAGATGCATTTTAAGTAATAAAATGGCATTTAGGGGCATTTTGGTAAATTCCCGGTCCATTCCGAGACTTCCGGAAACATTTCATATATTTCTCGCGAAGGAAGTACTTTTTTGTACTTTGCTCGAGTTAAAGGACCTAAAGAGAATAAAACTATTTTGGACTTTTTGGGTATTACCTAGGAAGGTTCCAGAATCAGTTTTGGCGCCAAAAATGGTTATGGTCACCTTGTGTCACGCGACAAGTCGAGGCATGGAAAGTGGTTACGTTACGTCGTGCGACACAAAGTGACCATAGACTGCAGCTATAAATAAGACCCTACCCCTCTCAGTTTTGGATCCGAATTTTAACCTCCTAAGGAAACCCTGCCCAAATCACCCCAAAAACCTCCTCTCTCTCTCTCATACCAAAACCACCCAATTCCCCTCCAATTCCCTCACCTCTTACCTATCTTCAACCCAACTCCCTCTCTACTTCCCTATACACTTGAAACCTCTCAGTTCGCCTCTCGCCCGTGCTCGCATCTCCATCTCGAAGTTGAATTGAAGACTCCTGCACCTAACTTGGTGTGAGAGTTGAGGACTACAAAGGTAACCCTCTCTCCTCCTCTCTCTCTCTCATCTATTTGTTTTGATTACTTTCTCTCCTTCTCCACTTGATAATCAAGCTCCTTCTGCCTCAGATTATCAAGTGGCAACTGCAATCTCTCTGGTTAAATAGCTTCTACTTGAGTCCAATTGCTTGATTATGATATGATCTATTTGGATTTGCAATTTGGATATCAAGGGAGTGTGGATCTTCCATATCCACACTCCTTTGATCGATTCATGTTTAATTCGTATTGTTATTATCAAGCTTTCGATGTAATTATTGTGTAATTGTTGGATCTGCATCTCAATTTGTGAGGTACCTGCAGATGGTAAACACATGTCACGCGACATATGTGGACATGAGGAGTCCTGTGTCACGCAACATGTCGTGACCATTTGCAGGGACCATGTTTCAGTTGTAGTTTGTCTGTTCAGTTGTTTTAGTATTTAGTAGCTTGTTTATATCGTTCAGTTCCTAGATCTAGTTTTGTTTGTTTCATTTGAAAATCTGGAGATTTGTTTGGTTGTGAGCCTCTGCAAGGTGACCATTGATGTCACGCGACATATCGGGACAAAGGAGTCTTATGTCACGCGACGATGTGATCCTTGCAGAGGACTTGTTTTCTCCTCGTAACTGCCTCGTTTGCTATAAAGGGATGTGGCCTCCCGGACAATTGGTCTACAAATTGTAATGATCTCCTTTATTCAATAAAATTCATGTTTAATCGCACTTGTCTATTATCATTGTTTGCACGTCTTTTGAATTATTTGGATGTCTAAATTAGAAAGACTCGTCTACGGACGAGGCGTGTTGGGTGAACTCTCGGTTCTTCCCAACACGTAACCTGACCCCCGAACCCACTCTCTTTCGAAAGGTTTTTCAAAGTGCACCTCTAAGCATGGCGTGGCGACTCCCTTTTTTCAAAACTTCTAAAAAGTTTTCTTTCGGGCGAGCGTTCATTCAGGTTGCTGGATTTTGCGATTCTTAAGGGTTAGGTGCGGTTTTGGAACTTTCACCTGTTTCATTAGTCTCAACAAACACTACTACATTAGATTCTTCTAATGCAAAGCTATCAATAAAGCCCTTGCATTAAGTTACTTGGTGTTGCATTATATCCTTTCTAATGCAATAGCTATATTACTAACGCAATGCCTTCAATAACACCCTTGCATTAAGTTACATGGCGTTGCATTATATCCTTCTAACGCAATTGTTATATTACTAATGCAACGCCTTCAATAACACCCTTGCATTAAGTTACCTGGCATTGCATTATATCCTTCTAATGCAATTGTTATATTACTAATGCAACGCCTTCAATACCACCACTACCGCAACCACCACTACTACTACCGCCACTACAACCACTACCACCATTACTATCACTACCACTACTACCACTACCACTACTACTACTACTACTACCACCACTACTACCACCACCACTACTACCACTACCACCTCTACTACCATTACCACCACTACTACCACTACTACTACCACTACTACTACTACTACCACCACTACTACCACTACTATCACTACTACCACTACTACTACCACTACTACCACTACCACTACTACCACCACTACTACAACCACCACTACTACCACCACTACCACTACCACTACTACTACCACTACTACTACCACTACCACTACTACCACCACCATCACCACCACCACCACCACCACTACCATTACTGAAATTACCCGGGATTTCGCGCGGGGCGCGAAACGCGGTTGTCTTTCGTGGAGGGTTGGTGTCTGAGACCTCGCTTCATGGGAAGGAAAAAATGAGGAGTCACCACGCGGTTTTTGTATTTTGAGCCCAAACGTTGAGAAACGGCTATTGAAAATGGTGTCGTTTTTATTGGTAGAAAAAACTTAGGAAAAAGCTTTGAAAATGGGGATCATTTTTATTGGCAGCAAAAACGAGTAAAAAGCTTTTAGTACCAGAGATTGTTAGGTTCGAAGGTCACGTTACGTTTCGGGTAGAGTATTACGAGATCGCCCGAAACGCCTCGCATGACGAGTCTTTCTACCTTTCTCGAAATCGTGTGTGTGTGTATGTGTGTTTTGAAATGGGGGCTTGAATGACAAGCTTAATCTTGGTTTGAATGTCAAACGTTGATTAGGTGACTTTGTTTGAAAAGACGAGCGTTTGAATGACAAACGTCGGTTTTGAGTTTGAAATGAGCGTTTGCGTGGCAAACGTCGACTTTGAGTTGAAAAGGAGTTCGAAGGTCGAACTCCGGTTTTTTGAACCGGGCGCGTCATTGTTAACGATTTTTACGAGAAAAATGCGTATTAAATGATTTTGAGTGTCAAATGGCGGCTTTTAGTTTGAAGATGAGCGTTTGGAGGCCAAACGTCATGTCGCGCGTTTTGAAAGAGAGTTCGACGGACGAACTCCGGTTTTGAACCGGGCATTACATTGTTAACGATTTTTACGGGAAAAATGCGTATTAAATGATATGCGATCAACGAATCGAGTTGCGACTCAAACCGGAGTCGATGATGCTGACGAGGGCGTGTGGCGCCTCAAACCGGAGTCGATGATGCTGACGAGGGCGTGTGGCGCCTCAAACCGGAGTTGCTGATACTGACGAGGGCGTGTGGCGCCTCAAACCGGAGCTGTGAGGATACGTTTATCCTGATATGAAGGCGTTCGTGCCTTGGGTACTGGGCTTATTGCTGCTGCCAGGTTTATCCTGCTGGGGATGAGGTAACAATGAGGGGAACGGTTGTGTTAAACTGGCGTTATTAACAATACGGCGGGATCAACATTTCTTCTTTAGAATCCTGCTGGGGATGAGCATTCGGGCTTACCTTGATGGCCGAAGAGGGATTGTTGTGCGGGCTTACCTTGATGGCCGCTGGGGTGGAACGGTCGGGCTTACGACTGGTGGCCGGGGAGATGAATGTTCACTTGCTGAAGTGAAAAGGTGTTCGGGCTTACGAGGATGGCCGAAGAGGGATTGTTGCAAGGCGTTCATGCCTTGGGGTTCGGGCTTATTGCTGTTGCCGAGAAGATGAACAGCGAAGGTCTCGATAGAAGAGTGGAGGTCGGACCGCGAAGGTCGGGATTGACTGTTTGAGATCGGACCGTGAAAGGTCGCGATCGAGGATTGAAATCGGACCGTAAAAGGTCGCGATTGAGGATTGAGATCGGACCGTGAAAGGTCGCGATTAAGGATTGAAATCGGACCGTGAAAGGTCGCGATTGAGGATTGAGATCGGACCGTGAAAGGTCGCGATTAAGGATTGAAATCGGACCGTGAAAGGTCGCGATTGAGGATTGAAATCGGACCGTGAAAGGTCGCGATTGAGAATTGAAATCGGACCGTGAAAGGTCGCGATTAAGGATTGAAATCGGACCGTGAAAGGTCGCGATTGAGAATTGAAATTGGACCGTGAAAGGTCGCGATTGAGGATTGAAATTGGACCGTGAAAGGTCGCGATTAAGGATTGAAATCGGACCGTGAAAGGTCGCGATTAAGGATTGAAATCGGACCGTGAAAGGTCGCGATTGAGAATTGAGATCGGGTGAAAGGTCGCGATTGAGGATTGAAGTCGGACCGTGAAAGGTCGCGATTAAGGATTGAAATTGGACCGTGAAAGGTCGCGATTGAGAATTGAAATTGGACCGTGAAAGGTCGCGATTAAGGATTGATATCGGACCGTGAAAGGTCGCGATTGAGGATTGAGATCGGACCGTGAAAGGTCGCGATTGAGACTTGAAATCGGACCGTGAAAGGTCGCGATCGAGACTTGAAATCGGACCGTGAAAGCTCGCGATCGAGACTTGAAATCGGACCGTGAAAGGTCGCGATTAAGGATTGAAATCGGACCGTGAAAGGTCGCGATTGAGAATTGAGATCGGACCGTGAAAGGTCGCGATTGAGACTTGAAATCGGACCGTGAAAGGTCGAGATTAAGGATTGAGATCGGACCGTGAAAGGTCGCGATTGAGGATTGAAGTCGGACAGTGAAAGGTCGCGATTAAGGATTGAAATCGGACCGTGAAAGGTCGCGATTTGAGAATTGAAATTGGACCGTGAAAGGTCGCGATTAAGGATTGAAATCGGACCGTGAAAGGTCGCGATTGAGAATTGAAATTGGACCGTGAAAGGTCGCGATTAAGGATAGAAATCGGACCGTGAAAGGTCGCGATTTGAGAATTGAAATTGGACCGGGAAAGGTCGCGATTTGAGAATTGAAATCGGACCGTGAAAGGTCGCGATTAAGGATTTGAAATCGGACCGTGAAAGGTCGCGATTGAGAATTGAGATCGGACCGTGAAAGGTCGCAATTAAAGATTTGAGTAATGGTGAAAACCATTAGGAATTTTAACGTCTGGAGATGAGCGTTAGTGAAAACTAACTGGGAATTTATCCTCGGGGGATGGGGTGTTAGAAATGTCTAGCTGGGGAAATTTTATACTTTTGGGGGGGCCAAAAGAGGTAAAATTGGAACTGCATAAAGCTGAGGGGCCAAAGTGGCAAAAAAAAAATTCTGGTGCAGTAAGAGTCCGGCCGGACTTTTACTGAATTTGACCATGTCCTTTTCAGCGCCGAGGCCGAGGGAGGAGAGGCCATTTTCTTCCATAAATTCCGACGAGGAGGAGAGAAAGGAGGAGAGAAAATCCAACCCAAATTGTGAGATTTGCCCGTATTTGTGAAGGAAAATCGCTATGGAAGGTGATTTGGGACCAATGGCTCGCCACGGAAGGACCGATGACGAAAGAACTCGATTGGTTCGGACCATTCGAACCATTGTGCATCCATTGAATCCGGCGGAGTTTTATCCGGCGAGGGATAGACACAACTCCAAGGATGGGATCAAGAGACAAGTAAGTTTCCTACAAATTCCATTAATTTTAAGAATGTGCATTCTTTAAATGTTAGAAATTTGTTTAGGAATGAACTTAGGGATTTTGGTGCCCGAATTGGGGCTTTTGACTTTGCCATGAATTGTTGTCGAAATTGACTAGGATGTAGTTCAATTGACACTATGGGTGGATGACATAAAAATTTTGATTGCAAAATTCCATGTCTAGATGCATTTTCCAAAATTAAAGTTGCTTTAATTCAGGACGGAGTAAATTTTCGAAATGTTCGAAAGAGATTTGAAAGTTCCGGTTTCAACGGAGTTTTCGAAGGATTTTGAAAGTTCCGGATTCGACGGAGTTTTCGAAAGATTTTGAAAGTTCCGGATTCGACGGAGTTTTCGAAATGTTTTGAAAGTTTCGAATTCGACGGAGTTTTCGAAATGTTTTGAAAGTTCCGGATTCGACGGAGTTTTCGAAATGTTTTGAAAGTTCCGGATTCGACGGAGTTTTCGAAATGATGGGAATATACGTAGGAAATGAATGAGAACCGTATCTGCATTGCATCCTTTTGACATGCGTTGGTGCATTCTGTTGACGTTGCTTCGTGGCCGTTTGTTTGCAGGGACAGGGACGGTTAATACCCACAACCGTAAGAGTCGGGGTGCTTTTGAGGCGGTGCGAGCATTGTGGGATATTATCCCGAACGTGGCTCGAGAGGGGAGAGGAGTCCGCGGCACCGGTGCTTGACTCCGGGTTGGCCGGGTTCATCGTCGTGGCCGCGATACCGATACGCCGAGGGCCAGTCCATGTATGTTGCTCGAGTGAGTATTGGTGGGATACGACCCACACTTTTCATTTCGTATAGGGGAGGCGACGGAGACTCCCACGGATTTTGCCGCTATCACCGGGTTGCCGACTTATGGCAACACGCCGGTGTGGGTTGATGGTTACACCCCTGAGCAGCTTGTCCGGGGCCGGGTTTTGATATTACCGATGCCAGGGGCTTAGGCATTCGGTACAGCCGATGGAGAGGCATCTCGGAGGCGGGTGTTGCCGCTTATCTCGGCCGGGATCCTTGAGGATGACCGCGGAGCGCCCGGCTCGAGGGTTCCTTTGGTTTGCGCCGTCGCCGACTTTATTCCCGACTTCGACACGTCCCGTCACTTCCCTTTGCTCGGCCGCCGATAGACTTGGATGCCGTGAGGGGGTTCGCGTGGGGGAGGCCGGATCGGCCGAGCTCTACCATTCCCTCGGGACAGTTCTCGCGAGGAGAGGAGCACTCCTTTAGCTGCTTCACGCTTGTCTTGGATGTAAGTTTACGTACTTTTTTCTCTTCCTTGCCTCTTTTATGTACTCGTATGTATCTGCTTTGTAGCCGATATAACTTTCCATTCTCTTGGCGTGTGTCCGGTGCTATGAGGTGTTCTCGTCCGCAGGATTGGGACATCAAGGAGCCGTACCGAGCCTCGTTCCTCGCCATGCCGGTTTGCGTAAGAAAGCGAAGAGGGCGGTCTCTTCGAAAGTTGGCACTCGAGTGTCATACGAGGAGGTGTCTCAGGCACTGAACCGGGAGTTCTCTGAGAGGATCCAGTTGACCTGGTGGAGTAGGTTCGATGCCGTCGCTGTTCAGATTGCTAGCGAGACTACACGGCAGTGGAAGCTCCTGGTGGGACTTCACTGTGACGCCATGTATCTGGGGGAGAGGGTGACTAGTCAGCATAGGCCGGGGTCCCTTCCCTTGGTGCCGGTGGATCCTCCGATGTACATGCAGCATCCCCGGGAGATGCCGATGGATGAGCTGGAGGGGTACATACAGGGCGTGTACAACACCGAGTACATCATAGCGGGGGCCGCCTATGATGTTTTCTTGAGGATGAGGCTGAGGAGCCCGCAGGTGCAGCATAGAGAGGGCGAGGTCCTTGGAGGTCCTCGAGATTTTCCGGTCCCACGAGCTAGGCTGGTGTAGCGTTGCGAGAAAGAAATTCTGATTCCTTTTTTTATTTTTTATGAGTCGCCACCTATATTATTTGATTGGAAACATAGAAAAACCATTTGAAAGAGATTTGAGTTCGGGGCTTAGGTTATGAAATGGGTAGGTTTAGAAGGCATCCATTTCACCCAATCCGGAGATCGGTCTTGCTAAAGAAAAGAGAGGTTTTTTAAAAGAAGAAGTAAAAACGAATCTAAATACTACAAATAAAGGTCCATTTGACGAGGTCAAACGGAATGTAGAATCGATTGCTTCGAGACCGTCTCCATGATTTGGAGAGGCTCTAGGCCGATCCTAGATTCTATGGACTTATACCACTCTAACAATCAATTAGAAGGAGGTTTAGGAATTACCTTGCGTGAGGTGATTTGGGCAGAGTTTTGACTCAAGTTTAGAGTCGACCCTTCACACGGACAGAGCTTCGCCTTGGTCCTTGGTTTGGAGATTGATGCTTGTTTATCAACAAGGTTGACAAACAAACTATGAGGTGAGTTTTTAGGGTGATTTTGAGGGATTCCTTCGTGTGGAAAGAAAACGACAAAATGTGTGTGTTGTGTAAATTCGAGGTTTGGGATTTTCGACCTCCGACCCCGATCCCTTGGAAGTCACCAAGTATTTATAGAGGTTGGATATGAAGAAGTGGAGAGTTAAAACCCTATCGATGGTTCTAGAACTCCTCTCCCATTGGTTGGCCTGAGAGATAAAGTTTTATCTCGAAAAGAGGTTGAAATCGACGAGGGAACCGTCGTCCCGCACCGCAGAGGGGGATATCTCGCGCGAGACACGCCATCTCGCGGCGAGATATTGCCCCTGTGGACGCTTTTGTCCTTTCCTCGTTATCTCGTATGCGCTTTAGTCCCAAACTAACGGTAGTTAGTCAAAACTTAACGAAACATGACGAAATGGTGGATTTCTACTTCTTGACTCAAAGCGAGACTTAGAGTGGTATAAGTATGTTCCGATGTGTTCGTAATGGGGTGTCTACAGAGCCCTCGGCGATAAGTCTTATGAAAGAAGTCATGTCGACGATAGAAAAGACATCATTCGAACATCGGGATGGTCGTGCCGCACGGCCGCCTACGTATCTCTATCGGAGAATCGTACCAAAACGTAGTTCGACTCCAAAACACAAAAAGGCCGCTTTAGGTATTTTGAAAATCATTTGAAAATCGCGGAGATTTTATTTTCGAAAAGGTAAATTCATACCGAGGAATCAAATCAAGACCCAATTCGTAATATACCCGCCTATCTCGAAGATTCGCCCGTCTCGGGCTCCGAACCCGCGGGAATCATGTTAGAACACAAAGGCTCACCCGTCCGGCCCTCTCGAGTCCCGTCGGTTTTCGTGGACGATTCGCCTTTATGGGCTCCGAATCGGGCTTTTTTGTTGTTGGGGATGACGATTCACCCGTTTGGGCGTTGAATCGGGCTTGGTTCGACGATCCACCCGTCCGGGCGTTGGACCGGGCTTTTTCTGATGACGATCCACCTGTTTGGGCATTGGACCGGGCTTTTGATTTGACGATCCACCTGCTTGGGCGTTGGACCGGGCTTTTGGTTTGACGATCCACCTGTTTGGGCGTTGGACCGAACTTTTGGTTTGACGATCCACCTGTTTGGGCGTTGGACCGAGCTTTTTCTGATGACGATCCACCTGTCTGGGCGTTGGACCGAACTTTTTCTTTGATGATTCACCTTTCTGGGCTCTGAATCATGTGGATTGAGTTGATTTTTGGACCACTCGGTTCTCGGGCGACTGGTGCCGTACCGGGCGATTGTGCGGGCATCACGTTTGGCTCGTTCCGTGACTTGCGGTGCCGGTTTTTCCACGTTTCCCTGCTAGTTTATCATTTCCAAGGGTAAATGTGTCAAAATTTTTGAACTTTGACGTTGCGTAGACGCTTATTGTCGAGGACAATTTTGTCCTTTTCCAGAAGGTTTATCTCGCCGCGAGATATGATATACCGCGCGAGATATCTACTGTCGGGGCATATAAACAGCAGCTCTTGTTTATTTTGAAAACATCTTTTCCAAAATTCCCTCCCTAGCTCAAGCCAAGGTCGCTTTCTTTGCAATTTTCTCGTGGATTTGATTGGTGATTCTCCCCCTAATCCATTCTCAATCCCTCCTCCCTCCATAATCGATGGCTCAAGAACAAAGAAATCCTATCTTGGGGAGTTATTTACTAGGGAAGGATTATCCCCGCGACGATCTCACCTTCGATAGGCACGCCCACATCTCTACCGCTGTCCAGGAGGGCTTGGTAAGAATTCTATCTTCACCTCTTGTTTCTTGTATTGCATTGATCTTGAATCCCCTTTCCCTTGAATTCAAAACTCCCTCAATGGCCTTTTGTTCATGTTTGTGCTTAGAGCTAGGTTCCCCTTGCATGCTTTAATTTTGTGCATTTCTTCGGATGCTTGTTGTTGCATTGTGTGCGTATGAGCCTCCTACACATCATGGATTGTAGGAGAGGTTGATTCGGATTATGATTGACATCCTTGGGCAAGCTTTTCTTGTACGCACGCCAAGTGTTCGATGAAATGCCCCAATGAAAAATTTCTTCTATTTCATTGATTTCTTGATTTGGAATGATTTCTAATGTTGCCCTCTCTCGTTTTTCCTCTCGTTTTTGCGCCGTACAAGCCAATTAAGAACTGTCGGGGAGTCCGAAAATGGCTAAGGCGGTGTGGGACAAGATCAAGGATCTTGACGGCGTCCGGAAGCTAGGGTGGCCCAAACGGGTTTGTTGACTTTCATTGACAATCTCCAGTGGAATAAGGCGGACTCCCAAGTTCTCCGGCTATTCGGGAGAGGTGGTGGGACACTACCCACACCGCTCACTTGTGCTTCGGGGAAGCGACTATGACTCCGATCGATTTTCTTGCTATCACGGGGTTAGAGTTCATTGGCGATCCCCGCCGAAGTTTCCGAATTATAAGCCTCGCGAGTCCGGCCGGCGTGGAGGCAAGCTTGATTGGTTTCCCTAACAAGGTTAAGGGGTATGCCGCTGAGTTGACACCCTCCCAAGGCGTCGAGATTGAGGACTACTCGGAGAAGCCGAATGTGAATATTGATCGGTTGGTGAGGGGTGCCCTTCCGGTATATCCTTTCCGAGACTATTTTTGCGAACCATTCTTCTACGGCCCGTCTTTCTTTGTTACGCTTGTTGGTTGATCTAGATGAAGTGAGCGGCTATGATTGGGGCTCAGCCGGGCTAGCCTACCGCTACCATGCCATGGATGAGGCATGTAGGAATACCAAGGACTCTCTCGTCGGGGTATTCTTATGCCCGGGAGGTATGCTCTCGATTTTGTTTCGCTCTTCGTCTCGTATGCTCTATCTCGAGTTTTATACCGAGTTTGATCTCGCTTTCTTGTGCGTATATGGGGCTACACTGTCTTTGGGCTGTACATGTTTGAGTTGGAGAGCCGGACCCCGTTGTTCCCGCATATCGGGAGGTGGAGCCACCCGAATCGGATCGTTGATAAGGAGGAGGACCAGGATTGGACTCGACGGTGGCGGAGGCGCGGGCCATGTTGGATACCTTTGAGTATGAGAGGTTGGGCCTATATCCTTGGACCCCGTTGAGCCGGAGGTGCATCGAGCTTGGGATGCTACCGGGATGCAGAGGATGCCGGCGTCTTTAGAGGGAGATACCATGTACCTTGGTGAGCGGGTCTTCCCACAAAGATGAGCGGGGTAGAGAAGCGCATAGGGTGCCGGCGGATCCGCCGAGGGCGATGTATCCCACCCACTCTATTCCGAGGATGATTATGTGTCTTTTGGCGGGTGATGCGGCGACGACTTGCGTGATCCCCGGGGCTTCTTATGCGGAGTTTCGCCTCGGTTGACGGGTCCCCTCCCGGTGGGGGATAGGCGATCACATGCTCGTGGCTCCGCCTCTCGCTTCGTTTCAGTTCTTCAGCCCTAGCACTTCCTCTCAGCTACCGGTTCTCTCGCCTTTTGCCCCGCACTACGGCCCTTTGAGCTACACGTATATGATGGGAGCATGCCGATGATGGGGCACATCCCGTCTCCCGATCAGATTCCCGAGGGTTACCGCCTCCCGCCGATGTCTCTTCGGTATGTTTCGTTTGTATCAAGTTTCTCGTATTCGTCCATATAAGTGTATATGTCCGACTCCATCTGAGCATCTTCTTTTCTTTGATTTTTAGGTCACCATATCCGCGGCCGATTACAACCGTGGAGCGACCAAGATGGCGGGACTGATGGCCTTGGTGTCGGACCTGTCCGAGAGGCTGTTCCAGAAGGCTTCTTCGGCGGCCTCGACGATGGCCTCGGCTATGACCCCTACTTGCGGAGCCAAGAGGTCGAGGAGGGATGGTAGCCCCCTGGTGGTGATGGCGGAGGTGCTGGCGGCTCGAGCGAATTGATGGCGTGATCCCCTCTCCTTTTTTCTTTATCTGATTATCTGTACATATTGGCCGTGTGGGCCTGCATAATTTTTTTCTTTTTCTCGGTACCCGTTAAGAACAAGTAGGTAGCACAAACAACGGGGTGTTTTGTTTTTTTTCTTAGCCCCTAATCCTAGGTCGAATTAGTTTAATTAACTTTCTCGACTTTCCATGTGCTTTTCGGGAATGGGAATGGCCGATAGGCCGCAATTTTGAGCCTGAGTATGGTGTTTTATTGCATGTTATGAACTGTACACGCAGGTTTTTTCGAGACTTGCTTTGTCAAGTCGGGGCTAGATTGCTGTTTGAGCAGAACTGTTGCTGTTTTGCCGTAGGGATATCTCGCGCGAGATAAGGTGTCTCGCACGAGACACGCTACCTGTGCAGTAAATCTCTTCCTATTTCGAACAGATTTTGACAAGCTTTTCCCTATAAAATCACCCTCGTAGTCCGGCGTATAACTCATTCTAGCTTTTCAAACTCTAGAGATATCCCGTTAGGGTGAAACTCTTGTCTTCTTCTTCAACCCCGTGATCCATGGCTTTCAAGGAGATTGCCCCAACGTCCATGATTGTCGATGATTTTTCTTTGTCCTCTCAAGTGATTGCCTCTTTCAAGCAAGCATCAAGGGATTTTGTAAGGTCGCTTTCGCAACCGGTCTCGCAATAAGTTTATCGCACTTCGGATTTAGAATTCTTTTCACTTTAAAGAACCTCCAACCGGATTGGAAGTTATTGCAGGGTGCCGCTCGATTTTGGGATCCCTCTATCCATCTTTTCAATTTTTCTTTGAATGAGATGGTGCCTACCGTGGAGGAATTCGCCATTATCTTGGATATGCCTTTGATCGGCGAGATTGCTGTTCCTAAGTATCATAGGAATCATTCGGAGGCTTTGAACGAATTGTTAGGGATCCCCTTGATACTTGCTATGAGTTGGTTCACCGCAAGTGGGTTGATTGCTCTTCTTCCCGGACGCTTCAGCCGGTGATTCCGATGATGATGCTTTTCATGTCCATAAGCGGAACTTTCTCGGCTCTTTCTCTTTTCGGAGATGTTTTGTTTACGTGTAGGGACGGCTTGGTCGATTCCCAACCGGTGGAAGTTGTTCTTGTGCTAGGAAACGTTCTAGGAACATTATTCCGCTAATCTTGGGTGAGACCCTTCATGGTCTTGATGAGCCGCATAGGATCGGGCGTCATGACTCAAGGGAGTCCCCTCCGTTGACTATTTGGCTTAGGGAGCATCTCAAGTTGATAGGTCCCCCATTGGAATATTCTCCTTTTACATATCATACACGAAAGTTGTTGATCAAAGATCTTTCAAATGGATGAATGGGCCGAGTTGATTGCGAAGACCGAAACCGCCGATATTCTCTCGGTGTCCACCTTATTGGAGGTTGAACAAGTATGTTGCCAATACCAAGGGTTTTGACAGGTTGTTCTTCCGGGTTTGCGAGATTCCTCCTTTTACTTTCCCAAGCGGGTGCTCCGTCGCTTGGTCGCCAGCCAGACACTTATCTTTTCGAAGGAGCTTCTCGTGTAGTGTCTTATATTGGTGTAGAGTTTGCGCACGTGCTAGCTCAAGCATGGGGTGTAGGAACTAATTGGGACCGTTGGTCGAACCTTCGGGCTTTTAATGCAAGCATCTTCCCGTCTCGATAAATATTTGGATTGGTTCCTCCATACCGGTCATCCTAGTGCAGTAGAAGATTGATGACTTGCGGCTTTCACCGCTAAGAGATTCTTTTTGTAGCCAGCAAGATCTTGCGAAGGAGCGAGGCTCGCCCGATCCCGCTAATGTGCGAACCGATCCTACTCAGGATTTTCTTGATGGGGATTGGTACGAGAGGCAAGGCAAGGGAATGCCTCGGAAAGACGCAAGCTTTGGATAGGCCCCATGTCTTCAAGAGATTGTCGGAATCGTCTTTGATCGTCTCGAGGGATGTTCGCTCGAGAGGCTCAAAGCGCAAGGAGGATCACGACGACGGTGGAGACCATGTCCGCCGGCCAACCAAGTCAATGAAAGGCTAGATCTTTAGGAGTACCAAGAGATTGCTTTGATAGATTAATTGTTTCGCTTTATTAGTATTATTTTTTTCAAGTTTGTTAGCTTAGCAAATTAGTCGTTGTGGTTAGTATTTCCTATTGTCATTAATGAAACGCATTCGATTAGTAAAAGGGACAACTTTGATTTATTTATTTGATTAGACCGAACCCGAAGGCCGCCTACGTTCCTCTTTTACAAAGAATTAAACAAGAGGCTCAGTCCAACGTAGTTCATTTTTGAGAAAAGGACAAAATATGGCTCTAGGCCGTAGAGTAATCTCGCGTGAGATAAGGCCCTTTTTTTTTTTTTTTTTTTTTTTTTTTTTTTTTTTTTTTTATGCACACCCTTTCTTTTGCCTAGACCGCCCCTTCGGGTTTTCAATCTAGCGGGCTTCTTTTCTTGTGCTAGCTCTAATTTTTGCCTAGGTTGTCCTTTCCGGGATTTTCAACCTAGCGAGCGATTTCTCTTAAGGAGGCCAAGTCACGCGAAGTACTTCTTGAGCTTGTCCATGTTGACCGGCTTCGGTAGTTGATCTCCGTCTAAGTCTACCACCGAAGGGCTCCCCTGCAGAATATCTTCTTCACAATGTAGGGTCCTATCCATCTTGGTCCCCACTTGCCTAACGGGTTGAAAGGTCCGGACGATGCTCACGGAGTACTGTGTCGCCTACTCGATGTTCCTTGTCTTGACCTTTTTGTTGAAAGCTCTTGCCATTCTTCTTTGGTAAGCTTGAGTGTGTTCGGCCGTTTCAACCTTCTTTCGTCCAACAGTGGCTAGCTCTTCGTATCCGCTTTCTAGCCAGCCGACTTCATTCACTTGGTTTTCTAGAGAACCCTTAGTGATGGTATTTCCAATTCTATCGGTAAGACAGCCTCCATCCCGAATGTGAGGGCGTAGGGAGTTTCCCCGTAGCCGTTTCTGACCGAAGTGCGGTACCCCCATAGTGCGAATGGTAGCTTGTCGGGCCGCCTTTTCCAAAGGATCGCCATTTTTCTCGATGATAGTCTCGATTGTTTTGTTCGCGGCTTCAACTGCTCCGTTTGTTTGAGGTCTATAAGGAGATGACTTGTGTCTCGTGATTTTGTACTCGGTTAGTAGGCGATCGGTTTCCTTCTCGAAGTGTGACCCATTATCGGATATCATCTCTTGTGGAACCCCATATCGGCAGATGATGTTGTGCTTGATGAATTCTCGCAACCTTTCCGGCATTCGTAACTTTGTAGGAGGCGGCCTCGACCCATTTAGTGAAATAATCGATGGCTACTAGGACAAAACAAAGGTTCCGTTGGCTCCGCGGTGTGATCTTTCCAATCACGTCTATTCCCCATGTAGAGAACGGCCAAGGTGAAGTCATTGGATACGCAAGGAAGGCGGTGCATGCCGAAGATTGGCGTGTATCCGACACTTGTGGCACTTCTTGACCATTTTGGTACAAGCCGGGCTTCCATGGTCGCCCAAAAGTACCCTTGTCTGATGATCTTTTTGGCTAGCATGTTTCCGCTCATGTGGGTTCCATATATGCCTTGGTGAACATGGTCCATTATTTCCTGGGCCTCTTCCTCGGTGGCGCAAAGGAGGTTTCCTTGGGGATGTTTCTTGAATAAACGGCCAGCCGTGATGACGTAATTGGCACCAACCTCTTAAGGGCGATCCGAGTCTTCAGGTCTGCCTCGTGTGGGATGGTTCCATCTAGGATGAAATGCCAAATGTCGTGGTACCATGGTTTCCTTCGGAGTTTTCAACAATGCGGCACCTTTCGATAACCATTTGTCTTTGCAGTCGTGAAGATCTATAACGGCGCAAAGATGCAGGAGTTGCACGCCGTGTTATCTTGAAGGGTTTAACCGCTTTCCTTTAGTGGATTTCAACCAACGAACCAAGTGTGGCTAATGCGTCCGCAAACCGGGACATTTTTGTCTCTCGGGGAGATAGTGGAATGAGACATCTTGAAATTGTTGCGCCAATTCTTGGAGGCGGGCACCGTATCTTTGAAGGGTTGGATCTTGGACCCTCCACTTCTTCAATGTCCGATTGATGATCAATTGGGAATCCCCGAATACCTCGAGTTCGCCACGTTGCGTTCTAGGGCTGCCTCAAGCCCCGCTATGCAAGCCTCGTATTCTCGCGGTATTGTTGGTGGCGTCAAAGTCAAGACGCATCGCTAGTGGAGTGTAGATGTCGTTAGTGGTCTACCAATAACATTCCGATGCCAAACCCTCTCTTGTTGGGCCGCGCCATCGAAAAATAATTGCCACTTATTTTCTTCTATGCTTAGGATGTCCTCATCGTGGAATCGCGGGTCTTCCCCTTCACTTCGCCGCAAGGAAATTCGGCCAACCGATCTGCGAATACACTCCCTCCGACGGATTTCTGAGTGACGTAAGTGATATCATACCCCGCGAGCATGAAGTACCATTTGGTTAGTCTCGAAGACAAATTTGATTTGTCTAGGATATATTTCAAAGTGGATCCATCTTTGCGATGAGACGGACCGGAAAGGCTTCCATATAGTGATTTAACCTTTGTGATACCTGCACAAGAGCAGCGCATGACTTGTCGAGTGGAGAGTAGTTGATTTCACCGCCTTGGAATCTCGCGGCCGACAAAGTAGATGGCATTTTCTGTGTGCGAGGCCGGTCGTTCTTGAGCAAGCATAGCCCCTAATGCGTTGTCCGTGATTGTGAGGTATAACTTCAAGGGCTTCTCCTTGTGTGGTGGAACCAGATAGGTGGGGAAGTCAAGTAGTGCTTAACTTCCTCGAATGCTTCTTGACATTCTTCGGTCCACTCTTGAGGTGCGTTTTTCTTGAAGTAGCTTAAAGATGGGGTCGCACATTGTAGCCGCTGATTAATGAATCGATCGATATATTGGAGTCTCGCCCATGAATCCCTTTACTTCTTTCTCGTGTCCTGGTGGAGGCAATGTCTCGTGATGGCCTTTATCTTGGCGGGACTCGCTTCTATGCCGCGTTCGTGACCATGTATCCCAAGACTTTCCCTTTGACTACTCCGAATGAGCATTTGGCGGGGTTGAGTCTCATTTTGTGTAGTCTCGCCGATTGAAGAATTTTCGGAGATCTCTCAAGTGTCCATCCGTCCCCTTCGAGTGGATAATCATGTCGTCCACATATACCTCTATTTCTTTATGGATCATGTCGTGGGAATAGTGTCGTGATCGCTCTCTCGATAGGTAGCCCCGCGTTTGCTTGAGACCAAACGGCATGACCGTGTAGCGTAACGTTCCCCAAGGTGTGGTGAATGCCGCTTTGGCCGGGTCCTCTTCTCGCCATGAGGATTTGGTTATACCCCGCGAACCCGTCGACGAATGAGCGGACCTCGTATGTCGCCGTGCATCGACCAACATGTCTATGTTTGGTAGCGGGAAGTCATCTTTAGGGGATGCCTTGTTCAAGTCTTCCAAATCAACACGTACTCGTATTTTCCCGTTCGACTTGGCTACTTGCACCGTGTTTGCTAACCATTCCGGATATTCAATCACTTTGATGAACCCTACATTCAAGAGTTTCATGATTTCTTCTTTCACTTGCATTGACCATTCCGGCTTGATTCCCGCGTAGCTTCGCTGACCGGCTTGGCGTTGGGTAGCAAGTGGTATCTTGTGTTCTACAACCGACCGATTCAACCCAGGCATATCTTTGTAGGACCAAGCGAATATGTCGACATATTCTCTCGAGGAGCCGGGTCAAGGTTTCTCCGTCTTCCCCTTGAAGAAGCCGCCGATCTTTGTTTCTCCGGGGTCTTCCGTTGTCCCAAGATTAACCGTTTGCATTTCCTCGTCGTCAACAGTGGCCATTCTTTCCACAACGACCTACTTGCTTAGCTAATTCTTTTAAGATTTGTTCGTTATCTTGATCTATCTCATCGTATGATTCATTATTAACGTGTTCGTTATATTGATTATTATTAGTTAATTCATCATTTACGATGTTAGCAATCTCGTGGTACTTGAAAGATCAAAGTTTTCATTAAGGAAGTAAGGGAATACATGTTCAGCCACCGCCTCGATTTCCTCTTGCGTGAGTTCATCGGAGGTGGAGCCTCGCTTCTAATGTAAAAGTTGTAGGGCCTATCTTCCCGCGAGGGTGGGGAGTGCAACCAAGCTCTTTGATCATGAAGTCTTCATCAACAACCGGTCCTCCGGTGACGTGCCGCTTAGAATTGGCTTATCACATTTCTATATTAGTCTTGTGTAGTCGGTAGTTGGAGCGTCCCCCTTGGATATTGCATGAATCCGGCCGTGTCTTCTAACCGGCACAGTCTTGGAATTGTCGTAGCATGTCTTCTCCCAACACAAAGTCCCATTCGCTTGTCATTTTCGCCTTCGTGCCCCACAAATCATTAGGGATCAAGTGGGACGGATTCTCGTTTCATCTCGGAGAAGTATCGCAGCCATCGAAGATTTCAAAGCCCGGTTGGCGCTTTCCTTTATCATCACCCATGGTTCTCAAAAGATAAAGTAGGGAATACTTTCCCTTCTCGAACAAAGTAGCCATTGAGTGTCCTTCCGATATGGTTTGAGGTTGCAATCCTTGAACTTTTGGTCATTGCAGCCTTCCTTTGTAGACGAGGTTCCTTCCCACTTGATTTGAGCGAAGTCCCCACTCTTCTATGTCATCTTCATCGTGGATGGAGATGTCGTATCCTAGTCCATGCTTGGTGAGGCGGGGACCGTGGTGGTTCCGTTATTCCTTGTAAGTGCTTTCCAAGCCCCAATCCAGAAAGTACCCTTTTGCTAGCATCATTCTCCAGACAGAAGGCTTCCGGAAAACCTAAGTGCCTTTGAGTAGTCGTTGTTGCAAGTGTCTATGACATTCACAAAGGCTTTCTTTCTCGATCTCAAAACCACCGAACAGAAATCGAAGTGCTATGTTGTACTTCGAGGATAGGACTAGCAGTGACCATCTCTCCGTGTATGGTGACTATCGTGTTGTTGTGGTCGAACTTGATGCATTGGTGTAAGGAGGAGGGCACACCCCCTATGTCGTGTAGCCAAGGGCGACCAAGCAGCAAATTGAAGGATGCCGGGATGTCGATGACTTGAAATTCGATGCTCATAGTGACTTGCCACATTTCTACAGGTATCACAACTGATCCCAGAGCGGTTCTAGCAGTACAATCGTACCCCCTTACAAGCATGCCCTGCATTTGGCTTCGAGGTCTTTGTGGGTGAGGCCTAATGATGATAAGGCTTTCTTCGGGAGGACATTGATTGCGTAACCATTGTCAACCAAAATGCGTGGCATTCGGTACCCATTCACCTTAGCAGCTATGTAAAGGGCCTCATGATGATTGTTCCCATAGGATGGGAGGTCCAAGTCACGAAAGTGATGACGTTGCCAAACCGCACTTGGCCAATCATTTGAGTGAGCTCTTCGGTGTCGCTTCGAGGAAATGGTCATTTGAGCCAATGCCTTTTTCAACATCTCACGGTGCTTGTGAGATGCTCCTATGAGATCCCAAACTGAGATATTTGCTTGTGTCTTTTTCAATTGAGTTAAGAGAGGGTCCTCCGGCTCACTTGGCGATGAGGCTTTAGCTTGTTTTGGAGGATTTTCATCCCTTGGGTCTTTGTTGGTGATCACACGACCGGATCGTGTGAGTAGGTTGATCGTTTTAGACCCTTTTTCCTTTTGCTCTAAGATTTCCTCCCAAGACATCATATAACGTAAAGAAGATTCATTAAATTCAAGAGGGCTCTCGTCCACAATTGTGGCTAGACGAGTAGTGGTCCTCGAAGCTACTTTCTATCTCTATTAAATTGACCTCATTGTTTGGCAAAGGATTAGTAACAACATTTGGTAACCCTATCTCTTTATCGTCAAACAAATCTTGGATGACGTCTTTCAAGTGGAAGCAAGAGTTGGTGTCGTGACCGGTGAAGTTGTGGTACCTGCAAGAGATGATGAGCATGGTTGGCGGGGAGATATTTCTTTGGAGGTCCGCCTTCTCTTGGTTTGATTTTCCCATTCTTGACAAGTACTTCGAAGAGTTCTTCTTGGGTGATTCCTTCAAGCTTGTCATAATGCCTATCTTTCTTCTTCTTTTGTGGTGGAGGTACCGCAGAGTACTTACCATTTCCGGGATGATTGAAGACAATGGCATTGGCAGATGCATCCTTGGGATTGGAGGAGGAAGAAGAGCTCTTGTTGTAGCGGAATCCACTTTCTTTCTTGGCTTCCCTTTTCTCGTTTGATGAGGTCATCTAACCGTATGCCCGACTTGTGAAGTTCGGCGAAGCTAGGAAAGTAGTTGCCGGCTAGCTTGTCTTGATATTCCTCTCTAAGGCAATCGTATGAGGATGTGAATTTGCTCGTCTAGGCCGGGCCTATCAACGATTTCGGTTAGCTTGGTTCTCCACCTTTTGACAAAATCTCGTGAAGGACTCGTTCGGTTGTCGCTTGGTTTGCTCAAGATCCCTTCTAGTGGTGCGATAAGTGGAGTTGTCCTCGTATTGCTTTTGGAAGGTACAACTAGCAAGTGGCCGCCTAGTCTTGTTAAGAGTGGGAGGGTCATATACCAATCTCTAGCAGCACCATCGAGAGTTTGTGGGAAGCATTGGGCTAGCATGTTGTCATCAACACCCATAGGTAGCATGGCCCAAGAGTAGGTCTCCAAATGTGATTTGGGACAGGTGGTGCCATTGAATTTTGCAATGCTCGGGTGTCTTGTACTTTCTAGGGAGCTTTGACATAGACTCGACGAAGGGTATCGTAATCAATGGAGAGCGTGGCTCCCTTACTCACATCAAGTGGATGCAAGTTTCTTTTCTAGCATGGCCACGGTAAGGGGTTCATTCTTGCTTTCCCCTTGCTTTCTTTCTTGGATGTGCGGCTTTCATTGTCGGATGAGGAAGATGATGAGCTAGACTCGTACCTCTTTTTCTTGCCTTTGCTTTTGCGGCGACCCTTGGCCCTTTTAGTGTATGACTCCTCTTCTCCGGAGGAAGAGTCATTTTTCTTCTTCTTTTCTTTGTTGGCCAGTGCAGCCCTAAGCTCTTGAATTTCTTCCACGAGAGTGTGGATTTGGGAAGCTTGCACTTCTAGGCGATCATTGGCTTCTTCCAGAAGTTTGTGGTTGTTTTCGGACAGGGTCTCATTTCCCGGAATGTTGTCGATGTCGAGACATTGTGTTGGGAGTCTTGGAGTTGAGTAGCTTCGAAAACCGACGTAAGATATGCAGATATCAGATCTAGCCCCAACGAGTCGGAAGTGCTTAAATGGCTCGTGCTCAAATTCAGCAGACAGAAGCATTATCTCGTGCGATATTAGTAATCCCGCGCGAGATAATCACACGGAAAGTCGATTTTTATTTAGCCCTAATTTTTTGTCGGAACGGAAAGTCCGTTTGAGGGGTTTCTAAGGCCTTTATCAGAACCTAACGACTAAGCAATCAATCCGATTTTTGTAAAGCAAAGCCATGTAAGATTGTTTTTTGAAGGATTATATGCACATTTTTTTTTTGAAGGGACATCCGAAGGGACTTTTTCCGAAGGGACTTTTCCGAAGGGACTTTTTCCGAAGGGACTTTTCCGAATCCTTCTTTATTGTCAATTTTGCATGGCTTTGTTTTGATCAAAAACAAGAAAAGATCACCGAGTCAAAACCGACCGTTCACGGAGTGATCCTAAAAAGTCAATCTACATGAGAATGTGGCGATGCAGGGCTGGAAGGCTAGGCTCCCCGCGATATGACAATCTAAGTGGATTGAATACGCGGAGTGGGATTGTCCAACTTCGGAGAGACCGGCGACTAGGTGGTTACCGTCATCCGTCCTTAGTGTGGGTCCCGGGTTTATAGAGGGTATGTAGTGCAATGACAGTTATATATGAGTGCGCGTGTGTGATAGTCAATCTATGTGATAGAGTAAAATAGGAAGTTTTTTTTGAAAGTCAAAAGAGAAAACAGATAGTGGCCGCACCAAGTGGTTGCCTACGTTTCTCCCAATTTAGGAAGACTCAGGCCGTCGTAGTTCCACATAAAGAGAGATAAAGAGAGATAAATAATTTAATTTACAACTCCCGAATCCCCAATGGACCGGACTTTAATTAAATAAAACCCAATCACACGCTAGTTCATAAATAATAATCAATTATTTAAGGAAAATAAAGGTCCGAGTTCTACATCTTAAGGGAGGCCTTAAGATGCGAGAACTCGCAGATAATGAATCCTGGGATCCCCTTGCGTGTTCGACCCTCGTCTTGGACCACGGGATGAACAGGAGAAACCAGAAAACAACCAGATTGCCGAAGTCATATCTCGCGCGAGATATGATATCTCGCCGCGAGATAAGCTTCATCTGAGAGCAAAAAATTCGAATTTTACTAATTTTTTTTTGAAAACCTCTCTTTTAATTTTGACGCAAGTTTAAGCCTCTTAATTTTCATTCCCCAGCGGAGTCGCCACTGTAGCGTTGCGAGAAAGAAATTCTGATTCCTTTTTATTTTTTATGAGTCGCCACCTATATTATTTGATTGGAAACATAGAAAAACCATTTGAAAGAGATTTGAGTTCGGGGCTTAGGTTATGAAATGGGTAGGTTTAGAAGGCATCCATTTCACCCAATCCGGAGATCGGTCTTGCTAAAGAAAAGAGAGGTTTTTCAAAAGAAGAAGTAAAAACGAATCTAAATACTACAAATAAAGGTCCATTTGACGAGGTCAAACGGAATGTAGAATCGATTGCTTCGAGACCGTCTCCATGATTTGGAGAGGCTCTAGGCCGATCCTAGATTCTATGGACTTATACCACTCTAACAATCAATTAGAAGGAGGTTTAGGAATTACCTTGCGTGAGGTGATTTGGGCAGAGTTTCGACTCAAGTTTAGAGTCGACCCTTCACACGGACAGAGCTTCGCCTTGGTCCTTGGTTTGGAGATTGATGCTTGTTTATCAACAAGGTTGACAAACAAACTATGAGGTGAGTTTTTAGGGTGATTTTGAGGGATTCCTTCAGGGAAAGAAAACGACAAAATGTGTGTGTTGTGTAAATTCGAGGTTTGGGATTTTCGACCTCCGACCTCCCATCCCTTGGAAGTCACCAAGTATTTATAGAGGTTGGATATGAAGAAGTGGAGAGTTAAAACCCTATCAGATGGTTCTAGACCTCCTCTCCCATTGGTTGACCGAAGAGATAAAGTTTTATCCCGAAAAGAGGTTGAAATCGACGAGGGAACTGTCGTGCAATCTGCAGAGGGGGATATCTCGCGCGAGACACGCCATCTCGCGGCGAGATATTGCTCTGTGGACGCTTTTGTCCTTTCCTCGTTATCTCGTATGCAGGTTTAGTCCCAAACTAACGGTAGTTAGTCAAAACTTTAACGAAACATGACGAAATGGTGGATTTCTACTTCTTGACTCAAAGCAAGACTTAGAGTGGTATAAGTATGATCCGATGTGTTCAGAATGGGGTGTCTACAGGTGGATGCCACACCGTTCATTTGATGTAGCTAGGGTCGTCCCAGGATGGCTGTGAAAGTGATAGGAATGTCCAACACTTGAAATTCGGTGGGGATCATCCGCTTGCCGAATCAAATGTTTAGAGTAGCAACCCCGAGAACTGTGCGGGAAGTAGAATCATAGGTCTTGACAGTGTGGCATCATCCTTAAAACAGGAAGGTTTCCAGAAAACCAAAGTGCTTTGGAATAGTCATTCTCGTTGCAAATCTGGATGACATTAATGGTGCTATCCTTCTCAATTTCGAAACCAACGAACAAGTAGTCGGAAGTGCTATGCTGTTGACAAGAAGAGATACTGACTAAACTATTATTATGAAAAATGGATACTCTTGTCCACAAAATAGGAATCTTAGACAAGTAGTATCTGTAAGTGCTCCAATTTGAGCTTGTTAGAATTTTCGTTAGAAAATTAACGAAAGTTATAACATTTCTAACAATTCCTAACTATCCTAACATTTCTAACAAAGTGAGGGTAAAATGGGCATTGTTATTTAAGGTTAAACCTTAAAAAGAATCTCAAAAGAAAAACAAAAGAAGAAAACCAAATATAGCAATCTTTGGAAACATAAAATGTTTGCCTAATTTGAATTTTGAAAAGATTATTCCCCTGTGTCCAAAGCCGGAGCTGCATTTAATGAACAGTGCACGCCAAGCATTCCCATCCGCGCGGACATCTTTGTCAATTTTCAGAGGGCTATAAATTGAGCCCTCCGAGTCACAAAAATAAAAAGGAAGAACACAAATGCAACGAAGTTACGGCGAAATATAGAGAGAAAACGGTGAGAATTCTCAAGAATTGTCACCTTTTTCTTTCCAATCTTTCCCAACTCATACTCATCCACTCACTCTCATATTAAAACCCTAAACACTCATACACTCAAGCCAAACACTCAAGAACACAAGGAAGATTGGTAAACCCTCCTCTTCCTAACCCTAAATCTCATCCATGCATGCATCTTCAAACTACAAAATGTAGTTCTTTCATCTTTTCTCTAGATCTAAGAAGATCACCATGGAAGACCATCTCCATGGATGATCTTCTACAAAGATCAACATTATTTTCAAAGCTTTTCTTTCTTACTTGCAAAAATGCACTTTCAAAACCCTAAAAAACCATTTTCAAGCACTAAATCTTGATTTCAAAGGGTAAAATCCCCCTCCCCAAGCAAATGAAATGCTTAGTCCTAATGTACCCCAAGGATGGTTTGGTATAGTTGATTCACCACTAAAATGTCTAGTGATCACTAACCAAAACCTAGGGAAATGGGGACAAGCATGGATGCAAAACCCCCCTTAAAATCTTGTTTTCTTTCTTGAGAAGTTGCTGTCCAGTAGCAATTTTCTCAGACCTCAGTCCATGGTCTTAATTTTTGGACACAGATGAACTTGGAATTTGGTATTGACTACAAAACACTTTTTGTAGCCAACATCCAGAGCTTTCCAGACATATTTTTATCTTATTTTTGGGTGAGTAAAACTCCTCTTTTCAATTTTTCTTTCAGAGGCTAGTTCATCAGCTTCTGGGAATCCAGATCTCATATCTGAGGTTTCTAGAAGGTTTTGACCCTCAAATTTTCTCCAAAATGGAAATTTCTTTCACACAAAGTCTTATTCAAGGAGTCTAGAGAAACTTTCATTCTCTGAGTTCATCCAGATTATGAAGTTTTAGGACCCTTGAATCCATTTCAAATCAGGTGTCTGCTGCCATTTTCATTCTGGCAGAAGTGACTTCTCAACTTCAAAAGGTTTTTTGAGTACCAAATCTCAAACCAAAAATTCTCCAAAAATCATGGGATCAGTTTAAAGTCTTAAAAAGACATCCCAATTTTTACTTTTTCCAGTTTCAACTTATTTTGGCCAAAACACACACACACACACACACACACAAATGATTTTCAGCTTGGAAGACTCGTTTTTACGAGGCGCGTCGGGTGCACACTAACGTCCTTCCCGACGCGTAACATGACCTCCGAACCTAAATCTCTGATCTAGGGTTTTTTTCAAAGTTTTGGCCCTTCAAAATTAAAATGGCGTGGCGACTCCGTTTTCGGTTTTATTTGGTTTTTCAAAGAAACGCAAAAAGCCCGAATATTTTCCCGTATCGTCACGTGGCGACTTCTGTGGGGACTAAGCTTTTTAATAAAAAATGGTATTCGGTATATTGGTGGAAACCACTAAATTTCCCGTTATCGCCTCCTAACACGAGTCGGGGATAAATTGTGGTCTAACAATCCCACGTGCCGGTATCACCGTTTTAAAAAAAAAAAAAAGCTTTTGAGGGTCAAGTATCCGTCCCGGCTTTGAAAATCATTTTTGTGTGTGTGTTGATTTTTTGCACAGTTTTCATGTTATTTTGGCCGCCTCGGAGAAAGTCAAAATTTTGACTGTCGGAATAATGTCCCTAACTGTCGGAAGTTTCGTGCTTATGTGCTCATAAAAAAAATTCAAAAAAAAAAGATTTTCAAAAAAAAAAGAAAATTTCCAAAAAAAAAATCATGCATCATGTTTTTAAGACACATAAAAAAATCTCTATTTTACTTAAAAAGAATATAGGCTTGCTTGCACACTACGCGCACGTGACCGTATCGCACACTACGTCCTTAACCCGGGAAATCCTTGTCGCGGTCCGTTTGGTCTTATTACGCCTCTCGGATGAGCACGGGACTACCCAAACATCCCACGGAGCCTCGTGTCGACCATGCACTTGTCCGTGACACACTTTGTCCGAGACCCGTTGGTTTTTAGTCCGGGTCCGTGTCATGCCCCTGTCCGTGTATAGACCTTTCCTTTCAAGCCTTTGTCGGCATACCGACTCAATATCTCTCGGGTCCCTAATCGGTCGCTAATCGCCGAAGTTCTCGCCGGTTTTCCGCCGCAGACTTTGACCAAGATATTGACCGGCGCCTTGACTTCGGCTCACCGGCACAAATTATACACCGACTCCCAAAGCATTGACACCGAGTCATCAAGGATTAACGGTTATTCCATGCCTAATTACGGCTTAATTGACGACAAGTCAAGATCAATAGCGGACATTTATCGGTCCAAATCATGCCGACTTTTCGTCGAGCTCCTCGGACACGATCTTGACTCGACGTCGCCTTTGTCCGTAATTTACATCGAATGCTCGTTAAGACTCGATTACCCGCCAGACTTCTAGGATCGTTTTCTTTCGGTCGGTGGGACCCGCTTGCCCTATAGGACCCTCGCCCGGGCCGTCCACCCCGGGAGGTCGAAATACAGGTGGAATACGAGGGGCTTATAGACGTAGTGACGGGGCCCACCGATCCAGGAATCCAGTAGTTTGCGAAAAGAAGAGCAATCTTTTCCAACCGATTAGGTTAATAAAACATGTTTTAAGTAAACGTGAACAAATAACCTGCATGTTGCATGAGCCAAAAGCCCAAACACCTACCCTCCTTCCATTCCCCGGACATCTCGAACCTTCGTGTCCTTTCCCCGCAGCCTCCGCACAAAGCTTGGTTTCGGGCACCGGGTCACCGTTTGATCGGTTGGGAAGAGTCAAGCGCATCGTCGCCTTCGCCATTTGTTCCGACTCCGGGTTTGAATGTTCCGCATCACCGGTAATGATGGGGATAACGTTGCTCCGTCCTCCAAAATCCCTCGGACGGACCCAAGAATGGATCCGAGTTGGTAGAGCAAATGAGACTTCGACATGAGGCTCAAATTGATGACCTACCGGGGTAGTCGCAAGTCATGGTTTGACTATCGCCTCAATTCCGATGGCACTTTTACCGCAAAAAGAAGGGAAGAAAGTTCTCCTCCTCTTCTTAACAGTCCGGGATACACCAAGATGCTACCCCAAGATTCCTATGTTACCACCGCCGGACTCCCGCCCGCCGACTTACAGGCAACCGGCCCCCAAACAAAGGGCCACTGTGGACGAAAGAGTTCGGTATACCGTCGGTTGTCCCCTCTCAAGGTGATGATCCCACAAATATCGGCTGAGTGATGAAAATCGTGAACGATCGAAAGAAATATGGTCAGCCATCAAAGCCCCGGAAGAACGCGGAACGAACATGACAGGCTGGATTGAAGAGGCCACACGCCACTTTGGGACCTTAACAATATCCCAACCGACCGGGGCTACCTTGAAGGACAAACATATGCCCGTTCCCAGGACCTCAATATCTCTCATTATCCGGCGGAGTCCAATCACTCGCTACTGTACGAGCCCGGCGCCAGATCCCTCTCGGACCGGCCCACTCAGAAGTCATTCCCAAAGACTGCTCGGCTTGAGGTCCCAAATCCGCCACCAGCCGTGGAACACATTTGGTGGGATATTTGTGATCGTCCCGATCGCCTTGAAAGGGACTATCGGGTCGGATACACGAGGACCGTCCTCCTAAGAAAAGAAAATTTCCTCCCGGCCAAAGAAAATTGAAGGAGAGGTTCGAGGCGGTGATAACGGTGTAGGAACGCTCGGGGAGCCATCTCGGGGATTTGATTATTATGTACTCTACTCCAGTCGTCTTCCCCAAAGCAAAAAGGGTAAAAGAGCAGAAAAACCTTGCCAACGACGGAATTGAGACCTTCGGATACCCAGTACCGTGCAACGGAAGTCCACCCCCTGGGTCGCCCAAGGTTCGCTTGTCCAGCCTCCCGAGTATCCACCGATGAAGAAAAACCGACGCTGGCCCAGCGCTCCCACTCAATCAACATGTTGACTGGAGATGGCAACCGCCACAAAAGGCATCGGTATAACCCGTGGGCTTCGGCAAAGACTACGCCTCGCAAGAAAAAAGGCACGAAGCGACCGGCTTGATGACTCTCCATCCCGAGACAAGGACCAAATCTATGATCCTCACCTATATGGGAGTATGATCACCTTACGCGATGAAGATTTGCCAAGAGATGTCTCCCAACACAATGAAGCTTTGTACATCACTATTCGGCTCAACACCGTGTCACTCCCTGGGGTATTAGTGGACAATGGATCATCGGTAAATGTCCTTCCCCTCAGCATGATGAGGGCCCTCCGCATAAATGAAAGGCGCGTGATCCCATCTACCCGGGACTGTCAAAGCCTACGACGGTTCGTCTCGCCCCATTCTCGGGGACGGTGACTGAACTCGGTACGAAACCCAAATGGTGCCCGCGAAGTTCCATGTAATGGATATCCTCTCGAGTTCACAAACTCTACTAGGGCGCCCTTGGTTGCATCACATGAAAGCCATAGCCTCCACTCTCCACCAATGCGTCAAATTCATCAACCGGCAAGGAGACCTCGAAGTCATAAGGGGTGACAGCTTTCCTCATAGGGAACGAAGCCGAAACAATAGCCAAGAACGCCCACAATCTCCAAACACCGGGGCTACATCCTTCAAGAGGCAAGTCTCGCCAAAGCATCCTTTGGAATCCAAAGAACGCCAACTATGTCGACACACTCAAGCAAGCGGACTCAGAAGAAGTTCGATTCATCAAATTCAATTGCTATTTCCAACACTTGGAGGCGTATTGGAAGGAAACGCTGGACACCGCCATGATACGAGCACACAAGTCCCCGGTCCTCAATCACGAGATTTGTCGGTATTCCGCAAACCCATTCTTTGGCCTCGCCGGGCGAGGAGATTTTCATGATAAAAGTCGACAAACAAGACGGACTCGGCTCGAATCTATGAACGTCGTGTGGGACGTCCTCCTTCTTGAACTACCTACCAAGCCTTTCCGCTCGAGTATGGGACATGAGATTTTTCTAGCAGCTCACCGAGACGCAATGCGTCCTTACATACGGATTGAGCGGTCGGATTGTGACGAAACGGAAGTCCCTGTAGGTGAGGAAGATCCCTACATCCACATGCTCGGCTTTCGGATGCCAAACACGGTGGGTTATGGTTCGGACAAAGAGGTGATAGCAACGGCCCGAAGAGGGAGCACAGAGACCATGCCTTTCCGGGTTGTGAAGCCACCAACACGCGATGCCGCTAAAGAACTGGGAAACTCTCTCGTGCCCGTCCGCGACCAAGGAGGAAATGATCACCAAGCTTGGATTGGTCCCCCGTCCTTTCGTGTCAACCTTTGTAAAGTCCTCAGGAGTCTCTCATTGTTGAGTTCGAGTCTCTCGAGTCGTCCGATGGCCTCACGCCCGAAGACTACGAGTCCGTAGCCAATGTTGTATTCCCCTTCGTCTTCAATGAAATGATGAACCTTCGAGTATCCCTTAATTGCCACTTTAACTAATGATGAATTAACTAATAACCTAAAAACAGGTTAATAACGATTCACTAGATGAAGAGGCGGACACATTAAATGAACAATATATCAAAGAAATCTTTAAGCAAAGTTGTCAGGAAAGAGGAAAAATCGAGCCCAAGCTGCCAGAAGAGATTTTGACAAAGTGTGAATTTGGGAACTGCGGAAGAGCCTAAAGAGACGCAGATTGGTAGTTTCTTCGAAGGGATGAAAGGGTTGCCCTAATCGAGCCGCTAAAAGAATTCGTGGATGTGTTCGCATGGTCCTATAAAGATATGCCGGGCCTCGATCCTTCCATAGTTGAGCACCGAATACCGCTCGACCCGGAAGTCAAGCCGATAAGCGAAGCTAAGAAGAATTAAGCCCGAATGGTCCTTACAAGTGAAAGAGGAAATAGAAAAGATGCTCGGGCGGGGTTCATCGGGGTCATTGAATACCCAACATGGTACATCCCAACATAGTGACGGTAACGAAGGCCAACGGAAAGATCCGATCTTTGCGTAGACTTAGAGACTTGAACAAAGCCGGTCAAAGACGATTTCCCCAAACATCGACATTTTGGTAGATTCCACGGCCAACCACGAAGTCAAATCTTTCGTCGATGGTTTTGCCGGCTACAACCAAATCAAAATGGCGAGAAGAAGATCAAGCCAAAAACGGCCTTCACAACCCCTTGGGGCACATGCGCTACACGGTCATGCCATTCGGACTAAAGAATGCGGGGCTACGTACCGAGAGGGCGGCTACGGCAGTTTGTTCCATGACATGATCCACAAAGAAATTGAGGTCTATGTGGACGACATGATAATACATTCCAGAGGATCGAGATGGCCGACACTTTGTTGATTTGAGAAAATTCTTCGGCCGCCTCCGAGACCACGGCATGAGGCCGAATCCCGGCCTAAGTGCACCTTCGGTGTAAGGCAGAGGCAAGGTACTAGGATATATGGTGACGTAACGGGGAATCGAAGTAGATCCCCGTAAAATCAAGGCGATAGTTGAAATGAAGCCACCACGGACACCGACGAAGCAAAATCCTTCATGGGAGGCTGCAATACATAAGCCGCTTTGTAAATCGCCTTACCTCGACGCGAGCCAATCTTCAAGTTGATGAAAAGAATGCACACGAGAATGGACCCGAGAATGTCGGCTTGCCTTTAGAACAAATTAAGGCATACCTTGTGAATCCCCGATTCTCCGCCCACCACATCGGCAAAAGCCACTCTTGCTATATCTAAGCTGTCACGGATACGGCAATTGGGGCTATGCTAGCTCAAGAGAAAAAGATTCCAAAGTCGAAACGCCATCTATTTCGTAGCGAAAGCTCCAAGGAAGTGAACTCAATTACTCGCTTGCGAGAAGACTTGCGCAGGTTTGGTGGGTAGTGGGAAAGTTGAAACACTACATGCGGTCTCACCACATACATCTTGTTTCAAGGATAGACCCCATCAAATATACGTTCGACAAGCCTTCCATCTCCATGAGATTGGCAAAATGGTCGTTCTTTTTGGCCGAATATGACATCGCTTATGTTTCAAGGAAATCCGTAAAAGGACGCATAATGGCAGAACATCGGCCGATTTCCCAAGTGATGAGTCAGAGGACTGAACCTCAATTTCCCCGATGATGGAATCTTCGCTCTAGAAGGAGAAAATCGGCGGCAACTCTTCTTCGACGGGGCATCAAACAAAAAGGGTGGGGAACGGGATAGGAATGCTTCAGTCGATCCCCTCTTGACGAACACACCCCCATAGCGATGAAATTTGAACCCGAAGTCACCCAGCCTTGACTGCCGAATATGAAGCTTGCATAGGCGGGTTGGAAGCCGCCCATTGAAAGAAATATCAAGGAATTGGAGGTGTACGGTGACTACTGCCCTCATCATCAATCGGGTCTCTAACAAATGGAAGACCGTGGATCCGGGTTTGCTGAAGTATCATGCTTACATGGAAGAGTTAATAACTCAATTCAAAGAAATCGGCTTTCATTACACGAGGACCGAAACGAGGTTCGCGAGATGCTCTGCTACACGCTAGCCTCTCTTGTCGAAATACCCCGAAGGAAAGTCGTTAAACCATTCGAGTCGGGAGAAGAGAAAACCCCGCCTATTGCTTCGAAATTGAAGCGGAAGCCGAACTGATCAATGATCCACGGTACACTCATTTACCAGTGCACGAAGGATGGCGAGGCCTCTTTCAAAAACGAAGATGGGGAATATAAAGAAGGAATCAAAGCAAAAAGTCTCTCGGCCACAGGCGGCTCGCCTCCCATTATGTCCTTTTGGGAAACATGTTATACAAAAAACGTTATCAAGGCCCCCTCTGCGATGTATCGGACAAGAAACAAGAGGCTACCGAACTCATGAAAGAAATACATGGTGGTGGTACTGCGGCCCTCACATGAATGCTCGAGCTCGATGCAAATCATGCCGAGAATGGGGTATTTTTGGATCACCATGGAAGGCCAGGCGCATCCGGTTTGTCAAAAGGCTGCGACAAATGTCGGCGATACTCAAATCTTAATCACTTGCCTCCTCACGAGTTATCTTGCATGACAACCCCTTGGCCTTTCGTCACTTGGGAATTGATGTCATAGGCAAAATCACACCATCAGCAAGAACGGCCACGAGTTCGTCCCCGGTAGCCGTGGATTATTTCACCAAGTGGGTTGAAGCCAAGTCCTACAAAATCCTCAATTCAAAGAAAGTTGCCCTCTTCATCAAAGAAAACATCATGTGCAAGATACGGGTTGCAGCAAGAAATCATCTCGAGATAATGGATCCCACTTCGAAGGGGAATGTGAAAAAGCTTCTTGGCGGAATTCGAATAACCCGTCACAAGTCATCTCCCTACGGGCCCCAAACCAAGGGAGCCGCCAAGCAAAAGAAACAAGACTCTGAAAATATCATCCGGAAAATGGCTGTCCAAGGCGTAGATTGGCCAGAAGTTACACTTGCACTCTGGGGCTACGGAACACGCCGAACGGCAAATCGGGGAAACACCTTTTGCCCTCACATACGGAATGGAAGCCGTACTCCCAATCGAGTGGAAATACCCTCGCCCGTATCTTGTGGAAAGCCGGATCAACGAGGTCGAATGGCTCCGAGTCGCCATGACGAATTGGCCCTACCGGACGAACGCCGGCGAAGGCCATGGAACACATCCAGGGCCTATCAAGGAAGAATGGCCGTGAGCCTTCGACAAAAAAGTAAAGCATCGGGAAATCCGAGAAGGGGATCTCGTTCTAAAAGAAAAGCCCCGATCCGTATCAACCCCCTCGCAAATGGGAGCTTTGTATGGGTCGGGCCATATGTCGTCCGTAAGATCTTCTCCGGAGGCGCCATGCAACTTGCGGACCTCGACGGGAATCCCTTTGTACACCCGGTGAATGGTGACAAGGCTGCGCGAGATACTACGCGTAAAAAAAAACAAACAAAAAAAAACAAAGAAAAACAAAAAAAAAAAAAAAAAAAAAAAACAACAAAAAAAAAAAAACAAAAAAAAAAAAACAAAAAAAAACAAAAAAAGAGTGCTAAAAGAGTAATACCCAACTAGGTTAGAAACCCGAAAAGGGCGGCCTAGGTAAAAAACGAGGTTGCACCAAAAAAAAAAAAAACAAAAAAAACAAAAAAAAAGAGTGCTAAAAGAGTAATACCCAACTAGGTTAGAAACCCGAAAGGGCGGCCTAGGTAAAAAAAACGGGGTTGCACCAAAAAAAAAAACAAAAAAAAAAACAAAAAGAGTTCACCGGTTTGAACTACGAAGACTGAGCTCCTCAAAATGAGGGGAACGTGGCGGCGGAAACGGTTCGGTCTAAAGCACAAATAAAAGCCATACTTTGGCATCAATACAATTGATCGAGACCATGAAAGCGTCTCGAAAAACTCTAAAGCAATTCAAATATTCATTACAAATTAAAAGCTCTTTGATGAGTCTAAGCCCGATTCATTCCTACAAGCGGCAACTTTGCTAAAGGAAAACTAAGATACATAATCAAACTAATGTGTACGTCATGGCAAGAAAGGGATACTTGGAAACCTCGGAGTCACTCCAAGCCACTGCGTCTTGGTCTCTCCCTTCTTCTTCCCCCTCCGAGTCTTTCTCTTCGAACCGGAAAAATGTCGGTACTCCTCCTACCAAGCTGCGGTATAGGAACGGGGTCTATCAAACCGGCCTCTGTCGGGGCCTTAGTAGCCCTAGCGTCATCCACTCATCTCCTGTAACCTAGGCGGTAACATAGGAGCCCTCCTCTCCTGTCTCTTGACGTAAGCCTCATAATCAGTCACGGCGTCTCCGCTCTGTCATGAGGATTGGCCCTCGCCTCGGCCCTCCTCCTCTCGAAAGCAGTCTGGTCCTCCGCACCCATAATGGCCTCACGCCGTCTCAAAATAGCCACTGAGTCTCTCCCGGATGCCCCTCGTACCAATCCAGGTACCAAGTGGTCGGGAACACCGGTCTCGGACGCTGAGAATGACCCGAGGAGGAAAGGCATCGTACCTCCATACTCGGGAAAGAAATGGAAACACCGAGGGATCATCCATGGAAACAGGAGCCACCACCTGGTAGCTATATCATCAAAACCCTCCAAAGGAACTCGCTCCAAGCCAAATTGTCTCGGGACCAAAGCCGGGATATAAAAGCCGGTGAGAAAGCCGGAAGCATGACCACGGAGACCCATCTGAAGCACTCTTCGAGTCTCCACCCGCCAATGAAGCACCGACCATCGATATCTTCGGTCGGCGACCCGCCATCCAACGCTCCCACGAGCCACGATCATCAAAATCTACATCAACACCTCTCTGGCAAAAGTCCAAGGCGATCATATCGAGAGGTTTCCCGAAGAACCCCCAAACGCTCCATCGGCCCACGGGGTCAAGAGAAACGGGCTGCCCGTGCATGTACCGCCGTCCGGTAGCTAACTCATCGAGAGCATGAAAAGTCTCCCCAAGAATCAAAGGAACGACATCTACGCTTGGGCGACAATGGACGACAACATCCAACGAGATCGATGGCAAATCCGAAGGAATAGACCATGAACAAAGTGCCGAACATGCAAAGGGCAAAGGCATCCCAATAGGCGTCATCCACCAAGCCTAAGCCCCTAAACTTCGGGAAGACCGGAAATATCAAAATGGTCGGGACCGCGGATCATGCCTCGTGCTTCCTCCAGGGAAAGATGAAGAAGGTTGCACAACTTGTCAACAAAAGAAGCTCCTCCGGACCAAGGAATTGCTATCTCCTCCACCTCCGGACCTCCAAGCAAGGCCCGAAATTCTTCCACAGTCGGAACAATCTCGTTGAAGGAAAGGCAAAAGACATGCCTTCTAGTATCCCAACGAAGAAGAAGCCCTTAAGAGGTCATAATCCGGAACCAATTCTTTGAGAGACCACAGGCATCGTACCTTGTACCGTTCTTCAAAGAAAGACCTTCTCTCATGCATAATTTCCTGGGACCAATCCTTGAACTTGTTGAAAAATGACATTTGGGACTCTTGGGACAATTTTGAGGGAGCTTTTCTAAGGCTTTCCATGGTTTTTCTCTCTTCCTCCCGAAAATGGTCAAGTTTGACTGAAGGTTGAAGAAGATATTTGAATTTGAAATAAAGCAAGACCAGTGCGAGCCAAAATTAAAGGACAATGTCGTACGCCGCTCCTATCCGCGCGGATGGGATTGCTTTCCCAAAAAATTGCAACAATCCAAGCCGCTACACCAAAGAGGAATATTCGTCCGGTTGCTCGAAATCGATTGCAAAAACCTCCCCAAACCGGCCCAAACACCAAACACCCTTGCAAAAAAAAAAAAAGCCAAGGCTCATGCAACACTGCATTCATATTGCATCACATTCATAAAATAAAATCCTAAATTATTACATTCCAAAAAAAAAAGAGAGTGTACATAAAACAAAAACAAACAAACATAAATAAAATCCTAAATTATTACATCCAAAAAAAAAAAAAAAATGTGCATAATCTGTACAAATCCAAATCTCAAAAAGAAGATCAATCGGAGTCTCCAGCACCCGATGTCTCCCCCCGGCCCCTCTTGCGACTCGGGCCCGCCTCGTCAGGAGCCCTGAAAGTCTCAGGCTCAGAATCATCCTCATCTCCAGAAAGAGGCTCGTCGGGACCAACCGGCACACTCTGATAGGGTAAACCCAGATCCCTGAAGAAATCGAATCCGAAGGTGAAGGCGTCCGACTCCTGAACGTACGGAGACGACCCACCATGCCGCCAGATGTGTCCCTGCCCCTGCGGATCCCCGAGAATGACGTGATCCGAAGGCAGCGCCGCGCGGTGATCTATAAGAGGGGAAAGAGGGGTCTCCGAGGAAGTCTCCGACGGAATAGGAGAGGCCTCTCGTCTGACAGGCGCCGGCCGTGGTCTCCTCGCCCTAGCCTGAGGTGCCCCGCAAGCAACCATCCTCCGTATGAATCTCTTAGCCCCGATCACTTGCTTCGTCAGTGTCTCGACGACCACCTCCGAAAACTGCACAAAAGCAAAAGCGTCAAAAAAAGAAGTGATGCTAAAGATGATGAAACAAAAGAAAGAAAAGAAAAAGCAAAGGTGAAGCCATACCTTCATACCCGACGAGGCCGGAAAGCTTCGTGGAACCCGCTCGGCCGAGGGATCTCGCACCCTCAATCGGACCCCATCCCGAATGTAGGAAAAATCCGTCCGAGGGTACCGCGGGATCCCAAGCCCCTCCTCTCCAAAAAACCCGAGGCATCCTCAGCCTCCTCAAGACGAACGTCGCATATGGCTCGATCGCCACGAAGTCCGAGAAGTGCCGGCTCGCTCGGTAATCGTCCCAGTCACGGACCGATCGCTCGGGTGCATCATGTCGGCGGGAGGCTCCACCGGTGTCCTCAAAGGCGAGTTCACGCCATGCCGGCGCGTCACCCTCTCTCCTGTATAGTAGACGTCGCAAGTCGTGCCCTCAAAATCCTCCGCCGCACCGTCCGTATCTCGCCGCCCTTCACCGCGCTACCCCAAAGCGATCCTGTGGGAAGAATATCATCCCTCATCCGTCCCGGCCTCCGTCAAAGGAAGGCAATCCGCGTACCCGAGAGTCGTACGCCCCGGAGCCTATCTTCTCCCGGGCATGCTTGGACCAAGATCGCATGGCCGGATACGCCCGACGTACGCCTCAGCCGCCTCCACACCGTGACATGGAAAAACTCCAACGCCCATACCGCGAAAGGTAAAAATCCAATCAATCCAAAGTGCAAATAAAAGTGCGTGCTCAAAGGAAAGAGGGAAAGCAAAAAGAAAGCTTATACCTCCAGAGCAAACTCGAAGCAAGATAGGAGCTCACAGCCTTCCGCCGTATCTATCAAGAACGGCACAGCTCACAACCCGGCCTCCCCCAGAAATATCTCCAACCGTCTCCATGTCCTCCAAGGACCTCAAGAAGGCAAAGATCGCCGTCCCTCAAGCATGCCCAAAGAGCGTGCTCGAGAAAGTAAACCATGTGGAAGGCCCCGGCAATCCGATCGGCGCCTATCCTCTCCTCCCCACCTCATAACTCGCTATGGTCTCCACGATCTTGCCGTAGACCACGGCATACTCCATCCCCATCCCCTTTTTGGGAATAGGGGAAAATCCAAGAAGAGCTGCAGACGTAGATCGGAATGCCGTAGCCATCTCTCCACTCAATGCTTTGCGTCCATTGAAGGACAGACTCCGTGATCGCAGCATAGTCGAAGGCGTAATGGGTCGCCTCGCCCCGGAAGAAGTGGAAGGTGTGGGTCGCATCCCACCAATGCCGCGCTAGAGCGAACATCAAGCCCTTGCACTTAGGGAACTTGACCGCCCCTCAAGCACTCGACGAACTCCCAGCAGCCCCGTCTCGACAACGATCCGTCTCTGACTCGGCAAAGCTCCTCGGCCCGCATTCGGAAGCCGGTCCCACAAGTCAATCACAGACTCCACTCGATCCTCGAGTCTTCATTTTGTTCACCAAGCTCCGTCACAAAACGGTTTCCGCCCTAAAAAAAAAAGGAGAGAAAATGTCAAAAGATTGCATTTGCATTTACAAAAAAATTCGACAAAGATAACAAAGATACAATGAGCATAGCCCCATTTTTCTCGCGTGAAAGAAAACAATTTGCAAGTCCCAATGCATTCATCAAAAAAAAAAAAGGATGCATTCCTACGGAAGTAAAAACTCCGTCCCATTTTCAAAAAAAATGCATACATGCATACCATCCATCTTACATGCAACGGGAGGAAAAATCCGTCCCACTTTTCAAAAAAAAAATCCTAAACATACATCTCATATTGGCAAAATGCCCATTCTTTCCAAACAAAATGCATGCATTGCATTATCATTCATCAATATCAAAATTCAATTTCAAAAAAAAATCATCATCAAAGAACATGCAATATTCAATTCCAAAAAAAAAAAATCACAATTCTTCGAATTTTCACATGCAATTTTCGAATTAAAAAAAAAATGTGGCGAAAATGCCAATTCTTTTCCCAAGCAAAATGCACATTTTTGGGACACTCACAAATTCATTGCAACATTGCATATCATCAATATCAATATTCAATAAAAAATTCAAAAATCATCCAAAAATTTCAAACAAGAAATCGACAAGAGGATCAAGAGGATTCGAAATATACCGTTCGGAGATGCGGATCCGAAGCCCAATGTTGCCAAGCATCGGGGTAATGCTCCTCCTCAACCGATTGCGAAAGATTGTAATGCCTCCTCATCCGGACGAGCTCCAATCGCCTCTCCGCTACCGGGCCACGTCCTTGGCCTTGAAAAGCGCCTTCCCCGTGTTCCATTGCTCGAAAAATCAAGAAAAACGGACGAATTTTGAAGCTTCTAAGGCCAAAAATGGCTGTTCTCCTCGTTTCTGTCTCCCTCTCTCAAGAATCCGCAAAAAATTGACGAGGAAGAAGAAGGGCGTTGGCCCCATTAAATACCCCTGACTTTCCATCCCTATCCGCGCGGATAGGATTGCAAGGGTCAAAATGACCCTTTTGCCCCTTAAAATTTCAGGACTCTGCAATACAGTCCCCAACTTGACAAAGTTAACCAAAGTTAACCAAAGTCAGCCCCTTGCCAAGAAAATATCCCCCGGCAGTGAAACGTAAGACCGAGTGACCCGAGAAAGATAACGGATCCCGTATCTTTCATCAAAATTACCCCCGGCAGTCAAACGTAAGACCGAGTGCCCCGAGAAAGATAACGAGATCCCGTATCTTTCATCAAAATTGCCCCGTGATCAAACGTAAGGCCGAGTGCCACCGAGAAAGATAACGAGATCCCGTATCTTTCATCAAAATTGCCCCGCAAATCAAACGTAAGACTGAGTGCCCTGAGAAAGATAACGAGATCCCGTATCTTTCATCAAAATTGCCCCCGGCAGTCAAACGTAAGACCGAGTGCCCCGAGAAAGATAACGAGATCCCGTATCTTTCATCAAAATTACCCCCGACAGTAAAACGTAAGACCGAGTGCCCAGAGGAAGATAACGAGATCCCGTATCTTTCATCAAAATTACCCCCTATCAAACGTAAGACCGAGTGCCCCGAGGAAGATAACGAGATTCCGTATCTTTCATCAAAATTACCCCCTAAAAACGTAAGACCGAGGTGCCCCGAGAAAGATAACGAGATCCCGTATCTTTCATCAAAATTGCCCCTATAGCCAAACGTAAGACCGAGTGCCCCGAGGAAGATAACGAGATTCCGTATCTTTCATCAAAATTACCCCTGAATAAACGTAAGACCGAGTGCCCAGAGGAAGATAACGAGATCCCGTATCTTTCATCAAAATTACCCGGCGATCAAACGTAAGACCGAGTGCCCCGAGGAAGATAACGAGATTCCGTATCTTTCATCAAAATTACCCCTAAGCAAGAAACGTAAGACCGAGTGCCCCGAGAAAGATAACGAGATCCCGTATCTTTCATCAAAATTGCCCCTAGCAGTCAAACGTAAGATCGATCTCCCGAGAAAGATAACGAGATCCCGTATCTTTCATCAAAAATCAATCTCCTAAGCAGTCAAACGTAAGACCGAGTGCCCCGAGAAAGATAACTAGATCCCGTATCTTTCATCAAAATTACCCCTAGCCAAACGTAAGACCGAGTGACCCAAGAAAGATAGCGAGATCCCGTATCTTTCATCAAAATCATCCCCTAGCCAAACGTAAGACCGAGTGCCCCGAGAAAGATAACGAGATCCCGTATCTTTCATCAAAATCATCCAACGGCAGTCAAACGTAAGACCGATTTCCTGCACGAATACGTCTCGATTTTCCCCAAAGAAAGGCTAACAAAATCCCCAAAGAAAGTTAACGGAATCCCAAAAGCCGCCGAAATCTCGAGTAGTGCTCGAACTACGAAAGGGCTTGATTCCCAATAGGGATACGTAGGTAGCCTATCATTAGGTCCGGCCCTCGACCAAAACGGTCACCCTCTCCTTCTAAGCCAGACAAAGTCCACCGAAAGGCCATTTCAAATTAAGGTCCGAGGCGCCTAAAAAGCCATCATCATTAAGGTCCGAGGCGCCTAAAAAGCCATCACCATTAAGGTCCGAGGCGCCTAAAAAGCCATCTCCAAGGTCCGAGGCACCTAAAACGCCATCATCAAGGTCCGAGGCACCTAAAACGCCATCTCCAAGGTTTGAGGCACCTAAGACGCTATCACTAGGAAAGCGATAAATCGCAATCATCCCCAAAGCAGACCGAAAATGGTCATTCCTATCCCCCAGAGCGGATACCCATCGACCAAAAATGGTCATCTCTTATCCCCAGCAGAGTTTCTTTCCAAAGAAACGATCGTAGAACTCGCTCACCAGGTTCGAGGCACCTAAAACGCCATCATCTCCAGGGTCAAAGACCCGAACTACGACCGGCTTGATTCCCATTCGGGGTACGTAGGTAGCCTATCGCTAGGTTCAGCCACTCGATCACTCGATCATCATCCTGTCAAATATGGAGCCTTACTCTTATCGACGACCCCGCTTCCTTCGAAAGCACCGTCGCCGAGGGGCTACTGTAAGTGCTCCAATTTGAGCTTGTTAGAATTTTCGTTAGAAAATTAACGAAAGTTATAACATTTCTAACAATTCCTAACTATCCTAACATTTCTAACAAAGTGAGGGTAAAATGGGCATTGTTATTTAAGGTTAAACCTTAAAAAGAATCTCAAAAAAGAAAAACAAAAGAAGAAAACCAAATATAGCAATGCCGAAACATAAACGTTTGCCTAATTTGAATTTTGAAAAAGATTATTCCCCTTGTCCAAAGCCGGAGCCGCATTTAATGAACAAAGGCACGCCAAGCATTCCCATCCGCGCGGACATCTTTGTCAATTTCGTAGGGCTATAAATTGAGCCCTCCAGTCACAAAAATAAAAAGGAAGAACACAAATGCAACGAAGTTCTGGCGAAATATAGAGAGAAAACAGTGAGAATTCTCAAGAATTGTCACCTTTTTCTTTCCAATCTTTCCCAACTCATACTCATCCACTCACTCTCATATTAAAACCCTAAACACTCATACACTCAAGCCAAACACTCAAGAACACAAGGAAGATTGGTAAACCCTCCTCTTCCTAACCCTAAATCTCATCCATGCATGCATCTTCAAACTACAAAATGTAGTTCTTTCATCTTCTTTCTTCTAGATCTAAGAAGATCACCATGGAAGACCATCTTCCATGGATGATCTTCTACAAAGATCAACATTATTTTCAAAGCTTTTCTTTCTTACTTGCAAAAATGCACTTTCAAAACCCTAAAAACCATTTTCAAGCACTAAATCTTGATTTCAAAGGGTAAAATCCCCTCCCCAAGCAAATGAAATGCTTAGTCCTAATGTACCCCAAGGATGGTTTGGTATAGTTGATTCACCACTAAAATGTCTAGTGATCACTAACCAAAACCTAGGGAAATGGGGACAAGCATGGATGCAAAACCCCCCTTAAAATCTTGTTTTCTTTCTTGAGAAGTTGCTGTCCAGTAGCAAATTTCTCAGACCTCAGTCCATGGTCTTAATTTTTGGACACAGATGAACTTGGAATTTGGTGTTGACTACAAAACACTTTTTGTAGCCAACATCCAGAGCTTTCCAGACATATTTTTATCTTATTTTTTGGGTGAGTAAAACTCCTCTTTTCAATTTTTCTTTCAGAGGCTAGTTCATCAGCTTCTGGGAATCCAGATCTCATATCTGAGGTTTCCAGAAGGTTTTGACCCCTCAAATTTTCTCCAAAATGGAAATTTCTTTCACACAAAGTTTATTCAAGGAGTCTAGAGAAACTTTCATTCTCTGAGTTCATCCAGATTATGAAGTTTTAGGACCCTTGAATCCATTTCAAAATCAGGTGTCTGCTGCCATTTTCTTCTGGCAGAAGTGACTTCTCAACTTCAAAAGGTTTTTTGAGTACCAAATCTCAAACCAAAAATTCTCCAAAAAATCATGGGATCAGTTTAAAGTCTTAAAAAGACATCCCAATTTTTACTTTTTCCAGTTTCAACTTATTTTGGCCAAAACACACACACACACACACACACACAAATGATTTTCAGCTTGGAAGACTCGTTTTTACGAGGCGCGTCGGGTGCACACTAACGTCCTTCCCGACGCGTAACATGACCTCCGAACCTAAATCTCTGATCTAGGGTTTTTTTCAAAGTTTTGCCCTTCAAAATTAAAATGGCGTGGCGACTCCGTTTTTTTCGGTTTTATTTGGTTTTTCAAAGAAACGCAAAAGCCGAATATTTTTCCCGTATCGTCACAGTATCTAAATTGAAACTAAAATACTATTTGTCTTTCTTGCAAGTAAAAGTAAAATGACTGAAAAAGATAAAAGCTCTCATTGTTCTAACTCTTCCAAACTATGCCGCCGCTAGGGGCAACTCTGATGGTGCTGCTGTCAATCAAATCTTGGATTGCATTCTTCAAATTTGAGCAATCATCAGTGTGGTGGCCATGGCACTGATGATAATAGCAATAAAGGTGTGGAGTGTGGAGCTCGTCCTTCCTTCTTAGGTTGGTAACCCTCCATTGGGCCCATTTTCCCATCTTTGTGGAGGCTTCTGAAAAGCTTACCGAGCGAGATCCTTCCAATGTCGGTGTAGGTCCTTCCTTTTCTTGGTTTAGTCAATTGAGCATAGAGGTCTCGGATGCGGTTCTCATAGTATTGCACATAGATGTTGTGCTGAGAGTGGTAGTCTTCTTCTATCTGTTCCTTAAGATCACGATAGAGAGTACTGAGGCAGTACTTAACTCTTTCATCAATATCATCGTCTATATGAGCTTCAAGTGCATTGCATTTCTGAGTCATAGCCTTGAGTTCGCTTTTGACTTCTTCGAGTTCTTCGATTAGCATTTTTGTTTTGCCGGCTTGGATGGATCCTTCCAAGTCATACCATGCATCGTTATTTTCAATTTGTTGCAGGGCATTGGCAAGATGGGTCTTGATGTCACTTATCTCCTTTTGAATGGAGGGTTGTTCGAAGTCAACAGCTTCCATCTTTCTAAAATCCTTAGCAATTCTGGTGGCAGGTACTTTGAAGGCTTCTTTCCATCCCTCCACGTGTTCCATCTCAACAACGAGTGACTTGGTCATGTCTCGCAGATTTGGCTGTCCAAGATCCTTTTTGGTGACGTATTAGGGGTGGTACTCTTCCGTGGACATTGTGTTGTGAGAGTCTTGAGGCTGATGTAGCTTCAGAAAACTGACATAGAAGTACAGAACTCGTGTCAAGATCAAATCTAGCCCCAACGGGTCGGAAGAAGGCTTAACGGTTTCAGGCTCAGAAAAGCAAACAGAAACTTTGTCCCTCGCGTAACAAGTAGTCTCGCGTGAGACAATCACACTGGAAGTCGATTTTTATTAACCCTAAATTTTGGTCGGAACGGACAATCCGTTTTGAGAGGTTTCTAAGGTCTTTATCCAAACTTAACGACTAAGTAATCAGTCTGTTCTTTATAAAATAAAGGCATGTAAAATTGACTTGAAGGATTTTTCTTTTTAAAGGGACCATGCTTTTTTGAAGGGACAATTCCAAAAGGGCTATTCCGAAGGGACTTTTTCGAATCCTTCTTTATGGTCAATTTTACATTAGCTTTATTTTGTTCAAAGACATAGAAAGATCACGGAGTCAAAACCAACCGATCACAGAGTATTCTTAGAGAAATAATCTATATGATGTATGAGGCTATGCAGGGCTGAAGGCTAGTCTTCTCGCGATATGACAATCTAGGCGGATTGAAGACGCGAGGTGGGATGATCCAACTTCGGAGAGACCGGCGATTAGGTGATTACCGTCATCCGTCCTTAGTGTGGGTCCCGAATTTATCAGGGTATGTAGTGCAATGACAGTTATAATTATGAGTGCGCGTGTATGAGAGTCACTCTAGGTGATAGAGAAAAATAGAGAGTTTTTAAAAAAAAAAAAAACGATTTACAGAGGCTTTGTCTCCCAAATTAGGAAGACTCAGGCCCTCGTAGTTCCACATAAAGGATAGAGAGAGAGCAAATAAATTAAATTAAATCACAACTCCCGAATCCTCCATGGATCGGACTTTAATCAAAAACCAATCTTACGCAGTTTAAATAAGGAGCAATATTTAAACAAAATATGATTTCGAGTCCAACATCTCAAGGGAGGCCTTGAGATGAAAGAACTTTGCAAATATTGTAATCTGGAATTCCCCTTGCATGTTCGAATCTTATCTCGGATCTTAAAACGAACAAGGAAAACCAGAAAACAAAACGATTTACAGAGGCTTTGTCTCGCGCGGGACAAAGGGTTGCCTCGTGCGGGACTAGCCTGAAACTGAATAAGAAAACGATTTTTTTTTAAATTCCCCTTAAATGACGCAAGTCTAAGCCACTTTAATTTTAAAAACAATCCCCAACGGAGTCGCCAAACTGTAGCGATTGCGGAATTTCCTCCTTTTTATTTTATCTGTTTGATTCGCCACCTATATTATTATGAAAATATAGAAAAATCATTTTTAAAGAGATTTGGATTTGGGGCTTAAGTGATGGATTTGAAAGGTCAGGGAGCATCGCATCCACCCAATTCGGAGATCGGTCTTTCTAAAGGAGGTTTTTCAAATAATAACTCTTTTTAGAAGAAATAAAGAAAAACATCCATTTAATTATATTAAACGAAATGTGGGATCGATTTCTTCGAGACCGTCTCCATAATTTGGAGAGGCTCTAGGCCGATCCTAGATTCGATATATTTATACCACTCTAACAATCAATTAGAATAAGTAAAAAAGAAAGGAAGATTACCTTTAGGTTGAAAAAGGATTTGGACAGAGTTTCGTCTTGATTCTAGGCTCGAACCTTGACGTTCGTCGATCAACAAGGTTGATGGACGAATTTGGTGTTGTTTACGAGTGTTTTACAGGAATCTTTCAAGGAGAGAAACCAGTAAATTATCGGGAGTCGATCAGGATTGTCTGAAATACTGAAAGTCATCTAGTATTTATAGGGTTTGATTTGCTTGGTCACCAAGATTAGGAGGCTCAAGTGGATTAGGATTTCTCCTAAAGAAGGTTTCAGAACTCTAAGATCAGTAGAGACCCGAATTAGAGAAGGGTTATCAAGAAAAGAGGTTGAAATCGACAAGGAAAGTGATTTTCCTCTCCTGCAGAGAGGTAGTCTCGTGCGAGACACGCCATGTCCCGCGCGGGACAAGGCTTCACAAAGGAAACATTAGTCCTCCCCTTGTTATCTCCTATGCAATTTAGTCCAAACTAACGTCCGTTAGTCAAAACTTAACGAAACATGACGAAATGATGGATTTATACTTCAAAATCAAAGACGAGACTTAGAGTGATATAACTCTGCCACGATAGGTTCAGAGAATGGGATGTCTACATATGTATCATCGTCCTTTAAATAATATAACTAGTCTAACACCCGTGCGTTAAACGCACGGCCAAAAAACTTTGATAAATAGCAGAAATTAAATTAAATTAAAAGAGTTACTATAAATATAAAAGTAAATTTAAAATATATATTTTAGTATTTAATGGCAAAAGTAACTTGTTAGAATGTTGTTGATCTGGCCTTAAACAAAAGAAAAAATAATTAAACCGTGAAATAGTACATGATCCAAATGACTTTCTTGGTGACTGATATCAACATATTGTTACCCTGGTTGTTTGTCATCAAATGCCTCACTCATATCCGCAATATCTCCTCTAATTCCTAAATCTTCTATTCCAACCGAAGCTTCTTGGTTGGTGTGTGCACCAAAATATTTCTGTATGAAACCGAACAACAATAGCAGCAAATAGATTACGAATGAGGACATTATCAGTGGATACATTAACGACCACAGAATGTCTAGTAAGTTTATCAAAGTAATGATAAAACCAATAGATTCTGGAAGAAGCAGAATATCCCAAAGAGTCAGCAAGCTCGTCAGATGGGACTGAATGGGGATCTAGACCTCTTGGTAAGCATGCATTGCAAACTTGATCATACTGGCCACTAGATTGATCTTTTCTCTCTCCATCTATATTCACCTGCAACACGAAATAAATATGCCTTATATGTTTGAAACTATAGCATTTCATATATACATGTCAATCCACATTCGGTGACCTCGGGATCCTCTCTACTGCCTCTCGCTTTACCCCTTTAATAACTATGGATCCTAGTCGCAGATTATGAATCACAGACCATGGGCACAAAAATTCATAGGAGAGGCTAACTAACCTGTAACTGCGACTCCTGCTGTAGCTACGACTTCTACCACGCTTAGGTGAAGGTGTTCTTGAGCAACTTCGCCCACGGCTGTTGTCAAAAAAAAAAATAGTCAGAAAGAGACATCTTTCAATTTTACTTTAAACACAAAATTGGAAAGCATACATTAGTTTCTTGGGATTGTTTTGACAGTTCCTTTCTATGTGTCCTCTATCCCCACAACGATAACACTTGTTCTTCCAGTCACCAGCCTTGCAATCGCGTGCCCAATGGCCATCAAGTCCACAATTGAAGCAACTCCATGTTCCTGGTTTAGGGCCTCTACCAAGATAATCACGAGAGCCGCCACCACCACCTGATCTGCCACCACCACCTCCACCTCCGCCTCCACCTCGTGGAGCCTATATTGCAAGTCAAAACACTTTAGCACACCGATTTTCATTATACCACTTCCCACCCCTTTTAAACATAAATATCAATGATAGCTAGAAGAAATTGCACACATATCAAAGCAATGTAAAGATACACTGCAGTTGTATAAATCATGCTTCATAAACTAAAAGATACCGAGTACAAGTTAACCATACTTTAAATAAATAAAAATTGTTCAGAACTCATAGAATATACACTCAGAAAAATGGAAGTTGCTATATCAGAGAAATAAAAAACCACTACATAGATAACAAAGCATCTATTAATACTAATTAAAGGACCATTATTACTAATTAAACATTCTAGAAAATGCAGTTGAAATCACTTTCAAATAAAACGGTGATAAAACTGATGTGGTATCACCTTCGAAGAAATATTGAAATTTTTCTCTTGATTAAGAGCAAATTTGAAAAAAAATGGACATTCATTTTGTGACGGAGGGAGTATATAGCATAGTGAAAATGCATGTGTAGGTAAAGAGCCTTTAAAGCTGATTATGGTTCAAATCATGGTGGTTAGCAGTACTGAATGAACATTCTATAAGTATATATATTACTTGTTCTAAGTTGTTGTAGTCATCGTCTATTTTTGAGTATTTTCTCTCAAGCTTCCGCTTTGGTGCAGGAGCCTGACCACCGTAGCCTTGAGGTGGAGCAGGGGATGGATAAAGTTGACTTGGTTGAGGTCCATGCTGGTAATGTGACTGGGGAAAACCAATATGACCCCATGAATTTGAGTTGGAGTCAAAAGACGAATAACGACTTGGAGCTGCCCTCTTGGAACTTCTCCCACCCATGAACTCTTTCTTATCAAAGATTCTGATATATATATAGTGTGAGAAAATGAACACTTCAACTCTCAAAGACAAAGCAAAGCTTTCTCTAAGTTGAAACAATTGAACTAATATAGCTTTGGAGTTAACATCATCTGCTCAATAAATGTCAATGAATGTCCATTTTTGGGTGAAGTTACTAAATCCTTCCTTTTTCAGTCATTATGCTAAGGTTTACACTTACAAACAAAATGTCAGAGTAAGAGCAATACGGGTGTTTATGTATATATAAATGCCACTAAAAGTGCTTAAAAGTCAAGTTTCTAAAATTTTCTCAATGTTAAAGGTGTACAACCATTTGAGGATGGAGTATATAAATATCTTTCATTCTGGCCCTCGCTCAATTTTCATATGATTACCATTACTATCTAGCCTAAAAGATTTTGTGAATTGCCTAAAGCCCTTATATGCATAGCAATTATAAATCACAGTATAAATTACAGTTAAGTACACAGATAAATGGACCTTGTATTTAGCATCCTCCCCCCCCCACCCACAAAACAAACGGTCATGGATATGCCCCTTCTTTTCTACTCATTGAGAAGAATATAACAGAAATTATTTATCCATATAAATTTCAGACATGTCATCCAGCCTAGCGTGATAATACACAAACTTAAAGGTCTTGTGCGTGTCCCAATAACTTGCACAACATTCTTGAGGCGAAAGTTCCTAAAGTTGGCAAAGAAGATAATATAAACATTATGCAATATCATATGAAGATCTACTTCAAATATATCATTTCTTTCATACCAACATATAAATACACTTGAATTTAACTGAATAACATACAGATAAGTGAGAACAGATTGTCCAACAATAGATAAAGAATAACTTTTGGCAAATTTTCAAACACAACAGTAAAATTCAATCATACGTTGCCAATAACCAATCAATATTCACCCAAAAGTAATTCCAAGAGAAAGAAGTGATCATACCTTCAGTAACTGCATATCTTTCTTCAACTTACGTGATTCTTCATTCTTAGTTTGAAGGGTGGCTGCTAGTCTATTTGGATCACTCCTGATATAAACAACAAAAAGGAGAGAGCCAAATTATTAAAATGATCAATCGTGAGTCAGCCAAATAACGTTTTTTTTCTGTGAAATGGTTGTATAAGCTTAGAAATTCTTTTACCGAAACTCGTGAATTGAACCCCTCCTGTTGCATAGGTATGAGAAGAGTTGAAAACATCCATAAAGAACGTTCCAATCTCCTGGCAAACCATATAACAGGGCAAACATTACGCTATCCGAATTGAAAATTGATGAAATTTGTAAATTTGGTGAAAAACGACTATAGAGACCAATTTTCACTTGCACCACCTTATAGATTGGATCTCCAGTAACTTCATAACGCATTTGAGATCCAATAACGATTGGAATATGTGTATTGACATGGAAAACAGCTATATCATCAGCCTAGAGGCAAAGCAAATAATTTTCGAGTAATGATGAGATTAAATAAAGAACTAAAATTACATTTAAATGAAAAAAAAATCTTATTTCTTCACTTATATTGCAAGGGCTTTGCACAATAATGGACAGAGGAATTTTGGTAGCCAACTTATTCTTAAAAACAAATATTCTTTTAAAACAAAATCACCTTTGCAAGTATACATTATATGATACTGTTGAGAATGAAGATTCATTTAGGGCTTCTTTTTTTTTTGGACCAAGCCAATGGCAAGGGCACTACCCTTCTGATAAGATGTCAAAAGAAACTGCAATAATAACTACACATGATAAGCAGTTAACAGTTAACAAATCAAGAAAACCAATAATTCCGCTGGAGTTGGGATTACTTGTCCAAAGAAACGACAATCCAAAACCTCAGTCACCGTTGTAACCATTATTTGTAAAACACAGAGACAAACAATAGCCAGTAGTTTTCCATTACCTTTTTACAGAAAGGCTCTGTTATAGCATAAAAATAATCATCTAATCAACATTCAGTTACTTTCTGCTGGAAGAATAATGTCTGATAACTGTACCTCTACCGATGGAAATCGGCAAAATAATAATAATAAAGACCCTTGCAATATATTTAGCTCAAAAGTAATTCCAAGAGAGAAAGAAGTGATCATACCTTCAGTAACTATAGATCTTTCTTCAACTCACGTGATTCTTCATTCTAAGTTTGAAGGGTGTCTGCTAGTCTATTTGGATCACTCCTGATATAAACAACAAAAAGGAGAGAGCCAAATTAATAAAATGATCAATCGCGAGTCAACCAAATAACGTTTTTTTTCTATGAAATGGTTGTATAAGCTTAGAAATGCTTTTACCGAAACTCGTGAATTGATGCCCCTCCTGTTGCATAGGTATGAGAAGAGTTGAAAACATCCATAAAAAACGTTCCAATCTCCTGGCAAACCATATAACAGGGCAAAATTACGCTATCCGAATTGAAAATTGATGAAATTTGTAAATTTGATGAATAACGGCTATAGAGATACCAATTTTCACTTGCACCACCTTACATATTGGATCTCCAGTAACTTCATAATGCATTTGAGATCCAATAACGACTGGAATATGTGTATTGACGGGGAAACCAGCTATATCATCAGCATAGATGCAAAGCAAATAATTTTCAAGTAATGATGAGATTAAATAAAGAACTAAAATTACATAAATGAAAAAAAAAAGTCTTATTTCTTCACTTATATTGCAAGGGCTTTGCTCAATAATGGACATAGGAATTTTGGTAGCCAACTTATTCTTAAAAATAAATATTCTTTTAAAATAAAATCACCTTTACTGCGAGCAATCCAAGGTAAAAACTTGGAGAATTTGGGGATTTTGTTTTGAGAATGAAACCCTAATTTAGAACAGATGGAAGGAAGTAAGAAAGAGAGAGAGATTCAAGGGATCACAAAGAATACCTAGGAAATCTGAGATTGAAAAAAGACAATTACTTGCTCCGCTCACGAATGAATCAAGGCGGAAAAATCAAATTGATTCAAAAGAATGTCAAGGGAAACAAATCGCAGCAAATCAGACTCAAGAGCTAGCAGTTTAGTTCGTCTAGTGATGGTGTTAAGGGTGGTAATCGGTGAAAAATGGAGAAATTTGTGAGGGAATCGTATGGTGGAGAAGATGTAGCCATGGCAGAAAGAAGAGGAAGAGGAGGGAGAGAGAGCGACAACGGTCACGGAAGAAGGGAGAGAGGAGGGATAGGGAGTGGCAGCGACCATTGAAGAATAGAGAGGGGAAACGGTGTTTGTAGCAGACAGAGGGTGGGGTTGTTTGGGGGAAGTGACGTTGGAGAGGGAGGAGAGAGAGATCGAGAGAAGAATAGTGGAATATAAACGGGCTACTTATTTTGTACGCTATACAGCAATTTGGGGATAATGTTTGATATATATGAGAGAGGTGTACTTGGTAAAGACAATAGGGGAGAATGAAGACAATAGGGAAGAATGATTTTTTTAGTCTAGGTGCTAATTTGAGCGGGAAAAAAGTAGGTATGCTGAAGTGCTTTGCACTTCAGCTTTTATATAGTTATAGATATCGTGGTAAAGTAAAAGTTCAAATCTTGCTTAAAGCCTTAAGGTTTGATTGTTTTCAATTAGATAATCAATTTTTAAAAAAAATTAAATACGGAGTAATATTTAATCGATAAACTATCCTTTAACTACGCATTGTCGATGGTGCTTTTTTTATACGTAAAATCTGGGGAGAAACGCGTTTTTCCATAATTTATGGAGAAACGGGACCCGACTTGTCGCACGACAATGCAAGTGATATCCAGAATCAGAAATTTGGCACGACTCTTTTTTCTGGATAACCGTCTCAAGTGTAATATATGGGTATTTTGATATATTATAATAGAAAAAAAATAATTAAATGAATAACTAAATGAATATTAACAAGTAAATGTATCAGTTAAATAGAAAGCCAAACTTAGAATTTTGACAGCCATTGCTGTGGGAAATTAGAAAGCCAGCCTTAGGATTTTGAAAGCCATAGACATCAGTATAAATAAGCTTCTTCAGGCTAAGGTTTTTCATTCGAAATTGAGAGAGAGAGAGACTGAGAGGTGGGACGGCTGGAGCTTGGAGAAGAAGACGTACAGAAGAGTGAAGGGACCTTGTTCGAGCAGATTGAGCAAGGGCAGCGCCTAAGGGACTGAATCAGTGTCGAAATCCTTGCTTGAGGTAAGTCAATCCTTAAATCCTAGTTTTAGTTTCGTGGTTCTAATCTGCAAGAGATTCAGGGTGTTTAAATTTTGGATATGAATTCAACTAAGTAACAGTGAACTGAGGTTTTGTTGAATTGTTAAAGGATTAATAGTTTTGTGTAAATAGATAATATTATGTTATTAGTTGGGTATAAAAAAAAGAGAAAATAATGAAATCAAGTTAAGCAAACAGAAAGGTCGGTGCTCGGTGTTTGTTTGGTGCTCTACATGGTTGCACAAAATTGTTGCTGGGAGAATTGGAGAAGGTGGAATAAGTTACAACTAGCCTTGATATACTTATAAATTACAGTTGGTCATATAAGTTGTGGATATTAATTTTGATCAGCAACATGGATTCAGATTATGGTTGTTGGGTTACCATGTTTTCTTAGAGTTCTATATTATTATGTATGTATACACAGGTATGAAGTTAAATTGTTTAGAATTCTATATTGTTATGTTCGTATACACAGGTACTTATGGAGTTAAATTGTTGTAATAAGACTAAGAAAAAAGGAAGAGGGAGGGGACGAAAGTATGGTGTCCAGGAGAGAGAGAAAGTGTAGAAATAGAAAAGAAAGAAAAGAAAGAAATAAAAATTGAAAGAGAAGAGAGAACGGAAGTCAGATGAATAAAGAGAAATGAAGAAAGAGAAAGGAGAGAGAGAGAGAGAGAGAGAGAGAGAGAAGAGAGAGAAAATTGTAAATTTTGTCTATATGTGCAAACATGTCCCTATTTATTATTTAGTTTTAGCATTAGTAAATGGGTTTTAATTATGATTCATCTTATCAATAGATTTTGGGAAGCGAAATTAGGAGCGGTCAGTTCCGGTGCTAGCTAACTACGATAAGGTAAGGGATTTACGTCTCCTAGTCCTATTGTTTATCGTTATTTATTGACCCTCAGTTCCTAGAGTAATTATTGTTTGACCGTTATGGCCGGTAATTTTTATTGGAACTCACTCTAAGCGTTTCCGTCAGTTAAATTAAATATGTCTTTAATTGACATTGAATTATTGGTCAATTAAAGAACCTCATTGATAAAAGAATGATCACTTAATGACACCCATTATTTGTGGGTTAATATTGATGTACTATTGATACCCGGTCATATGGGTTAGTTCATGACATGCCTATGTGGCATTAACCATCGACACCACTGAAATTGTGGTTATATATAGGTTATCCGGATATACCGAACCATTGATACATCGACTATTGAACCCTTTTGGGTAACTTTTGAACATTGAAATGTTGAGATGAATATTAAGTGATCATAATTGATTTTTCGCATTATCGAATATTTAATTGTGCCATGATTTCCTTTCTTTGTAAAAAGAAGATTATTGTTTGATTTATTAATATGTCCGTTTCATCGAAAATTGTTATTGATACACTCTTTGAGGTCACCCCTTCTTAGAAACCGAAGGGGCGACGTAGGACCTTACTGAGCATTGTTCGCTCACCCTTTCTCTAAATTCTATTTCTTCAGGTTATAAGTAGGAATGCGAGGCTTTCAGTGGAGACATCTTTAAGGCGGACCCGAATAAGTAAAGTAGTGATTTTATATTTTAAGTAGGCTTTTATTGAGATTGTAATAAATGCTATAAACAAATTTTGATGGCTACTAGCTGTTAGTAGTGAAAGATAATTGTTACGCTTCCGTTAGTTATTTTGGTTTTGTGGTTATATGTACTAGCCGTGAAGATTTAAATTGTAGTTTGTGACCGTTAATCCTTATTTTGGAGGACGGATTATATTATTAATGATATTATGATATTCGAAAATTCGGGGCTGTCACAGTTGGTATCAGAGCATTGGGATTAGATCTTGAAAGGGAATTAGGAATTTTGATACCAAAATACTTTCGGGTGCTAGAATGATATTGAGATTTTGAGGACTTTAGAAATATTTGATTTTTTCTTTAAGTATTGGAATATCTCATGTGGAAAATATTTTAGGAAATTTTCCATTAAAAGATATATTGGAGACTAAAGGATGTTTTGTTTTATTTTGAAATTAAAATTTTCTTATGGCATTATTTTTTTGTGGTTGGAACTAAAAAGGGTTAAAACTTTCATCTTTTGCTAGGAAGCAGGATGAGGACCTACCAGACTGCTAGGAAGACTACGAACGGAAAAGCACATTTGTTACCCACAAGGATTCCAAGGAGTGAGTTCCTAAGAAAGAGGGAGGAAGTTGAAAAGTATGAAAACATGTATTTAAGAGAGAAGGCAGATAACATAACTTTGGGAGAAAGGTTAGATGCTACAGAAGAGCAGTTGGAACAAGCGTTAACTAAGATTCAATCTCTCCAACAGCAGCTAGAAGTGGCTAAAAACTGTAGGTGTTAGTGACCTAGGCCTATAGAGATAGACATTTATGTAATGTCATTGTTCATTTATATAAGAGATTGTTTCTTTGATTATTATATGTGTTTGCATGTTTAGTTATAATAATCGTGTCCCTAGTACTTACGAAGCACCAGTATGAAGTCTAATGGATAATCATGTGATGATTATATGCATGGAGATGCACATTAGATTCATGGGTACTTGTTGGAGAACAAGGTACTGGACTTGACCCATTATGAGATTTATGTCATGGTCATATGTCATAAATAAATCTCATATAGTTATATCATTGATATCCTTTGACCTGATATTATCATCATCTTCCGCTCGATGAATATCATGTTTGATATAGTTTAACGTTGTCTTTAACCGGATGACAATAGGGGCTATCATTGGCATGGTATGATTCTTGTTGGGAAGAATGATAAGTCAAGATGGAAAATTATCCCTCGTAAAGAGAGATGTTTGCTAGGCCACTCGTAAGTAAGATTGATGTAGTGCATGGCCATGCCCGAATGAATTAATGTGATTAATATCATTCGATTAATCAATTTACTTGGTAACGAGAAAGCATTGAACAATATGAGTTGATGTGGACCATGACTCATGTTCAATATAACATCGTGTAACAATGGGATTGTGATATATTCTATGTAGGAAAATTGAACTTGATATTATACTATTTGGGTAGGCATGATGGCTTGCTAGAGTCCGCTCATGTCTTATGAGGATCGATATGATCGGACTCATTGCCAACATAGTATAGTCCTATGGGGTCACACGCATCGAACAAATTGTCAAAAATGAAGAATATGGATTTTCTGGGCTCAGGGGACGGCTTCGTCCCAGTGAACTAAGTCGTGCCCTTAAGGGGACGGATGATTCGAAGGGGACGTCTGAGGGCGACTCGTGCTCGAGGCACGAGTCGTGCCCAAGGGACGACTCGTGACTGAGCAAAGCCAAGTCGTGCCCTTAAAGGGACGCCGAGAATCGAGACCTTGTGCGAGGGACGACTCGTGCCACAGGGGACGAGTCGTCCCGTCCGACGCAATATTTGGGCGATACGTAAATGACCTAATTTTAGGGTTTTCGCAAGGGCTTTTATTTGTAACGTATAAATACTTGCCCCTGGTTGCCCTAGCCGTCATTAGAACGTTTTGGCTTTAGAGAAACACCAAAAGTGAGAGATTTCAATTGAGAATTGAGAATCAAACACAACCAATTCCATTTTTCTTCATCGATTAAAAGGTGTTTCAATCAAAGGATCTAGCAATCCTCCTAGAAGAGTTCTAGGGTTCGTTCCTCGCGTGGATACACATAGAGAATCTTCGCTCGTCAAGATCTTTAGTTCGTGATTCGCCGTTCGTTCATCAAGGATTAACAAGGTCGTTCAATCTGGAGTTGGGTCAAGTTTATCAACGACAAAAGCACTCAAGGTTGGTATTTCTATTTCATCTTTCTTAATTAATCATCTAGAACGGATTCTAGGGCTTCGGGTTTTTCGAGTTATTGCATTATTCCGCTTCGCATGGACCCTCGAAACCCAACAAAAACAGGATTCAAGAGTTGGAAAATCGAGAAGTAGACATTGAAGAGGACGTACAATCGGAGTGAATGTGATTAGGTTGAAATGGACTAAAATAAATTATATTGTTTAAGTACTTTTCCAGTTATCTTAAGTACTTGGTGGTTAAGCCAGTACCTTATGAAATTTAGTTAAGGAATAAAAAAAAAATTAAAAAAAAAAATTGATGTACTCTCTCCTTTAAAGTTAATAAAAGGAAAATTTTTGATTATCTATGTTACCAATTATGTGAACATTGTGTAGTTATGTATCCTTGTCCCATATCCGATATTTTGACACGATTGATACCCATTGAGCACTATCGAGACCGAATCGAAATTTATATCAACATCGAAATTGAAATTGAACAAGTCGAATGTACTTGAAACCATTGATTATGAGACACATATAAGGTAGACTAATTATATTACCTTGCTTAGAAATTTCAAAATTGTGATCGTTAACTTTTGGTAATAGGCAATGGAAGGAGGAAGAGGTAGAGGTCGTGCAGGTCGAGGAGGTCGAGGAGGCCGAGGAGGCCGAGGGGGCCGGAGTGGTAGTGTCCAAGACTCTGCATCTATAGGAGAGGGAGGCCAGAACCACGGCCAACAAAATAGTAATGTGAACAACCAGGGTCAGCCGGACCCGATGCTTACTGCTCTGATTCAGACGTTAACACAGGCAGTAGTGGGGATAGGTCAGATGAATCAGACATTAGCTCAGGCAGTGACAGCAAGCCTTAATCAAGCCAACGCACCTCCACCACCTCCACCTGTTAGAGATCCACTGGCGCTATTCCAGAAGCGCAATCCAGAGTATTTTTCGGGAGCACCAGGCGAGAAGCCTGAAGAATGGATTAAGGGCATTGAAAGGATTTTCCGCACTTTAGATTGTACTAGTGAGCAGAAAGTTACTTTTGCTACTTTCATGCTAAAAGGAGAGGCCATGGTTTGGTGGGAGACAGAAATAAGGGCAGGTGAGACTCGCGGGGTAACCAGTTACACTTGGGACATGTTCTTAGATGCTTTCAATAACAAATTTTACCCCCCAATTGTGAAGAATATGAAGATATCGGAGTTTATGAATCTAACTCAAGGATCCCTGACTGTGGAAGAATATTTGGCAAAATTTCTGGAGTTATCTCGTTTTGCCCCGAGGTTCTTTGATGATGAAGAACAGAAGGCTAGGAAATTTGAAGCTGGATTGAATTCAAAGGCGAAATACGATTGGTACCACTAGAGCTCTCAACTCTAGCTCAGTAGCAAACAAGGCTCGAGTTGTCGAACTTGACTCGAAGGAGTATCGTAGATCAAGGGATGATAAAAAGAGATCTTTGGCCGAACGCGATACGGGGAGGGAAGGTGGTCGGACGAGTAAGAATGGGAATGATAGTGGGAACTATAAGAAGGCGGATCTGCGAAGAAAATCGCCCTAGGGGAGGCCCTCCCGGCTACCAATAATCGCTATCGAACAACGGGAACTATCGGGGAAGCCAAAATGGGTATAGGGGTCGAGAATCGGGGCGTGGCTCCCCAATCACGTACTTGTGGGAGGAAGCACAAGACCGAGGAGTGCTACTGGAACACGGCCTCTTGTTTTAATTGTGGTAAACATGGGCACAAGATTAAAGACTGTCCCGAACCAGTGAAGACTACTGCACCTACAGGGAATGTGAACAATGACTGAGGTACGTCGAGTTTAGAGGACTAAACTCCTTTTAAGGGGGGTAAGAATGTAATGTATGGGTATTTTGATATATTATAATAGAAAAAAAAAAAATTAAATGAATAACTGAATGAATATTAACAAGTAAATGTATCAGTTAAATAGAAAGCCAAACTTAGAATTTTGACAGCCATTGCTGTGGGAAATTAGAAAGCTAGCCTTAGGATTTTGAAAGCCATAGACATCAGTATAAATAAGCTTCTTCAGGCTAAGGTTTTTCATTCGAAATTGAGAGAGAGACTGAGAGGTGGGACGGCTGGAGCTTGGAGAAGAAGACGTACAGAATAGTGAAGGGACCTTGTTCGAGCAGATTGAGCAAGGGCAGCGCCTAAGGGACTGGATCAGTGTCGAAATCCTTGCTTGAGGTAAGTCAATCCTTAAATCCTAGTTTTAGTTTCGTGGTTCTAATCTGCAAGAGATTCAGGGTGTTTAAATTTTGGATATGAATTCAACTAAGTAACAGTGAACTAAGGTTTTGTTGAATTGTTAAAGGATTAATAGTTTTGTGTAAATAGATAATATTATGTTATTAGCTGGGTATAAAAAAAAGAGAAAATAATGAAATCAAGTTAAGCAAACAGAAAGGTCGGTGCTCGGTGTTTGTTTGGTGCTCTACATGGTGGCACAAAATTGTTGCTGGGAGAATTGGAGAAGGTGGAATAAGTTACAACTAGCCTTGATATACTTATAAATTACAGTTGGTCATATAAGTTGTGGATATTAATTTTGATCAGCAACATGGATTCAGATTATGGTTGTTGGGTTACCATGTTTTCTTAGAGTTCTATATTATTATGTATGTATACACAGGTATGAAGTTAAATTGTTTAGAATTCTATATTATTATGTTCGTATACACAGGTACTTATGGAGTTAAATTATTGTAATAAGACTAAGAAAAAAGGAAGAGGGAGGGGACGAAAGTATGGTGTCCAGGAGAGAGAGAAAGTGTAGAAATAGAAAAGAAAGAAAAGAAAGAAATAAAAATTGAAAGAGAAGAGAGAACGGAAGTCAGATGAATAAAGAGAAATGAAGAAAGAGAGAGAGAGAGAGAGAGAGAGAGAGAGAGAGAGAGAAGAGAGAGAAAATTGTAAATTTTGTCTATATGTGCAAACATGTCCCTATTTATTATTTAGTTTTAGCATTAGTAAATGGGTTTTAATTATGATTCATCTTATCAATAGATTTTGGGAAGCGAAATTAGGAGCGGTCAGTTCCGGTGCTAGCTAACTACGATAAGGTAAGGGATTTACGTCTCCTAGTCCTATTGTTTATCGTTATTTATTGACCCTCGGTTCCTAGAGTAATTATTGTTTGACCGTTATGGCCGGTAATTTTTATTGGAACTCACTCTAAGCGTTTCCGTCAGTTAAATTAAATCTGTCTTTAATTGACATTGAATTATTGGTCAATTAAAGAACCTCATTGATAAAAGAATGATCACTTAATGACACCCATTATTTGTGGGTTAATATTGATGTACTATTGATACCCGGTCATGAGGGTTAGTTCATGACATGCCTATGTGGCATTAACCATCGACACCACTGAAATTGTGGTTATATATAGGTTATCCGGATATACCGAACCATTGATACATCGACACCACTCAAATAAATACTTTTTAATCATACGCCACTCCAAAATAAATATCACATTTTTCTTCTCCAATTTTATTTCAGTGATAGTACAATTTTTGCAAGATGATCACTTATAAATATACTCCCTCCGTCCCAGCGAAAGAGCCATTTATTTCCTTTTTGGGCGTCCCATTTAAAAAGCCACTTTCCCAAAAAGGAAACCTTAAATCACTATTCTTTCCACTCATTCTCTCTCCTACTTTACTTTTACACTCACAACATTATCTTTCTTACATCACCTCCCACTCATTCTCTCTCCTATTTAATTTTTCATACTCACAACATTTAAACTTTTTCTCTTTCCTACATCACATTTCTTATTTTGCGTGCCGGACAAATTTACCGACTCTTTCGCTGGGACGGAGGGAGTATATTCAGACACTTATAAATATCAAAACCGGCATTTTAAATACATGTTAACAAATGACAGCGTGTCCATACATCTATAGTATAAATGGGAACTCCCCCATGAACAGTTCTTTGAACAGTTTCAATGGGGAAATTTCCCATTTTGCCCTCACTATTTGATCTCTTTTCCATTTTACCCTTAAAAAAAAACAAAAAACAAAACAAAACAAAAAACGTGGTCTTGGACACGGGCTTAGGCTAGGCTAGTATATAAATAAGTGACAATGGTAGTGTTGAAAATTACAAATGTGTTAATATCGATGCTAGTGTTAAAAAATTGAAAGTAGTAATATCAAAGAGTAGTGTCAATAAGTCTCAAATTGTTTTAATTTTTTAGCTTAATTCTTATTTTAAGTAATACTCCCTCAGTCCCAGATCAAGGGTTCATCTTTCCCTTTTAGTCCGTCCCAGACCAAGAGTTCATTTCCATAAATAACAAGTTTTTGAATATATTTATACCCTTATCAATTCCATATATTTACAAAAAAACCATTCATTATACCCTTATACATTCTCTCTCCTATTCCCTACCACACATTTAACTACTATTCCTCCCACTCATTCTCTCTCCTATTAAATATTTTTAACTTTTACATTCTCTCTCCTATTCCCTACCACATATTTAACTTTTACATTCTCTCTCTTATTCCCTACCACACATTTAACTACTATTTCCTATCCCACATTTAACTTTTATTCATTTTTTAAAAAAATTCTTAAGAAGCGTGAAATTCACCCCATATACCCATGGTCTGGGACGGAGGGAGTATAATTTTTACTTTTATTAAGGATACTAAGGGAAAGGAAATGCACAACAAAAATGTTTGAATATTTAAATAAGTATCTATCAATTGTGAAAGGATTGTAAAAATAAGACATACCGTTTTCACTTAATACAGATTCGTCTTTATAATAACAACATTTGAACGGAAAAAAAATATCATTAGGAAAGGAAATGGCATAACAAATATTACATTCACATATAGTACATAATTATGGACAAGAAGCCAAAGAATTGAAAGTGTACAAGGTTGAGTACCAACGCAACCATGTCATCGCTTGTAAGAGAGGGATTGTATTCGCCTAATAAAATAAAAACACACACACACGCAAAAATTACAGCAAAATAACTAAGAAACGCCTAGCCTGTCCCGAAGAGTATCAAAAATAGAGGAGGCTGCTGCGTTCTGTGCAAATGTTAATTTCAGCCTACCAAGCAGTTCTCCATCATGAGCTTGTGATGCAGCATCTGCAGCTTCCTTGGCCATACCAATCCGAGCATAAGCCTGTTTAGGTTTAAGAAAGGAAACCTTAAAAAGAGTATTGGCAACCAAACGAACAAACATTGCAAAATGCTCTCTGTGAGTGTCAGAGTGGGAGAAGAAAACACAATGGCACTGGTGGGAAAAGATAAAGAATAATGCTACAATAGTAACAACAAAGCCTTAGTTCCATAATGATTTGGGGATGGAAATGTCATTTGGACTCGTCAATGAGGTGAGTGTTAGAAAACAATGAAACATTCTCAAAAAATGTCAGAAAATCTTGATCGTCAACAATTGATTCATTACACAATCCACGAGCCCAGCAAGCAGTGGCAGATCCAGAAGTGATAAACATTGGGTGCACAATTGACGCTACCAAAAGACATATCAATTGTGGGGCTCGAAGTCAAGACCTGGTTAAAAAACTCACATTTACCCACTAAGCTAGGCAACCTACTTGGTCATTGACTGCACTTTATGTATAGATTTCTAAAAACGTCATATGGTACGATCATTAGGGTGCATAAATAAATGTCTATTATCCAAAAAACTTTGTCTCGCAATGAATGTTAATTTTTTTGTAAAGTTACTAAATACTCCCTTGATACCCATCATGCTTTAATGTTTACTTACAATTATGATGTAATATGGCACGATCATTAGGGTGCATAAGTGTTTTTGCTATTAATAGTTTTAAAATCACACTTTCTTAAATGTCCATTCACATCATGTTGGACATTCATTTGGGGACAGAGGGAGTATATTGGAATTACCTCAGCTTTTTCTCGAGGATCTGCCAGTTTGGGAATATACTTTAAAGCTTCACCTTTCTCATCTGCGTCCACACATGCCTCCACAAATGGCCGGTAACCTGTTTATGACCAAAAGGTAAAGTAAGAACATCATGAATGATGACCCATTTCAACAGACAACAGAGCCAATATGGATATTGGTCCAACACTGAAGCTGGATTCAAATCAAGTTACGTGTCGAACATAGTTTTAACTAATTGTAAGCCGGCCAAAGTAATCCAAGTATTTGGGTCAACAAGATATCTAGCAAAGCCTTGCACAGAGTGTCGAACATAGTTTTAACTAATTGTAAGTCGGCCAAAGTAATCCAAGTATTTGGGTCAACAAGATATCTAGCAAAGCCTTGCACAGACTACGAGAAGAACTCTCACAATCTTGTTCTTGGGCGCATATGCATGAAAGTTACTTCAGAGCAAAAACCTTACCAATTGGTGGCTTCTTCTCCTTTGAGAACTTTTCTAGAGCATCCCAATCTCTGATTGTTGCCAAAGCAAAAACTTTGAGCCAATACCATCGCTTCTCTGAAACCTGATCAAAGTGCAGGACATAATATTTATGTAAATATTAAAGAAATTGCAATGATAACTGACAAACACAGAACCTCCAATAGAACCATCAACGATAAATATCTAGCCTATAACCGAATAAGGACTACTATATGATTAACTTCTACAACTGCAAAGAGGGAGGCACTATTTTTAACCCTTTCGTAATTTTCTAAAACTGTCTTCAGCAGAACATATCAGATACCAACTTCTAGATGAAACAATATTTGGGGCAGAAGCAACATGCATATAATGGTTATTCTCTCTCTCTCTCTCTCTCTCTCTCTCTCTCTCTCTCTCTCTCTCTCTCTCTCTCTCTCTCTCTCTCTCCCTCTTTTTATCCTTTGGTAGCTTATCGTTTTCATGATTTCTAATTTTCTTTTTGAAGTCCTTCATACATATTCTGGTTTTCAAGTTTTCAGTAATTTGGTTGTTTCAATAGATAACTTTAAGGAGTGGAAGGTTGATAGCAATTCTCAATGTTTGTGGATAACCTTTAAACTTGCATGTTATTGCTAATATTCTTTCGGTATTTGGTAGGGGTGATTTAAGCAATCACAATAATAGCATCAAAAAACTCCCTCCTGTTAAAGAAGAGTAATAGATGCATCCAATATTTTTATCTAAAACTTCTCTTTTCGACACCATCCTGGAATGACAAACTATCCAAAGCTAAGTAAATATTCTTAATAAAGTAAAAATTAACAGATAAAAAACTACAAAACTATTGTAAGCATGAACATAAAATCACAATCAATATGTGTACACTATATTTCCCAACCTTGAATTCCGTTTTGACTTTCAATGCCGCCCGGTGATTCCCCAGCACAATGCATGTACGAATTGTATCACTGATACTTGAATCTACGAAAATTGCTTGCTTTGTAGTTACTTCTAGCTCATGCTGCATCCTGAAGTAAAGAGCGAAGACAAAAATTTAGAGGTACTCACAAACTGCTGCTAATGTAAGTGTATAATCTATCAAAGCAGTGGCTCCTGGTATGGAGGAAACCAAAATTCTCTTGTACCTAAACTCTGCATAAGTGCTTAAACTGTCCATTGTTCACTTTTCCCTCTCAACAGGAAAAGGGATGGGGAGAGGCTGCTAGAAAAGACAGTCAATTGGCACCAAATGGGCGGAACTCTTTTCACTAGCACATTTCTTTTGATAAGAATTTAGGCCAGTGCATTCACAACAACAACAACAACAACAACAACAAAGCCTTGGTCCCATAATAATTTGGGGTTGGCTAACATGAATAGTCATAAGGAATCGCCAAAGAAAAAGAGGTGGAAGAGAGAGAGAGAGAGTTAAAGTTTTAAGGGAAAAGAAGTTTATTGAAAAATATAGAAATAAAAAATGAATCAACATAACATATAAAAAATTGAATCATATTACCCTAGGTACAAAAAAGAAGAATGACTTGCATCCTTGGTTGTCTTAATAGATTCTAGTGTAAAGGAATGATTCTACTTATTTTCTCAAATAGGATGTAGAGAATCTTCAAAAGTGTCTCATCAAAAAAAAAAATTAGGGATGGATGAAATAATTTTATCCATTTTTATTTCATCAGACACTTGAGGCACAGCAACATAATTTATTTTGTTATATAAATCAAAACCTTTAAATTGTTGATCTTTCTGAAAGAAAATTGAATATGTTAAATTAAACTATGCGGCAGTATCTGAAAGGCTTAATTACAAATAATAATTACAGTAAAGCCTAAGTTATATCTAGATTCTTATCTTTCCATTCGGGAAACACATTTACAAAAGTACTTGCTCTAACAGGACATGTCTCACCTTAACAATTTTGCATGTTCTTCAGCTGCCTTCGACTCAAATGTATGCTCCCTCGTTTCTGAAAAAAGCGAATGGGACTTTTCAATAAGTTTTATTCGTGGTCCATGAAGTGGAGATCCTTTGCTTGCCATTGGATTTTTTGCTAGTTCCCATGATTCTTTCCAGAGTAGAAAAGCAACATCCTACAAAAACCAAAAAATCATCTATAAGAAAACATGAAAGAGCTAGGTAAGTTGAAGACTGTAATTCCCGAGAAAGAATACAATTTAACTTGTCATATAGAAGGAAGCAACGAAGGAATAGCAGAACTCAAAAAAGTCTTGGTAACACTATCTGGAGTCAGAAACTTAATTATTTTCCATAATTGTTCATGTCTATGCTAACCTCCTCTGCTGAAGGCCAGGCTATCATATCCTAATGAGTTCTCTCTTCTCATGTTGGTTTCAATCTTGGTAAACACTATCTGGAGCAAGAAACATAATTGTTTTCCATAATTGTTCATGTCTATGCTAATGAGATTGAAACCAACATGAGAAGAGAAAACTCATTTGCAGAAGGCCAGGCTATCAACTCCTAATGAGTTTTCTCTTCTCATGTTATCAGAGCGGTTCCATTTTGACTTGCGAGCTATACTCTCTGCTAGTTCACTTGTATCCTCTATCTACTATCATTATTGAAAGATCTCGACAATTCACCTACAAGTGTCTCACATGGACTCAATATCTAAATGCAGATTAGTATGGGACTTGAGGAGCTGCTCCACCGCTTTCAATTGGTTGTAGGATAGAACCCTAGATATAATTATATCTAGTCCCGGTTAAGCCCAGGCCCACGCTCAAGTTTTTGTCACCTATCTCATTCTCTCACAGACCGAAACATGGAGAGTACTATTTTTTCTCATTCATCTGTTATTAGCACCAGTTCTACCGTTTAATTTGCTCACAAATATTTTGATAGCAGTTGCACCCATTGAAGATAAGATGAGGGAGAATCGCCTAAGGTGGTTCGGTCATATGTGTGAGACGGATGCCTAGTGACGCACCGGTTAGGAGGCCCGAAGAGTGGAGAAGTAATAAGATGGTGAGGGATAGGGGAAGACTCAAGAAAACATGAATAAGAGTGATTGAAAGTGATAAGAGTTTACTTGGATTGGATGATAATATGGCGTTGAAGAGATGGGTGGAGGACAAAGATTCATGTGGATGATGGGGTTTGACTTTCCTATTTTTTATTTTTTATTTACTTTTTTTCATTTTCTCATTCTTTTTTCTTCTTTCCTTTTTTTTATTCTATTCTCTTTTTCCCCAAAAACTTTTCCCACCCATTTCTTCTTTTAAATTACTCCCTCCGTCCCATATTAAGTTACTTGTTTACTGTTGAGAACGAAAAATAAGGAGTGAATATATATAATGTTATTAAAGTAGGAGTTGTGAGTGGGTAGGAGAGAGAAAGTGGGGTAGAGAATAGTAAGTGGATAGTTGTTGTGAGTATGACAAGTGGGTCCCATGAATAAAGAAGTATTAAAAAGTTTCTTTTTTAGGAAAGTGTGACTTTAAAGTGGGACGCCCAAAATAGCAAAATGGGTAAGGTATTATGGGACGGAGGGAGTACTTCTTAGCTATTTTCCCTCACATCTTTTCTTTCACTATTACATATGATGATTCATGCTAACCGACCCCAAATTATCTTGGAACTAAGGCTTTGTTGTTGTTGTTGTATAATTGTCGCCTGGCCATATACATGTTTAAGGAAGAAATTGAGTCATTGGGCATTCTTATTAATAGCCTCAATTTTCCATTAGTGGTGTCAAATCAATAGGCCTTAGATTTTATCTACCAGACATAAAAGGACATTATAGACAAAAAAATATAAAAACACTCTCTAAAAGAAAGAAAAGTACACACTTATTTTGGGACTTCACAAAAGGAATTGAGTACACCAAATCTTAAACGGAATTTATACTTTTCTACACCTCTAGCTCAACAAACTTGTCACCCCATAATCCGGTTTGAATATCTTGGTTTTTTGGTTGCACAAGTTTCCTTAGCATAAAGTGAAGCTAGCAGTAGCTAAACTATATGGCTTGTCCTTCAACTTCCTAGTTATGAGCAAAAAAAAAAAATAAGAATAATTGAATAAAAAATAAAAAATCCATGTGGGAAACTAGTAGTAGTCTAACTATATGACGTGTTTTGAATTATTTATGTTCTTTTTTTTAACTTCAACAAACATTTATTGAAGGTTTATCTATAAGTTACCTGTCTTTACAGTACAAAAAAGGCTAAGGTGCCCTGGGGAGAAGGATTCAAGTAATCAAGCTTGATTTTATCAATGCTACTCTGTAAAGAGCCAACTACTCTTGGGCTGATACCACGTGGAAAGCTGCTTAAAAAATACGAGTCAACAACAGCAAAGCCTTAGTCCCAAAATAATTTGGGCCGACTAACATGAATTCGCCAAACATTCTTGAAAAATTAAATGAGTAAATGACTCTTCTGACCTCCGTACTATTCCAGATTATCATAATTACCCCCGTACTATTGATACAACAAATATAACATGCCTACTATTGATTAATTAGCATAACTAACCAAAAAGTAAAAAAAAAAAAAAAAAAAAAATGGACGTTAAAGGGTGTTAGTAACTTAACCAATATTACTCTCAAATTTTTCAAATTGCCCCCCATAGCCAAACAGACTCCTAAATCGCTTAACTGAATACTAAAATGATCTATTTACCCTTAATCTATTAACATAAATACACCCTTCTCTTCTCCCTCCCCACGTAACTTTCCACCACCAAAACATTATCCCAACCCAACACCACAGCAGTCACTCCATCACCGCCTAATCCCAGCCACCGCCTTCCTCTTCCCAACCATCCCCCATTATGTGATCAAATATGACAATCAAATCAAAATGACACTACCAATTACCCCCAACTGATGAAATAACATAAACTCACCGCAGAGGAAAAATCAAATCAAAGAGATTTCCCAATTAAAAATGCTGAAATCAAGTTAGAAAGCTGTTTTATGGGGGCAATTTGAAAATTTTAATAGTAATATCTGTTAAGTTACTAATCCTCTCTAACATCCATTCACATTTTTAACGATTTTGGTTAGTTTTGTTAATTAGGTAATAGTACGCAGGTTAGTTTTGTTGTTTCGGCAGAACACGGGTTAAATTGATATTCTGGCCATAGTATGGATGGCAGAGAAGAGATTTACTCAAAATTAAATCCCTGGGCCTATTTCGCCATGCTACTATACCTTGAAACTTTACACTGGCAGCTCACACATTCAATATACCATAAAGCCAATAATAGTACGGGGGATGATAAATAAAAGCAGAAGGCATCTATGGAAATTGGAGACTAGTATCAGGCATCAAAAAGGGAACTTTGCCTCTAGCTACCAACTAGCCTATTAACTCATAAATTTGATGCATGTGAAGATAACATAAAAAACACAAGATGATGGGAACTCCTACTGCATAAACAACAAGTCAACAACAGATAACTGGAGAAAGAAATTATCAAAGCCGAAAATGCCAACTAAAAGCTACCTGAAGCTGACCAGAGGATAGAAAGAAATCTTTCAGAAATTCATGCTTGTAGCACCTGAAACAAAAGATAATAATAAGAAGCCAATAGACCAATGAGTAAAAGAAAGTGTCTCCAAGTAAACGAAAGCAAATGAGATTGCCATTTCAAACTACCACTTCTTGAAGAAAGCAACTAAATTACGAAATGTCAGCATAGGCTGACCTACCGTGCATAAGTTACGAATAAATCACGGGCCAGAGGTCTCGCCTGTATCATTCCAAAGAACTCAAGTGCAGGCCTCTGCATATACAAAAAAGCGCATTGAATTAACAGTTAGTATGCCTCAGTTCGTTTATGCTATCTTCTTATACAATGATAGAACCTAAAAAGTATTGAGTCCATTCCACATAGAGTTCACATTTGAAAAGTCAAACATTAAAGAGACACGTTACATCCCCCCGGAAGGACCCAATATTAGCAAGCATGGTCGGTTGCATTCAATTGTTTTTTACAAGTATGAAGGTTGAATTCAGTACATCATGCTAATTTCAAACATACTTGGAATCGTTACACACCCTAAAATGAAAATAAAACTATTTGAGCGAAATGGAGAGAGCTAAGAAGCACCAAAACCATCACACTATTATGACATGACAACTCTGGCAGGTTGACTTGAATATTTTCTAGAGGTTCTGCAATAACAAGTTGGACGTGTTATACTCCCTCCATCCCTAAATGAATATCTAATTTTCAAAAAAAAATGTCCCAAAATGAATGTCAATTTTTTGGGGAACTTTATGACTTCTCCATCATCAAACAAAACTTATAGTTCTCACAAACACTCGTGATGCAATTACTAGTAACTCTCCCTAGACGGGCCATTAATTTCACTACAATGTTCATTCAGGAAATGGAGGAAATACTAAAGTTATCTAGAAACTATACCTTCTGCCAAATATGGAACAGAACAAGATACACAAGATCTGTGTCACCACTTTCAGTTGCCTTGGTCAAAGCTGTATCTTCTTCTCCTATGCTTAGCAACAGTGGAACCTGAAAGACAAGTCAAAATTATTATGAGCATGCTCGCACGTGCATACATAAATTTTTTTGGCAGGAAAGTACGCTACCTTTTTTGAATAACTAATTTTAGCAAAGGATGGTTTAGAACTACGACCTCCTAGAACTTCATAAATAATAATTAAAAATGGTGACAAATGCATAGGGGGGAAAGAAAAAACCTGTTTTGACGAACGTGGTTCATGCTCAACGAGCATGGCAGCTAACTTCCGACGCCCAATTTTATCTGCATGAGCAGCAACTGCAGCATAAGAAATGCCTTTGCACACTTTTAACTGAAACTCCAAAAACATTATATCAGGCATTGAACTTGGAAGAAAAAAACTAAACTTTAATGTTCACAATTACTATTATAAACTAGACGAACCTTATCAAGTAAGATTTCAAGGAGACTTGAATCAGATATTGCAGAAGAAGCAGTTAACTTTGAACAAGCCCAGTGCATTATAACCATCTCCTGCAGAAAACCACTAAAGGAATCAAGATTGAAATACCATTTAATCCATTGAATACAAAAAAACATTAAAAAAAAAAAAAAAAAAAAAAGATTAAGTCATAGTAGCCATGTTCAATAGAGCTTCATAGCATCTCATTCATCCCCTTTAAGCGAAACGAGGAATCAGAACTGAATGTCAATACAAGGAGTAATCCTTGTGCTCTCAACTATTATGACATAAGATCAATGAATTCGCGTACAAGATGCATTTCTGCTTCAAGTTAGGCAGATAATAGAGTAACCAAAGCGCAAATTATTATAGTTCTTTACATAATTGCAAGACCTCAGCCCTTAAAGACATATATATGCCTAGAATTGAGAAATACTGTGTCCTCACAATTATTATGACATAAGATCAATGAATACGCAAACAAGATGCATTCCTGCTTCAAGTTAGGCAGATAATAGAGTAACCAAAGCGCAAATCAAAAACTAAATATATGTTCAAGAGTTCAGTCGATTTAGAGCAAAAGATTGAGACCAGTGTTAATCTATAATCGCCATAACGTTATTATGACTTCAATTAGCTAAACGGAGTCCTGATAGTATTGGTTCTTGCAATTAGCCTGTGTATGATGCACTTTATTGATGATGTATAAAAGGGATCCGAAGGTTTCAAGGATCAACGTACTTGGTTCATTCCAAGGTATTCTGAAATCCTCAGTGCCACAAAGTGTTGATGAGCATTTATTAAACGACCAACCAGAACTGATGGTGTGAGCAGCTGAGATCCGGAAAAAAAAAAAAACAGATGTGATTACTTTAGTATATACAATATCAAAGAAATGAAAAACTCTAAATCTACTGAGAATAATGGACCTTATATTGCTGTATACTGAGTGGAATGCCGATATCCTGGTTGCGTACAGCATTTAGAACACGCAAAGTTTTACACATCTCCTGGATGCTCTCACGTTGGAATTGGCTGCCAAAGCAAACTGAATATAATTACAAGCAGCAGGAATCAAAAGCTTACCACTTCATACATAAGTAACAAAACAAGAATTCAATAATTCTTAAAGAAGATATTTTGATGCATATAAAGAACTAATAATTCATTTAAAAAAAAAAAACTGCACTAGAGGGAATTCCCTGAGTACCAAAGGTTATAAGGCCATGGACAACATCAACAACTAATTCTTAAGCTTATGATGGTAAAGAGGCTCTGTTGAGCAAATATTACAGAGAATAATAGTTGGTTGACTTAATGGTTTCTTTATTTTTGGTTTATTGTGCCCTAGTAATAAATTTCATCTCTCTCTCTCTCCCGCCCCTCCCTCTCTCTCCTAAAAACCATGCTTAACAATTAGGCCCCTCCTCTCCTTCCCAAGAAAATCCTCTATATTCAGTGACAACCCACATCAACACCACACCATTGAAATGCACAAACACACCATGCCTGAGAAACCGATTAACCTAAACCGCACAACCTTCAGGAGAGGGTTGCAATAATAGAATACTAGTAATTAAATTAATGAGATGGTTATCATTCATCCGAATAACTTGTCATCTTAGGAACCAGGATATTGGCATTCCCCTATGTATTAATACAATTCTTCATACAGTCTGCTCATCTCTCTCCCTATCTCTCTCCCTCTATCCAAGTCTTAAAGCTTCCAAGCTTGAAAGTTTCTCCCAGACAAAGGACAGCATACAGATCCAGCAGTTCCACTTGACAGACAGTCAGCCACTAGGATAATCAGAACAATCTCAAATAGACTAGGGCATGAGCTTAATGTCTCTTCGCACACCACAGGACCAACCAAAAGCACACCCTAGAGGCCTAGATCAATCCCCAACCTCAAACAAAGACGATTTGCTGTAATCAGCCCAACTTATAGCAATGGCTTTCCTAGTTCCTAATCCATGTGGGAGAAGAGGAGCGCTGACAGCTACCCTAGGCTTCTAGCCCAAACCTTAACTAACGTTCTTGCAGAGGCTACCATCTTCCTAAACAAATCTCTAGAGCCCTCTTTCTAAGTGTACCTTGTTGGAAGCCGAACATTTGCAGCTCAAACTGACTTGCCTAACGGGCATGAAAATCTTTATATCACACTCAAGAACTAAGAAACCCACTTTAATTTGTAATATTAAATATATCTGTAGATATAAGTTATAACTTCTTTCATCAAAAAAAAAAATATATATATATATATATATATATATATATATATATATATATATATATATATATATATATATATATATATATATATATATATATATCTATATATATCAATTTTAATTCTTAAGAAACTTGACTTTTGTGGACTCCTTTAAGCAGAGGGTATAATAGCAAGAAAAAGGGGCATACAAAGAAGACGTGAAACAATCCATCACGATCAAAGTTGAAAGAAACGAACAGAGCACAGAGCCACGACCGCTAATCTCTACATTAATTCGAATATGGTACCCCTCTAAAGAAAAAACCATAGCTAAATTCCCAAGGAGAGATGGAAGAATGTCCTCACCCTTAGCCATGAAAAGAGGAGGGCCTAATGTGTAATATTCTAGCAGCTCCATCGATAAACACCTAAGTACTCCAAAACGGTAGATAGCTACAAGTATGCTTCCATCCTTTGACCATAAACACCGAACAACTCCACCTATGAATATAGCAACTAAAAATAATAATATTATTATTAATAATAATAATAATACACACACCCCTCTTGAGAAGTTACTTAACAACCCTCCAACACCACTTATGAGTATAGCAACTAAAACTAACAATATCATTATCAATAATAATAATAAATGTACACCCCTCTTGAGAAGTTACGTAACAACCCTCAACGGAAGGAAAAAACCAACAACTCCAAATAATTGTGAACAAAACACACCTCATCCGCCAAGAAAATAAACATAAATAAAAAGATACTCATGAGTGGAGGGCAAAAATCCAAGTGGGGGGTTGATTTTTTATTTTTTATTTTTTATTTTTATTTTTATTTTATTTTATTTTATTTTATTTTATTATTTTATTATTTTATTATTTAATTTTTTTTTTTTTTATTTATTTTTTTTTTTTATTATTTTTTTTATTATTTTTTTCACGATAACATATGAGGATTCATGTTAGCCGACCCCAAATTATTTTGGGACTAAGGCTTTGTTGTTGTTGTTGTTGTTGATACTCATGAGTCTCAGTGTCGTCACATATTCCCTCCGTCCCACTACAAACTACACACTTTCCTCATAGGGCGTCCCACTACAAACTACACACTTCCTAAAATGGAAAAGTTTTATTAATTTTATATTAATGGGACCTACATGTCATACTTACAACAACAATTCAATTATTATTTCCTACCCCACTTTTTCTCTCCTACCTCACTTTTAATACTCATAACATCTACTCCACTCACAATTTTCTTACTTCTCGTGCAAATAGCAAGTGTGTAGTTTGTAGTGTGACGGAGGGGATATTATGCACAGGCCCCACAGTGTGTCTTATATTTAACTACTCCCTCTGCCCCAGAATAAATGTCATATTTGGTCCGCTAAGTTGAATTTTGACCAACATTTAATGAATTTTTTTATACAACAACAACATTACCCCAGTACCGCAAAGGCTCCCACCTACTATGGGGTAAGAGGGTCGGATGTATGCAGCCTTGCCCTTTTATCAAAGCACAGAGAGGCTCCGGATGAGCCATGATGAAAATTGCGTCGAAAATTGCAAGAACTGACTGCTGTTTCATAACAAAGAAGCCCATGCAGTTTAGTGATCCATTTTGCTTTATTCCATCATATTCTCAAGCCAGAAAATAGGAAGTTTTTGGCTCCATATTTATCTTCATAAAAATTTAAAAATAGGTATGAATAGTGTTTCTATTGGTGTATCAATAACCATTTTCAGGATAGTATGAAGATAATCAAATTTTCATAACTTTTTTGTCAAAGTTCAACTTAGATAACCAAATGCAACAATTATTTTGGGGCAGAGGGAGTATAAAATGTGTCAACAGCAGCAAGCAGAGATTACAAATGGATTAGAAATGTGAGACTAGTTGGTAGTAGGGAGCATAAATGTGAATCATAATATTCTAAAAAAGAATGAAAAATCAACTATTTACAAATACATGGATTATACAACAGTGCAACACGAAATTCCATCAAACCAACCTGGAAAAGGCTTGACCATAGCTTGCAGCTCTTAGTAGTGTCTGTTGTTGTGTAAGATCAAATTCATGGCCAGCAGCATCAATACATGCTTCAACAGCTTCAGGCAGTGATGAACGTATCAATCTCAAATTTTCGTCAGCCTGATGAACAAATCAAAATTAATATTTTTTTCGTAAACACTTAAGCATTTGTAAATCCATTTCATTTTTGATACATTTATTTTACTGGTACATCATTTTAGTTAATTCGTCTCCTTGTTCATCCATGCTTAACCAATGCATTTTAACCTTTAACTGAATTAACATTTTGAAGGCGAACGATGGGCGGAAGCGTTTAGAAAGATAGAAAAATAAGAAAGAGAAGAAGAAGAACGCAAATTAGAATAAGAATCAAGAATAAGGAATAGAAGAAAGAAGAAGAAGCACACACAATTTAGCTTTAAAGCTTTCTCAATATATTAATCTCAAACTCTGAATAGCTATGAAAGCTTATATAGGCTAAACTAAATTCTAACAATACTAGGAAAAGGAAATACTAATCTATAAGGACTAAGAAACCTAAATATTATTAGAACTAGGAAACTAATTAAATACTAATCTTAAAAGGAAAATAATAACTAAATATTAATCCTAATCTGCCAAGGACACTTTTCCTTGGACTAAAAGGCTTCGGTCATTGACTTGGATTTGGAATACGAATTATTCCTAGCTTGTCCTGCATCAACTCTCCTCCGTTGAAAAACACTCGACTCCGGCGAGTTCGGAACAGGACCAAGAATGCCATTCTCATTTGTATAACCAAGGAATTTTTCTTCAACTTCAATGGTGGCATGCTTGTGGCACAGGTGAGAGTGTATCTGATTTTTCTAGTGACAAAAGAATAAGTATTTGCACGCCCAGAATGTTGTACATCACGATCCAATATCCAAGTGCGTCCCAAAAGTATATGAAAAGGCTTGAGTGGCAACACATCGCAAATAACAGTTGCAGTGATCTTGCAGGTCACTAAGCATTGTTTGTTAGCCTTTAGTTTCGAATTAGTAATCCATGCGACGTCATAAGGTTTAGGGTGTTGTAGCACTTTCAAACCCAATTTGTTCACGCCTCCCTCCGAAATAAAATTAGCACAAGTACCGGTATCAATGACTAAGGAGCACAACTGACCTTTGCAAATGACTCTTGTTTGGAAGATATTTCCCCTTTGTTGACGTGCCTCGTTCTTTGACTTGCTACTAGTAAGCATTGGACAAACAACTCCTAAAATCTTCTAAATCGTCATCATAATATGAAGACCTAAATTGTCATCATAATAATGAAGACCGGTTAAAGGATCATCATCCGAAGGGTTATTACGGTCACAAACATATTCCTTCTTCTCATCCTTTAGATTCTCTTGTGATGCCTTGGGTGTTTTTTTTTCGACAAGGGCTACCGGCTTAGTAAAAGTAACCTTTAATGGAGGTGAAGGACAACCGAAAGAAGTATGCCCAAATCCTTAACAGTTGAAGCATCTTGGCGTGTAAGAACTTCCTTGCGAAGAAGTGTTAGATCGGGCTTGCTTGTTGGAATTATATGTAGTAGCTTGAGTCTATTGAAAAGGTTTACCTTGATTTGTATCTATAAAAGTCTGCTCACTTCGAGAGAAACGTGTAGATTCAACTCATGTCTTTATTTGATGTGAATTTTCCTTTTTAATCTCCTCCTTTAGCTGATAAGCGACTTAGACTGCTTCAGACAAGCTAGGGAACCGACTTGCTGCAAGCTTCGATGAGATTTTAGAGTCAAGTCCACGTTTGTACATAGAAATCATCACATCCTCGACCAACGGGAACTCTGATCGAGTAGCAAAGGAATAAAACAGATTCGTATATTATTCAACGCTTTGGAACCTTGCACTAATTCGGTAAACTGAACATAAACCTTTTTTGACGTTCTATAGCAGCTTTCATATATTCCCATTTATTAATAGGGTCATAGCGCAATCGCTTGTACTGAGACCACGATATACGAGCTGCGCCTTTTAATTTGGCTTCAGCAAAGAACAACTTTTTTGCTTCTGTTAGATTGTACCAACAAAAGAACATCTCCAAGCTATGTGTCCAGTCTTGATATGTCCTGGATTATGGTCGCCGTGAGAATCACCAACTTCAAGCTTACCACCTCTATCCACATCTGTCAAACGATGATTAGTTGGTGCTCGAGCACCGCCTTGTATTTGCTAGGTGTTAATCTCTATGCGAGGCGGAGGATCAACATAGAAAACGAATTATCGCCTACAGTATGATTTTTGCCTTTTGATGTCCTCGTTGATGCAACGATTTCTTCTATCACAGCTCTTATCATGATCATCTACTAAAGCACTCATCGAACGTATTTCATCTCTCAAACTTTTTCTTTTGACTTCTTGTTTCTCAATGAAACTCTATAGTTTTTTTTTTCAACTTCAGCGGCATTCACCATAGTTAAGAAGACTCTAGAACTTTTTTTTTTGATAACTGGGATCAGAAGATTAAACAAAAAGTATCGGCAAATATGAGAGAAGAAATTATTCTATTTATTATTTTCGTTTTTCTTTTAAAAAAAAAAAGAAACTAAAATCAAAATATAAAATAATACAATTAGATTAGATTAGAGAAAAAAACATTTTTTATAGAAAAGAAAGACAAATCAATGAGCGGATTAGGAAGAGAAATAACGAACTGATAACAGTAATGAAACTGTTCGATAAGGATGTCGATCCAGGATTCGCTCTAATATCACTTGAAGGCGAACGATTGGGCGGAAGCATTTAGAAAGGTAGAAAATTAAGAAAGAGAAGAAGATCGCAAATTAGAATAAGAATCAAGAATAAGGAATAGAGCTAGGAAACTAATTAAATACTAATCCTAAAAGCAAAATAATAACTAAATGTTAATCCTAATCTACCAAGGACACTTTTCCTTGGACCAAAAAGCTTAGGTCATTGACTTAGATTTGGAATAAGAATTATCCCTAGCTTGTCCTGCATCACATTTACTCATCAAAGAAAAGAAAGGAAAAGGCAGAAAAGGCGTCGAAGCAAGACAACTGCAATTGTAATTATCTTGCGTTTGGCCTGGGTAAATGGCATTACATCGGGTTCTGGTTATGGAATTTAGTTGGTTCATAGCTTCAGGTCTCATCTGGGAAAGATTTACCACCTTACTCTATGCATGTTTCTTCTTCTCTTGAACGTAATATAAGGTAAAGGTCAAGTGATCAAGCATTAAGTGGAATTTGGTAGTGAGAAAAGAGAACATGTGCTTAACCAAATTCGTAAGCCAGTGAAAATTAAGGCAAATAAGTACAAATTATATAAAAGCAATGAGAACTGTTTGGTGCTCATTTCTCTTAACATAGAAATGGCATACCTTGGCACTCCGTCGATCAAAATGATCCAATGCATCATACAGTAACGCTGCAGGTTCCGTGCTCCCAATTTTAAAGATTGATTCAGTGGAGCTTGGAACGCGTTGTAGAAACTCCATACTCGAGTTAGTCATTATCCTTGCTCCATCACACTCTGTGATAAGGAGCACTGGTTCATCATAAAAGTAGCGCACCACAGGATCTTCAGGATCTGTCTGATCTCCAGGGCCCACCATCAGAAGAATATCATCCCAATAGAGTAATACACTGTCCATTCCACACCAAGCTAGCTGCTCTGGAGGAAGCGAGGACTGTACGCGTGAAAATATGTAAGTTGGATGCCATGTAGGAAAATGAATTCTCTAAATGATATCCTGAATGATGTATTAAATAAAGAGAAATCATAAGACTCGTTGAATCCCATGCTTCATAGAAAGTTTTCAACATTACAATTCGAATGTATATTTGTTTCAGTATAATACATATAAAATCAAGAGATGTTCGACTATTTAACCCAACAGTCAAAGAAATAATCCACATCTATGAGCTGTGGAACCGGATCAATGTTGTTTGAAAGTTAACATTCAGCTAGGAGAAAGTCCAGCTGAATTCCAATTACAGGGGAATATGCATACAGGTCTGAAAGGAAAGCATCCGGCTAGGAGGCAGTGCTCTCAAACAACTTTGGGAGTCCACATTGACCAATCAAACAAGCATTTCACACTCTTTACAAGGTAGGTCAGTCTGATTGTCAATGGTACTGGGGGAAGTTTCCAAATCAGCCGACATGCCATGACATCCACACCCAATTATTAAGACCAGTCCAGATGATAACAGTTTTCAGGAGAAATCAATGATCTTTTATACTTAAAAAACAAGCGCCTTATTTAGGATCAGCACGAAAATTCTTAGGCAATCTTCAAACCCCGATTGAATCAGCCCACATAACCTGGAAAAGGCATTAGTAGAAGTTAGCCAAAGTGAAATAGACGACACTGGTGGCACCCCTATGATGTGAGCCGACACAAATGGGACCGATTTGGGTGCAGTCCGGATCACTGTTTTCAAAGTCTGTCAGGCGTAGTCATCTAATACATGTGTGCCCTAAGACCAGGGGCAGAGATTTGCCATGTTGCACCAAGTTACTAATGGATGTACTGTACACGTGTACTCAAGAAATAGTTCGGGGTAAACACCCACCAAGTAATTCGAACAAGAAAAGGTATGATATAACTATGAAAAATCATTGAAAGTCAAAAAGAAAAGGTCTTCGTTTGTGATATTTAGGAATTTTCATCTTCTGGTGTGAATATAAGCATGTTACTCCAGCTCTTGAAACGACAATAGTTTATTCGAATAGAGATGCTAGATCACAAAGCATACTGGTTAGAGAAGAAATCTAAATAGTCCACATAATGTGATAATAGATTGTTTAAAGTTTAAAAAGTCATACTAATAGGAGTAAAGCATTTCTAGAGGCACTTACAAGTGATTAGGGATAAATGTACAACTCCCTTCACCTTGTTTCTTGAAATCCATGAACCAAAACATACCCCATAACAAGACAAGAAGATGCGTTATTTACACATTTCTACAACGGCAGCTACAATATACAGTTTTCTAACTACTCGTGATCACAAAGAGCGTAATCAACTATAAACCCATACAAAAACACTAATAACTGAAAAGCGAAATCCAGAATAACAATGTTCTAGCTACTGCAGATTCATTAAAGGCAAAAACCAACTGAGAACCAACCTCGCATTGGTAATTGACAATGTAATTTGACAAGTCATCCGTAGGTGTAACCAAGAGGCGGCCATCATGAGTAAACGATGCCAACAGCTTGCCATTCCTTGAAACCACCATTTTTTGTAGCGGCCCCACTCCATCCCCAATTTGCTGCACTCCGTCCTCATCAACAACCAATACATGATCCCCATTTCCCAACAATACCTCCACATTCCCCGACATTGTATACTGCGGTTCAATCACAACAGCACACAAGGGCATTTCCTCAACCCCTGTATCAGCCAATTTACAAGCCCTGGGGTTTTTAAAATCAGGTATACACAACAAATCAAACACCTCATTGATGCAAACCACACCATTTCCCCAAAACACACACTCAACCACACTATGCTCAAAGCACTCCTTCCCCATTGACAAATTAGGTTCAATAAGTTCCGCGTGGATGTTGTACCTATAAACGGTGCCATCTTGGGTGATACAGATCAGGATGTGTTCTTCGGTCCAGGACATGCCGACTAAACGGCCACCAGAGTTCCTCCAGATGGTTTCAGAGAGCTGGATGCCGGCGGAATTGAAGATTCTGAGTTTACGGAGGGCGGATTCGGAGTAAAGTTGGACAATTTTGGAATCGTCCCGGATGACGGCGATTGGGCCGCCGAATGGGGCGCAGGCGACTTTGTTACGAGCTAGATCAACGTTCTTCCATTGGAGCTGGTATAGCTCGGGTTTCCGGTAATAGTATTTGTCGCCTAGGAGTTGCCACTCGGCGGCGACTGAGACGCCGGCCATGTCCGGAGGGAGTGGGCAAGGAAAGAGATTCAGGTTATGGTGATGGGATCATTGAATCAAACCTGTGGGTGGATGATAATTAGAAAGATTTTATGATCAATTGGGGGTTTCAGGTTGGAATTAAACTGTTCGATTAGCTCAATTGAATTGCAAAGTTTGAATTTTCGAAAGTAAAATTGTTGATTTTTTTGATGAACTGTGATTTGGGTGCAAGATTTGGAACAATCATGCCTTTTGATGTTTGAGGTTATTCCGATAAGGTCCCTCACTATCTCTCCTAATTTTAATTTTTTTTTTTTTTTTGTTTAAGAGAAGAGAATTGTTATATAAACCCGTAAAATTGTTGAGTAAACCCGTAAAGCTAAAAACATCCCAAAAAATTAAAACAAACCTCTCACTTTTCCCTTTATACTAGACGTGTTCAAGGTTAAGCGTTAACCGGCTAACCGTAAGGTTAATAACCGGATTTTAACCGCCTAAACCGTTAACCGTCTAACCGCCTTAACCGCCTAACCGATAACCGTGTAACCGAGGTTAACAAAGGTTAAGAAATTTTACTCGGTTAACCGCGGGTTAATTAACCGGTTAATTAACGGCGGTTGCAAAAGCGGTTAACCGTATATCCGTTGGAAATTTGAAAAATATAGCCGTTAAAACACAACTTTTTATTCAAAAAAATATTTCAAAGTTATATTTTAATATTAAATTTAATTAAAAATCGAAATTACGTAAAAAGTTAAGTTTTTTCTTTATATACTTCCGTTTCTTTTAAATCCGTTAAGTTTTCATTTCTTTAAAAATTCATACCTATTTTTCTATAACTTTTTGCAAAAAATATTAGTCTTAAAAACTATTTAAAATAGTTTTATTTATCCAAAAAAAAAAAAAAAACATTTCATATACAGTTACATATTTAGTAAACTGTTAAATATTTAACATTTTTTCAAAAAGTGTTAAAAACTTAACTTTTTATTCAAAAAACTATTAAAAAGTTATTTTCTTTTAACTTTAGATAAAAATCGACATTCTTGAAAAAATAAAAAATAAAAAAATAATTAACCGTTTATTAACCAGGGTTAACCGGGTTAACCGGATTAGATTAACCGGTTAACCGTAACCGTGACTTAACGGTTAACGGTTAAGTCCGGTTAATGATTTTAACCTTCGTTAACCGCCGGTTATTAACCGGTTAACCGCGGTTAATTAACCGTGGTCACGTCTACTTTATACCCCCACTCACTCACACACCCACACCCACACCCATTAATCCTTTCATTTACTCTCTCTCACCCACACCACCCACCACCATTTTTAGAGAGAGAAAGAGAGAGAATCAGTTTGAGAGAAAGAAAAAAAGAAGAAATCAACTAATTTTTAGAGAGAGAGTGTGAGAAATTTCGATTTTCGGTTCGATTGCATTTAAAATTCTGGATTTGGGTGGTTCGGCCGCTACCAACCGAACTTTTTAAAAATTTCGGCAAACCAGAGCCGAACTTTTTAAAAATTTCGGTCGGGTGTGGCCGAACTTTTTCAATATTTTCGGCCGGGGGTGGCCGAACTTTTTCAAAATAGACTAATTTTTAAAAATTTCGGCCGGGTGTGGCCGAACTTTTTCAATATTTTCGGCCGGGGGTGGCCGAACCTGAACTGAATTTCGGTCACTACTGGCCGAATTTTTGCAAAACGGAAAAAAACCAAAAGTTTAACAAATTTATATGTAGGAGGAAAGGGAGGTAGTGATTTTTTGATGTTTGAGAAATGAGAGTAGGAGGAAAGGGAGGGAGGTAATTTTTTTATGCAAAAAAAAATGAAGAGGGTGAGATTAATGGTGAAAAATGGGAAAGGTGGGGAAGATGGGTGAAAAATTGATTAGGGGGGGAAGGTGGGATAATGGGGGTATGAATTAGGGGTGGAAAAGTAATTTCATTTGATGGCATAATTGTAATTTGTGCATTACGGGTTTACTCAACAATTTTACGGGTTTATATAACAATTCTCTTAAGAGAATTGTTCACCCGCTAAATTACTAAATACTTTTGTATTATTACAAAACACGTAAATTAAGTCGGGGCTTCACCGGCGAAGGCCCTCCGGCGTGAGAGTAAATTCACGATTTGTAGAGAGAGAGAAACTAATCTGACAGAGTTTCGGAATATAAAAGTCACGTACCAGAATATGAAAATAATGGCTTGTAATTATAGCGATGGATTGACAGAATTCATGTTGAACTTGGACTGTAAAGAGATAAGGTATAATCCTATGAGGATTATATCTGTTAGAGAGTCTTTATTTGACTTGAATTGATGTAGATGGGTACAATTCTGATTGGATTATAACTGCTTAATCCTTGTTTAAATTGGATTGCTAAGACTGCTTGCCGGAAAGCCGAAGTGATTGAATTCCTTATCTCGGTGTATGCAGGTAAGCCGAGATGAATGAATTCCTTTCCTCGTCATAGGAAGATAGGCCGAGATAAATGAATTTATCTCCTCGTCATATGAAGATATGCCAAGGTACAAACTTTCTTCTCCTCGTCATACATGGCCATCCTGGTCCATGATGAGCCGGAGAAGGAATGAGAAATAAGAGGAGCCCGTTATGACAACATCAAGGCCGAGGGAGGCACCTCGTCCTCAAGGGAGGCGAACTCGGCCTACGAGGGAGGTCTCCTCGGCCTTTATAGTAGGGCATTTATATTTGCTTGTTGGGCCTTGTTAAGCCTTGCTCGGCCTTGTTGATGTCGAGATGGATGTACGAGAGTCCCATGTCGTAGCTTGAGATGGATTATGTTTATGGCCCAATCCACTTGGGCCTGACCCGGACAAGCCCATGTTCGTATCTCGGTTTATACGGTTCATTGTTGGACTGCTTTTTCATCATCCTCTAGTTATTCTTCTTCGGCCAATTGTAGTATGAGTTTTCTTATAACACTTCGGAAAAGAGGAAGGTTATAATGCTTTAAACATCTTTCATGATTGTTGCATTATTGGAGCTTTAAGCTGCAACATCATTGCTGCTCTTAGAGTTGCTAGAGGCTGACAACGATAAGTGAAGCTTCCGACGTTTGGTTGGTAGTATAGAAGTAAGAAAAAGGTGTGAAAAGTTTGAATTGTATTATTGATTTACTTGAATATATAACAAGTCCTAGAAAATCTAACTTGATGTACAAGATATTTATAATAAGAAAAAGATAATTGCAATAAGGAACAAAATACAACTAATATAAAGGGATACACAAGTAATTTTCAGTGGATTGTGTTATATGTTTATCATGTCCCCGCAAGATGGACGATCTTGAGAGGCCAATCTTGCACGGTAGCAAATGTTAGTGGGTGCGAGCTAGTGGCGAGTTTATCGTTGTTCAAGATGTAAGAGACGCACAAGTTGTGACGTTGTATATTCTCTCAAACAAAATGGTAATCAAGTCTGAGGTGCTTCATTTAATTTTAGATGAGATTGGAGGGGAGAATGAATAACGAAATTATGAAAATGAGAAAACATATAAAGAAGAAGACATGGAAAGAGTAGGAGGGTATAGGAAGAACAGCAATAAGAATTTAGGAAAAGGATACTGAGGTAAAGAGGAGGAGGGAAATCAAAGATTATATAATTTCACAAGCTTGGTTGGGCATAAACCCAATAATAATTGGCGTTATGAAGAAAAAAAATGCAGTTTGAAAGACTTAAGGAAAAGAAATAAGAAAGAAAGAGAGAGAGAAGAAAAAAAATAAGAATGTATAACCAAGTTTGTTTGGTTAGTGGTTAATTATAACCAAAGCAACACTTGACAATTTGAGACAAATTTGAGGATTACAAATTGAGAATAAAGTAAGAAAATTGAGGAATATACGAAAAGTAGTGGAAGTTATCAGAAGGGACAACGAGGGGGTGATAACAAGGAGAGTCAAGAAACTTAAGAAGAAGAAAATATAGAGAAGGAAACATTTTTATAATTATTTTTTATTATTATCACGAAAGTAACACAATTAAGAATACAAAGAAGAATAAGAACATATCTTGCAGCAGATTTAAGAATGAAAGAAGAAGAAAAAGAGGAAGAGATAATTAAAGAAAAGATATTTGTTCGACAAAGATGTCCATCCAAGTTTCAAAGGAGAAGAAAGAGTTCGTTGGTGGCTATGGAGAGGAGAATCGAGAATAAAGAAAAGAAGAAGAATGTCTTTAAGAAGAAAGGATCAAGAAGAAGAAGACGAAGAGAGAAAGAGGAAAAAATTGGATCTTTTACTCTCCGATACCATATAGAAGTACGATAGAATTGTGAAAAGATCGAATTTTATTATTGATGTAATTGAGTATATATACAAGTTCTATAATACCTAACTTTATGAACAAGATATTCATAATAAGGAAAAGATAACTACAATAATGAAAATATTACAACTATTAAAAAGAGATATACACAATGACATACACAAGTAATATTAAGGGGATTATGCTATATCTCAATTAGGTAGTGGCCAAACAATGCACCTTGTTTGGTAATTGTCATTTGAACAAAATTACAGCGTTAGGCCAAGAGCAACCGAATAAGGAGTAATGTTTCAGGCAATGATGACTGAACATGATAATATTGTTTGGTAGGCTTTGACTGAACAAGCAAAAAACCCTTGAATTTCCTTACAGTTCTTTCGTACTCGACTGTGTTGTATGGTCAAAGAGGGGAAAGAGAAAATAGGATATGGCGAGGGGACATGACCATGATTTGGAGGGGGAGTTATTTTCTAGATCTGCGAAGGATGAAGAAAAGGTTGACCGTAGAATATGAAGAGTTGACTGGAGAAGATGAAGATTGGTAGGAAAAGAGAAAGGTTGGGTGTGTGAGTGTGTTTTGTTAATTTTGGTGGGCGGTCATTTAGGGGGTTTAAAGGGTAAAATTGAAATAATGGTGGTGTATCTAATGTTGTATCTTTATTTTTTATGGGGTAGAATTTTTTTTGAATTTTGTTTAGGTTTGAGATCCAGCTGCTTGAGGTTATTTGAATATCTTGATGTTTTATATAGATTCATGCACAAACTTTGGGATTTTCTTTTTTCTCTTTTTGTTTTTTTTATTTTGGACAATTCTTTTGGGGTTTACGATTCAAAACTTTTCAATATTCCTTCAAAACCCTCTAATTAAAATACCCCTGAATTCATCAATTTGCACGTGTTCAGACGTCAAAACTGTCGGAAAATGTTGGTGTGGTTCAATATCAACTCTTAGATGCAAAAAAAAAAGCCCCTCAAAATTGTCTCTTAGTGGCAAAATATGAGAAATGCTGGCAAACAAAAAAAACGAATTCTAATTTTAATTCTGAATGATAACTCTCAAACTCATCATTTTAATAAAAAAAACTCAATTATCTTCTCATTCTAATAGTTGAAATTCAATAAGTGAAACTCTTTGTAAGCATTACAATCAAAATTTAACAAAAAATGAACATTTTAACAAAAAATGAACATTTTAACAAAAAATGAACATTTTAACAAAAAATGAACATTAAACGTGATCCACTCGTCACATAGAAGTATAATCTTAGGGGAACATTAAAGAAAATGATTTATACCCTCTATATATAATGAAATATAGGTGACAACATTTCTACGAAGAAATCAATCGAAATTCCAAGAAAGACCATCACAATAATCCTTAAACTCCCTTTTTGTTTCTTGACAACACTACAAGAAAGTTGGTTATTTACGGCAGTTATTTACGGTGGGCATCACGCGACCGCCGTATATATTACTTATATACGGCGGACAACATGGAGCTGTCGTATATAACTAATATATACGGTGGTATGCTATATCCGCCGTAAATATTAAGAGTATATATACGGCGGTATGCTATATCCGCCGTATATATTAGTTATATATGGCGGTCAAGAGGAGCCGTATATACTTATATACGTACATTTGATATATACGTATCTGATATCCTAGTTATATACGGAGATTAACAAATGGACGCTGTATATATTAGTTATATACGGCGGTAAACACGGAGCCGCCGTATATATTAATAAATACCGCGTAAAATGAATTTTCCAAAAATTCCCTCTCTATTCTATCTATTGTTCCCGCAAAAATTCCCAAAACCTTACCTTACCTAGGGTTTTATTCTCAATCGACGGCGAGAACCAACGGCGACCGGTGAAGAACACAGCTCCGGTGAAGACCCAGCTCCGGTGAAGAACCCAGGGTTTGAAGCTTTCTTTTCTAATTTCTCTCTTATCTGTTTCTTGTCTTCATTATTTTGCCTCTTGAAGCTTTCTTTTCTAATTTCTCTCTTTTCTTTCTACTCGTTTTATCATCTTCACCTCCCTGCGGAAAAACACAGCTCCGGTAAAGACCCAGCTCCGGTGAAGACCCTGCTCCGGTGAAGAACCCAGGTTAGTCTACCTCGTTTGTTGTTGGTGTTGTCCTAGTTATGTGAAAATTTTGAAATTTGCAACAAAGGCAAGTTAAAAGAAACTGAGAAGCAGAGAAACAAACATATCAATAACATTACTCCCATGGAAAATATATTCAGAAAAAATTAAAAAGTTCAGAAAAGTGAAAACTTTTCCTTCTCTTTATTTGGGATTGAAGAATGTGATGAATGGTATACTCACTGGCTGTGGAAGTGGATCAGAAAGTGTACACAGATTAAATGCCCTTATACATAGGTTTAAGTATCTGTTAGTGTAAACTGCAGGTGATATCGTAGATGATTTCTCAAATTCCAGATGATATCGCAGATGATTTCCTGTGCTGGAATTTAAATAGTTGAACATTTCTTGTTTATTATTTAATGGACTAATGTGCTAATATAATCTGTATAGTCTATGGTTTATGTCCATATTTCAGGTTACAATATGATCAAAGAAAGAGCTAGACACGTGGGGAATTTGGAAGAAAAAGGTTTATGCATAAATGACATTTTATGCATAAATTCGTTACTTTGGCAACAACAATTAAAAACGTGTGGAGACTTGGTCAATGAGTTGTTGCTGATTTAATAAAGGGTACAAGACTGATAAAGCTTGGGAGTACAAGGTGTTGAAGCATGAACTTGGAGATTAATCAACACGGTTGCTACAATTGAGGAAGTGGGTGCTAGAAGTGAGGAACAATCTCAACCACTCTTCCTACTCTCCCTCAACGTGCAAGACAGCCCCTAGGCTGTTTATTGAGTAGCCTTCAAGTAAATTGAAAACTATAAATATGCTTGGAAGGTTTCATTTGAAGACAAGCCAATACATGCCATTTCATACACTCCTTCGAAGCATATAGAGATAGAGTTCTTTGTTTGGTTCCTTTAATCCTTTCTCCCTTGTAATTTCGCACTTGATTACTTTGGTATCAAGTTGTGTGAAGGCTATGATAGGATTCCGTTCTTTATCTCTTGTTTCATAGAGCTCATAGTGTTATAGCCATAGGGAACATTTCGGCTTTTGTAATTATTTTATAAAGTGATTATAAAGTCTTGCCTAAGAGGCACTCTCAAGTTATATTATTTATATAACTTGAGAAAAACAATTTTGGTGTTGTTATTCCGCTGCAATCTCTTTTACAAAATTGTTTTATTTTCGAAGTGTGTGTGTGCTATCCCAAGTGCTATCGTTGGTGCTGTTATCACCTTGGATATCACTTGTGATTCTGGCCGTGACAATTTCAATTGGTATCAGAGCAGGTCACTTGACGATACTAAGTGCTTGGTCTAGGTGTCATGGCTTATGATCCTGCAAATCCAAACCAAAAACGTCTTCCTGTTTTAGATGGTTCGAATTATGCATATTGGAAGATCCGTCTTCGCTCACATATCAAATCAATTGATCTTCGAGCGTGGCGATCTATAGTTAATGGGTACTCTCTTCCACTTTTACCTTCAGATGAGGATGGTGATATTCAGGTTAAACCTGACACCGAGTGGACTAATGAGGAGATCACCCTAGCTAACTATAATGAGAAAGCTCTAAATGCTGTTTTTGAGTGGGTTGACATGCACATTTTTAAACTTGTTCAAAATAGTTCCACAGCTAAAGAAGCTTGGGATATTTTACAAAGGTTTTGTGAAGGTGATTCTAGTGTGCGTGAAAACAAACTTAGAGGTCTTACTGGCAAATTTGAAAGGTTGAGAATGGGTGAAAATGATACCATTTCCTCTTATTTTGAAATTTTTTTTTTTCTCTTTTTTTAAAAGAAGGTTTGAAAAATTATTTGACATTGCTAATGAGTGTCAACTTTTAGGTGAACCTTTTACAAACAAACAATTGGCTTCAAAGGCTATTAGAACTCACCCTGAGCGTTTTAATATGAAGGTTTCATCTATAGAAGAGGCTCACAATCTTTCTACTATGGACATCAATTCCTTAATGAGCATTTTAAAAAATTTTGAGTCAAACCTTGCTGAGCAAAGTGAAGCTTCTAAAGGCAAGAGTGTTGCTTTAAAAGTTCAATCCTCTAGTGTTTCAACTGATGAGGAGGACGAAATTTTTGAGGAATTAGGTGAAGATGCCAGTTTTGCCTTGCTTGCTAGGAAATATAACTCTATGTTACGAAAATTTAACAAAGAAAATGTGCAGGTGAAGGCTAAAGAGCAACAAACCAAGGTGTACAATTCAATGCCGAAGAGGACATTTCCATCTACTCAGAAAGGTGGTCCCATAAGGAGAGCATCATCAGATCAATCTAGATCTGATCCGAAATATCTTGAATCAATCTAATGTCATGCATGCTCTGGATGGGGTCATCACTCAAACGAGTGTGCCAACACTCTAAGGAAGATGGGGAAGAACCTATGGGTATCCCTAAGTGATAATGAAGATGAGGAGACCAATGAATCTGAAGATTCAGATCAAACAGCAATGGTGGTCATAAATTGTGACTCGGACTCTGTCAGTGATACCTCACGTGATATCCAAGAGAGGATAGCACCTGAGATATCATCCAGCAGGCATACAACTTTCAATTTAATTAATGTTGTTTGTTTGGTGGGTTCTGTTAACATGGATGCAGGTAGTTCACAAGAGGGTGAACAAAGTAAGGAGTTCAGCAAGGATGAACTCATTTTGTGGTCTTAAGAACCTTTGCAAAGAATTGGTTGACGAATGGAAGAAAGAGAACAAGAAGGTGGTTTCTCTGTCCAAAGAGGTTCAAGATCTGACTGATGGCTTGAAGAGATTGGAAGTTCAACTCACAAAGAAGGATGTGGAGCTGGACAAAGTCAAGGCCAAGCTTACTCTAGTCGAGGCCACTTTTAAGAAACTCAACACGAGTTCTTCCAAGTTGGATGCAATTCTTGGGTTGAGTAAACCACTCAAGGCAGGTATGGGTTTTCAAGAGTCCTTAAATGCTATTACATCTACTTTGGCTAATAAGGAAGATAAGTTAGTTTTTGTTAAAGAAAGAGACAATGTCGAACTAATGTCTTCTGATAAGTCTTCTGACAATGTGAAAATATGTAACTACTGTTACTCTACTGGACATTTGAAAAATGATTGTAAAACTCTTTTAAAGAAACAGTCCAGTTCCTCTGTGATACCTGAAGTGTTGCCTAGCACGTCAGATATCACTACCAGTCAGAAGAGAAATAATCAAAGTAGGAAAATGTGGAAATCTAAGTCTAACCTGATATGTGATGTTGTATACACTGTCTTAAAAACCAATGTTGAATGTTCATGGTATTTTGATAGTGATTGTTCACGTCACATGACAGGAACAAAAATATTTTTAAAAGAATATGAACCTATTCAAGGTGGTAGTGTAACATATGGTGGTGGTGGCAAGAGTAATATAGTAGGAAAAGGCATTTTAAATATACCTGGATTTTCTGCTTTGAAAAATGTTTTGCATGTTGATGGACTTGTAACTAATTTAATTAGTATTAGCCAACTTTGTGATGACAATCTTGAAGTAAAATTCAACAAAAACACTTGTGAAGTTTTTGATTGTACCAATAACTGTGTTATGACTGGTACTAGGTCAAGTAATGTTGGTGTAATGCCCTAGGCTTTAGTTATGTTTAACTGAAAACCGTTATGTATCATCTTTATCATTTATGTTTATTATTTGATTATTATATAGTTTGCATATTTATTGTAATAATCTCCGTCCCTAATTATTAAGAGAATAATTAGTATAATTGTCAATGGATAATCATATGATGATTATATGCATAGAGATGCACATTGAAATTATGGGTACTTGTTAGAGAACAAGAGACTGGACTTGACCCGTATGAGATTTATGTCATGGTCAAATGTCATAATTAAATCTCATATGGTTACTTCATTTAGTCCCTAGACCTGAGATTATCATGACCTTACATATGATGAAAGTTATGTTTAATTTTAGTCAAACGGTATCTTAACACGATATCTATAAAGGCTATCTTTGGCATGATCGGATTCATGATGGGAAGGATGATAAGTCAAGATGGAATTTGTCCCTCGAAAGAGAGATGTTTTGCTTGGGCACATCGATGAGTGATAATGATGAAAGCGTGTGGCCACACACCAATACGATTGGACTATCATTATACTCAAGATCGAGAAAGCATTGAACAAATACAAGTTGTCGTGGACCATGACTTGTGTTCAATATAACATCGTGAGACAAAGGGAAAATGGCAGTGTACCATTGGAAACGTGAACTCTTATGTTGTGTTATTTGGGTAGACATAATGGCTTGCTAGAGTCCGCTTATGTCTTATGAGGGTCGATATGATCGGACTCATTGCCAACATAATACAATCCTATTGGGTCACACACAAATAGAATGAGTTGGTTGAACCAAGGGAAGAATGATTGAGAGTTTACGTATATGGCAACTTATGTCACGCGACATAACTAGCCACCGGCTAGTTATGTCACGCGACATAACTCAGCCACCGGCTACTTATGTCGCGCGACATAACTAGCCACATGAGACAGCGTTTTTGACCGGCTGGTCTCCTAATTCGATTAGGAAACATATTCATACTAAAGTAGTATAAATATGAGAGGTCTGTTAACCCTACTGGTCTGGCCGAAATTTTCAAGGGAAAATCATAACAAAATACTCTCAATATTCTTCCATAAGTTTTAGGAATCTAGCAATTCCCAACCCGAGAATTGTTCTTGACATTCATATTTGTGTGGATTACCAAAAGAGGGTCTTAGTTTTGTTCAAACAAATCAAAGACCTAGAGTTCAAATCTGAAGATCCAAAGGAGTTGAAGATTCGAAGATTTGAAGATCAAAAGTTTGTGATTACGAATCACATAATTATCCGTTCGATAGCTCAAGACCGGAAAGCAATTTAGGTTGGTAAATTCTATCTCATAGCAATTCAATTTAATCGTATAGAACGGATCTTAGGGCTTGGGTTTTGTGTTAATTTTATGCTTAATTCCGCCGCGCATGGACCCATAAAACCCAACAAAGGGTATCGTGAGCCCCGTTCGTATGGTTAAGTTTGAATTAACATGCTAGAATGATTATATAAATTGTTTATATGTTCGTTGCATGTTTTTGTATGCGATAGAATTTTGATTGTTTATGTGAAACAATGTGAAAATCGTTTTCGAATTATGTTGAATTAAATCTGTAAAAGGGTTGTTTTATATGATTTAATTGCATGTAATCTGAATTGATTGAAATCTGGAAATCCTGCGTACTGGCTGCTTAGGTCGCGCGACATAGTAGGCCACAGGAGGAAATCTGGTAATCTGGCCAGTTATGTCACGCGACATAACTAGCCACTGGCTAGTTATGTCATGCGACATAATAAGCCAAATCTCGGCGTAATCGCTTTATTTAATTTTTCGCTAAATCTATGATTGTGTTTACAATCTGATATGTTTATATGATAATCTGGATGCTATAAAGTTAAGTTTATAAGGCTATGCTAGATTGTTTCATTGTTTATGCATGCTTAGTTGATTAAAATATGATTTTAATAATTATTGCGATGCATGAATTATTTGTTCTTAAGTGTTAAGAATTTTATTAGATGTTTAGTTGAAACATTGAATTGTGATTTCCTATAATGTTTAGTTGAAACATTGCATTATAGTTTCCTAATATGTTTAGATTTAAATTTTGAATTTTATGATTGTTTATGAAAACAAGTCATAATTACGCGAAATTTAAAAGGAAACTAATTGTTTATAAAAGGTAGTGATTATGTTGCCAAATCAGAGTTGATTTCTAATTGTGCATGACTAGGAGAGTTCTGTCTAAGGAAGAGTTGGTACTTAAGTAGTCCTTGTGGCTCACCTATCTTCCCGGGAACTTACTCCGGTGCATGATTATGACTATCTTTGCTGATATGCTTATAATCTACCTTAAAGAACCTTCATTTAACTTTTAAGTTCTTTTATGCCAATTCATGATTAAACACTTGATACCACTCGGATAGTTTTGGGTGGGCTTGCCATAGCAAGGTACTTTGATTCTATTCCGTTTGCGAGCAAGATGAGGAAATGGTGGTTCCTATACGTTTAATATGAATGAACTTAATTGGGTTATCAAAATGGTTTTGGACCCAAGGCATAAGATGAGATTAAAATATGCTTAGACATATGATGTCTTAAATAAATCTCATAAAAGATCATAAGAGTCATATACGATATGATTGATGTTTTTCTACCTAATTAGTTTAATCTTGAGCGGTGCGCCATAGCGTACTTGAGATTAAATTAAAGATGGATCTTAGTCCTAAGAGTCATATACGATATGATTGATGTTTTTCTACCTAATTAGTTTAATCTTGAGCGGTGCGCCATAGCGTACTTGAGATTAAATTAAAGTTGGATCTTAGCCCATTAAATGCATATTATGCTTATTTGCATTGGAAGGTGTATGATTTAGTGGGAGTATTTGTAAAATACATTATTTGCTCTTAAATGATAAATGTGTTGATATTGATATGTGTTCATATAATTTGTATATTTTGTTGTAGAAGTAGCATTACATAATGATAATTGCGATTCGTCCTTATGAAGGACGAAGTTCGAAAGGAACGATACATTTAATTCTGATTGGATCAGAAGCCTAAAGAATGGTTCTTGGGTAAATGTGTACGTTCTTGACGAATCCGTTCCTACTGAACCCACTGCAGATGTTGCAAAGGGCAAATAAGGAAGCAACATTAGAAACATAGTGATGATTCTGACAATATTGCTTGCCTTGTAATTGCCATCATGTTTAAAGGCTCTTGTGAAGAACCTTGAGTACATGATAACTATTCTTCTGTTCTAGCATAACGCAAAAGGGGAAATGTTCCAAGTGCATGCTAGGCAAAAGATATATGTTGTGGTGAAAGCTCTTAATTCATGAGATGAAAGAAGGAGCAATCCGCAAATTGTGTTAATGGTTGACACAATAAAAGGGTTCACAAAGGAAGGAAAAGTAGGTAAAGCAAAAGTTGTTAAACCTAAGGCAAAAGTTGCAAAGCCGAAGAGGCTAAACCCAAAGTGTCTCAAAAGGATGCAGTTTGCTGTCATTACAATAAGATTGTCATTGAAAGCAAAGTTGCAAGGCTTATTAGGAAGGCCTAAAAGGTGAAGAAGGGCAATATGATTGCTACTACTTCAAGTATCTATATGATAGATATTTTCTTTTCGACCTCTTGTTCTTAGGTATATGATACCGGATTGGATCCCACATTTGTCTAAATGTGCAAGGAGCAAAGAATAGAAAGCTACTCAAATAAGGTAAATTAAACCTAAGCATGGGAATGGAGCAAGAGTTGCAACATTAGCCATAAGGGACTTATGAAGTCACTTTGCCTTGTGAAGTAGTACTTGTTTTGAATAAGTATGACTACGTTCCGAATTTGAGTAGGAATGTTATTTCTGTTTCTTAAATGGATGATGAAGGATATAATTTTCTTATTTTAAATAAGAAGTTTTATATTCATTTAATGATATGCCTTATTGTATTGCATATGTCATTGAATGGTCTTCATATCCTTGAAGATTAGAAACAAAATAATATTGAAGATATCTATAATATAAATGGAAATCTAAAACCGAACAATATGAACGTGTTCATATGGCATTGCCGGATTGGTCAGATAAATAAGAAACATATATCTAAACTCCATTAACATGGACTTTTAGACTCATATGACCATAAATCATTTGAGGAATGTGGATCTTATTTATTGGGATTATCGACCAGACCACCCTACACTAAGAGTAGTGGGAGGGCTAGTGACTTATTGGTCATTATACATGAGATGTATGTGGACTGTTAAGTAGCATTGCTAGGGGAAGATTTCGGTATTTCATCATATTTCACTAAAAACTTATCAAGATATGACTATGTCTATCTGATGAAGTCCAAAAGTGAATCATTTGAAATGTTTCGAACATTTCAAGATGAAGTACAAAACAATTTGGCAAAACTATTAAGTACTTTGATTGGATCGAGGTAATGAATATTTGAGCCAAGAGTTTGACAATCATCTCAAAACTATGAAATCGTTTCAAAGTTGACTCCACCCGGAACACCACATTGTATGGTGTGTCTGAAAGGAGGAATTGAACCTTGTAGGATATGGTTCGTTCGATGATGTGTCAATCAGACTTTCCTATTTCCTATTTCCTTTTGAGGATATGCATTAGAAATAATGCGGTTACACTGAATTGAGTCCCTACTAAATCGGTTCCTAAGGTCCCACATGAGATGTGGCATGAAAGAAAACTTAGTTTGTCTTTCATGAAGATTTGGGGTTGCGAATCTTATGCAAAGAGACTTGTCTCTTATAAGTTAGCACCAAATCTGACAAGGTTATTTTCGGATATTGATTTTACAATCACAAAGAGAACAAAATGTTTGTTGCTCTACACGATTTGTTTCTTGAGAAATAGTTTCTCAATAAAGAATCTAGTGGGAGTAAAATTAATCTTGAAAGAAGTTCAAGAACCCGAAAATAATATGGAACCAAGAGTAGAGACGGAACCAAGTTCACAAAGAGTTGTGAAAACGGTTCAAGATGTACAAGTCCATCGTAGATTGGATAGGTCACGATCCAAACTCAAGAAATAGTGATTTCTCGTTGCGGAAAGTGATGAAGTGGAAGTCATTGAGAATGACGATCCTACTTGCTATCAAGAAGCGATGTCCTCTCCTAATTTGGATAAATGGTTAGGAACCATGGAATCCAAATTACAATCCATGTTTAACAATCAAGTTTGGAACTTGATTGGGCTACCTAAAAGTGTAAAAACTAAAGGGTGCAAGTAGGTCTTCAAAGACCGACATGGATGTGAAGGTGTATACTTTCATGACTAAGGATTGTAACAAAGGGATTTAGGCAAATTCATAGTATTGACTATGTTGAAACCTTTTTCGCCAGTTACAATGTCGAAGTTTGTTAGATTTTCAATTGCCATTATCACATATTGTGACTATGTGATATGACAAATGGATGTCAAACGACTTTCTTTAAATGGAAAGATTATTAAGGATGTGTATAGTACACAACCCGAATAGTTTGACGATCCAAGAAACTCTAATAGAGTATGCATGTTGCAAAGATCCATGAGATGGGTTGAAGCAAGCTTAAAGGAATTGGAATCTTCGTTTTGATGAATTGGTCAAAGAGTTTGACTTTATCAAGTACGAAGATGAACCTTGTGTATGCATGAAATTCAGTGGGAGCATGGTATTATTTCAATTGTTTATTACAATGATATCTTACTCATTGGAAAAACAAGTTCCGACACTTAAGACTAATAAGTCTTGGTCAAGGAAAGGTTTCTCAATGAAAGATATGGGTGAAGCCGCTTACATCCTTGGCATCAAGATCTATAAAGATGGATCTAGAAGGATAAATTGGTTTGAGTCAAAGTGTTCACATTGACAAGATTCTTAGAAGAGTCTAAGAAGAGTAGCTTGTCAATGGGTCATGGTATTTTCTCTTAGCAATACTCGTTGTCTTATGACAACTGATGAGCAAAAGGAAAATGAATGAAGTTCCATATGCTTCGGCATTTGGATCTGTCATGTATGCCATGATTTGTACTAGACCCGACGTCTCATATGCTCTAAGCATGATGAGTCGATACCAATCTGATCCTGATATAAACCATTGGATGGGAGTCAAGATGATCCTTAAGTACTTAAGAAGAACTAAGGATATGTTCTTGGTATTTGAAAGATTGGAAGTTAATCTTGTTGTAAGGGTTACATAGGTGCTAGCTTCCAAACTAACAAAGTTAATTTAAAATCGCAATTAGAATTTGTGTTTATGCTTATTAGAGGTGCAATTTTGTTGGAAGAGTTCCAAGCAGAAATTGTAGCCTATTCTACTACTAAGGCCGAATTTTAGCAACATATGATGAGGCTAAAAGAGGCAGTTTGGATCAAAAGTTCATTAGTGTTTTGGAAATGTTCCAAGTATCACTAATCGGTGAAACTTTTGTTATGACAAATAGTGGTGCCACTTGTGCAAACAATGGAATCAAGGTCACAACAAATGATCCAAACACTCACTTAGACGTTCTTCGAGAAATTCATGAAGAATGAGAAGACGTTAAAATATACAAAGTATCAACCGATGATGACATAAGGGATTCACTTACAAAGACCCTCGCACAGGCAGAAGCATGATGGTCATGTTAGATCCATGAGTATTCGATAGATAAATGGAGCCTAGTGCAAGTGGGAGACTGTTGGTGTAATGCCCTAGGCTTTAGTTATGTTTAACTGAAAACCGTTATGTATCATCTTTATCATTTATGTTTATTATTTGATTATTATATAGTTTGCATATTTATTGTAATAATCTCCGTCCCTAATTATTAAGAGAATAATTAGTATAATTGTCAATGGATAATCATATGATGATTATATGCATAGAGATGCACATTGAAATTATGGGTACTTGTTAGAGAACAAGAGACTGGACTTGACCCGTATGAGATTTATGTCATGGTCAAATGTCATAATTAAATCTCATATGGTTACTTCATTTAGTCCCTAGACCTGAGATTATCATGACCTTACATATGATGAAAGTTATGTTTGATTTTAGTCAAACGGTATCTTAACACGATATCTATAAAGGCTATCTTTGGCATGATCGGATTCATGATGGGAAGGATGATAAGTCAAGATGGAATTTGTCCCTCGAAAGAGAGATGTTTTGCTTGGGCCCCTCGATGAGTGATAATGATGAAAGCGTGTGGCCACACCCCAATACGATTGGACTATCATTATACTCAAGATCGAGAAAGCATTGAACAAATACAAGTTGTCGTGGACCATGACTTGTGTTCAATATAACATCGTGAGACAAAGGGAAAAATGGAAGTGTACCATTGGAAACGTGAACTCTTACGTTGTGTTATTTGGGTAGACATAATGGCTTGCTAGAGTCCGCTTATGTCTTATGAGGGTCGATATGATCGGACTCATTGCCAACATAATACAATCCTATTGGGTCACACACAAATAGAATGAGTTGGTTGAACCAAGGGAAGAATGATTGAGAGTTTCCGTATATGGCAACTTATGTCACTCGACATAACTGGCCACTGGCTAGTTATGTCACGCGACATAACTAGCCACTGGCTACTTATGTCGCGCGACATAACTAGCCACATACGCGTTTTTGACAGCCTGGTCTCCTAATTCGATTAGGAAACATATTCATACTAAAGTAGTATAAATATGAGAGGTCTGTTAACCCTACTGGTCTGGCCGAAATTTTCAAGGGAAAATCATAACAAAATACTCTCAATATTCTTCCATAAGTTTTAGGAATCTAGCAATTCCCAACCCGAGAATTGTTCTTGACATTCATATTTGTGTGGATTACCAAAAGAGGGTCTTAGTTTTGTTCAAACAAATCAAAGACCTAGAGTTCAAATCTGAAGATCCAAAGGAGTTGAAGATTCGAAGATTTGAAGATCAAAAGTTTGTGATTACGAATCACATAATTATCCGTTCGATAGCTCAAGACCGGAAAGCAATTTAGGTTGGTAAATTCTATCTCATAGCAATTCAATTTAATCGTATAGAACGGATCTTAGGGCTTGGGTTTTGTGTTAATTTTATGCTTAATTCCGCTGCGCATGGACCCATAAAACCCAACAAGTAATAACTGTTATCTTGTTAAGGATAAACAAGTGTGTCATTCTGTGAGAGTTGATGATGCTACCTTGTGGCATCAAAAATTGGGTCATGTCTATTTTCGAAACATTGTGAAACTCATTAAGGCTGAAGCTATAAGTGGTATACCTAGTCTGGACATAAGTACGAAAATCATATGTGAAGATTGTCTCAAAGGTAAACAGACACGTGCTGCCCATAGTGCTACCCAACACAATGAGGAGTATTCTGGGACAACTCACTGTTTCCAATTGATGCATATAGATTTAATGGGTACAGTTGAGGTAGACAGTTTAGGAGGTAAGAGATATACTTTTGTCATAGTTGATGATTTTTCTAGATTCACTTGGATATATTTTTTGAAAGAAAAATCAGAAACTTTTGAAAAGTTTAAGATCTTACATGCTAAAATCAAAAATATGTTTTGTACTCTTATCATGCGAATAAGGTCTGATCATGGAACGGAGTTTGATAATTCATTGTTTTTTACTTTTTGTGAATTAAAAGGAATTAAATATGAGTTTTCTGCTCCTAAAACACCTCAACAAAATGGGGTGGCTGAAAGGAAAAATAGGATCTTACTTGAAATGGCACGTGTGATGTTGTTTTCAAAAAGAATTTCAAAAAGATTTTGGGCTGAGGCCTTAAACACGGCTTATCACATGGCCAAAAGAGTTTTTCTAAGACCCGGTACTACAATGACACCTTATGAAATTTTGAATGGTAGGATACCAAAAGTTCATTATTTTCATACATTTGAGTGTTTGTGTTTTGTTCTAAATGATCGGGATTACTTAGCTAAATTTGACTCTAAAAGTGATAAGGCTATATTTCTTGGGTATGCTCAGAATAGTCGAGCATATAGGGTTTATAACCTTAGGTTAAAAGCTATCAAGAATCAGTTAACATTGTTTTTGATGACTTAGCAAGTGTTACAGGTGATGGAGTGCAGGAATCTCCATTGATATTGCTGGGAGAACTGGAGGATCAAAATCAAGCAAGTGATACCCCGGGTGCTAACCAGAGTGTTGCCACTGAAGGGATAGCATCTCTGGTATCACCTAAGACCAGTCTAGCAACTGAAAAGGATGAACAGTCTGATGATGATGCTCATGTGCATGAAGATTTGAGAAGGGATTCACCAGCTAGGATCAGAAGAGATCATCCTTCGTCTCAAATTATTGGAGAAGCAAGTGAAGGGATAAGAACAAGGAATAATGAGCCCTTTAGTAATCGTGAAATGGTGAGGTATGTGTGCATGTCCACCACATACCATAAGGTAAAATATTCCTGTTTTGTTTCCTCTTTAGAACCCAAAAATATTTCTGAAGTTTTAAAAGATAATTTTTGGATACATGCCATGCAAGAGGAACTTGAACAATTTGCTCGTAATGAAGTTTGGTGTTTAGTATCACGTCCCATTAATACTAATATAATTGGTACAAAATGGATTTTCAAAAATAAATCCGACGAGCAAGGAAATATTAGGAACAAAGCTCGTCTCGTAGCTCAAGGTTACACCCAAATTGAAGGTGTTTACTTTGATGAGACCTTTGCTCATGTTGCTAGAATAGAATCCATAAGACTCCTCTTGGAAATAGCTTGCTATCTAAAAATTACCTTGTTTCAAATGGATGTTAAAGTTGTCTTTTTAAATGGTTATTTAAAAGAAAAAATTTATGTTGAACAACCAAAAGGATTTGAAGATCCTCATCTACCAAACCATGTATATAGACTTGATAAAGCCTTATATGGCTTGAAACAAGCTCCACGTGCATGGTATAGTCGCTTAACCTCTATTTTACTTGAATATGATTTTACAAGAGGTGAAGCAGATATGACCTTATTTATCCTAAGGCATGACAAAGAAACAGTCATTGTTCAAATCTATGTTGATGACATAGTCTATGGCTCTACTTCTCAAACGTGTTTAAAAGATTTTGTAGAGGCTATGACATCAACATTTGAAATGAGCATGATTGGTGAGTTAATATTCTTTCTAGGCTTGCAGGTGAAACAATCAAATGAAGGAATATTCATTTCACAAAGCAAGTATGCAAAGAGCCTAGTGAAACGATTTGGGTTGGAAGGAGCAAAAAGTTCAAAAATCCCTATGTGTTCTTCTCTTAAACTTGGTAGAGACCAAGTAGGTGAGGATGTTGATCCTACTTTATATCGTTCTATGATAGGTAGCCTTCTCTATCTCACTTCGAGTCGTCCTGATATCATGTTTAGTGTGTGCATTTGTGCACGTTATCAAGCCAATCCTAAAGTCTCACACCTTAATTCAGTCAAAAAGATAATTAAATGTGTTTCGGGAACAAGTGAATTAGGGATTTGGTTTAGTAAGGATACTAACACCAATTTGGTAGGCTTTAGCGACTCGGATAGGGCGGGGGATATGGATGACAGGAAGAGTACTAGTGGGGGTGCTTTTACTTGGGTAACAATTTAATTTCATGGTATAGTCGTAAACAAAATTGTGTCTCTCTTTCCACGGCTGAGTCTGAGTATGTTGCAGCTGGTAGTTGTTGCTCACAACTTATTTGGCTAAAACATATGCTAGATAATTATGGCCTAGAGAGTAATTCTTTGACTATGTACTGTGATAACTTGAGTGCTATCAATATTTCAAAAAACCCTGTTCAGCATTCTCGTACTAAGAACATAGATATATGTCATCATTTTCTTAGAGATATGGTAGATAAAGGCCTAATTAACATTGACCATATTGATACTAAGTATCAACTGGCTGATATCTTTACCAAGGCCTTAGATCACGAGAGATTTTCTAGTTTGAAAATATCTCTTGGTCTTTGTAATCTCTAAGTCTGTTTGTCTGTGCTACCCCAGGTGATGTTATCACTCAGGGTAACACTTGTATATTAGTATATTTTATTATTTTTCTCTTTATTAAAAAAAATAAAAAAAAATTGCTTTTATATTCGTTTAATCGGGTTAGCTTAGTTCTAACTGTGGCACATGCTGACCTTTTTGTTATGGTAGGTTATTCCTTAGGTTAACATGTTTGATATCACTCCCCTTCATATGCTAAAAGTGACATTGTCACTAACACTTTTTTGATAAATAAAAGGCAAAGGCAATTATTTCCATACTATTCTCTCGAGCTCGGGGCATGGTGTTCGCTGCAACGATGTACTCTTGCCAATGAGAATGTATGAGGTGATTTGTGCTTAGTATTAGGGACATGGAGTTCGCTACTACAGTGTACCCTACTTGAAAGGCATAAATCACTTTATCTTTACACTTGAAATAAAACTCGAAGCACGGAGCTCGTTACTACGATGCTTTCTTGTTTAAAGAAGTGTATTGATCTTTTATAAACAAGCAATGTACTTAAAAATTTATAGGCATATAATGCCTAAAAGTGCATGAAAAATGCTCAGCTTGTTATGCCTGAAATGATTGAAAATAAAAATATTTATCAAGGAGATTTATATCACATGTGTTATCCTAGGTGTTACCCTCATTGCCTTAACACATTAGTGTGTGCTATATTAGTTTTTTATTTTTTATTTTCAAAATTATGTTGATTAATTTTTCAAAATATGAAAGTCTTTTTAATTAAAGAGCTTACGATTTTGAAAACGTCTTCAACAAGTTTCCTTTATTTTTGGTAAACATAGTTGAGTAACTAATCCTTATTTACTTTGATTTTGTGCTCATAATTTTCGGACTTAGTTACAAAATATTTTATTTACTCAATTTTTATTGTCAAAATACTTTAAAAAAATAGTTTTTTTTTAATTTATTTTTTTTAAAACAGTCGTGTAGTTTTATTTTTGGGTTGTTGGGGTTTATTTGAAATGAGTGGTTAGGGTTTAATTTAAATGAGTGGATAGGGTTTATTAAGAGTTGTTTAATTTTGAGAGTTTATAGGGGTTTAGATGGGATAGGATTTTAAGTTGTCAAATCAATTAAATTGATTGTTCCCTATCTAATCTCACTCCCCTATTTTCACTCCACCTCTTCACTTATCTCTCTAACCGTTACCATCTCTCTCCATTTAACCCCTCTTTCCAGCGTCTTCTTCATCTCTCTCCCAACCTAGGTCAATTACGTTTCAAAAATTCCCAAAAATTCTCCATGGCTTCTCCATCCAAAACCAATGTCGAACCCTCACACACAGACCAAATGGACATCTCACCTAGCATTGCCCCATCCGTTGCTTCTCGTGTCGCCATGGAAACATCTCTCATGATTACACCAAGTTCTTTTCCTCCTATAATGGCTATAATTCCAGCCTCTGCCCCCACAGCCTCATTCGAACATGGCATTCCTAAGGTCACTCTCATCCCAGCTGAACCGAAAAGGAAGAGGAAAGCTCCCTCAGCCAAGCTATCTCCTCAAGTTGCAAAGAGGAGGTCCTCCAACCGTATAAGGTCAATCAGGTCGAAGGCTACATCAAATACCACCTCTGATCCGGTTGAAGTCTCAGAAAGTTCCTTAGATGTGTCCTCACCCCATATGAGTGACGAGAATTTCGATGCCAACAAGGAAAAGGAACATTCTGTGGACTCTTTTGATGCTTGGGTGGATGGTGAAGATGAAGAAACCTTGTCAGATTTTTAGAAGAAGAAGGGCAAGGGCAAAGCTTCTGTGAGTGCTACCAAAGGTGCTACCAAGAAGAGGATATCATCTGAGGTAACACCTGCCCCCTCCTCTGTTCCTACTCGTTCTTCTAGTGATAATGGATTATCGGATGATGAGCTTAGTCGAAATGAAGAGGATAAAGCTTTTCCAAAACTATTTCTTACTTTGGAATTTTATAAGAAAGAATACATGGAGTTTTGGTTGAATAATTCGAGTAAGAAATTGTTAAAAGAAAAGCACATTGATGAGGGTCAGTTAGAAAAGGAAGGAATGGTTCAGTTTTTGAAGGACAAAAATTTTCTTAAGGCTAATAATCATGCCTCTGTGTTTGTTGAAAGTGTTGTGAGAAACTTCTTTGCTAACCTACATGCTCATTTGGATAATGAAGGTTCTGAAAAATTTGGGAAAGTTTTTGTAAGAGTGTAGCGATGCGTGAATTTTTAATATCTCGGAGTCGCCACTTATTATTTATTGATGGAAAATAATAAGAAAAACCTTTTAAATTAATTTCAAGAGATTCAAAGGTTCGGGGGTTAAGTTATGGAATGGGTAGGTCGAGGAGCATCCATTCCACCCGATCCGAAGATCGGTTTTGCCAATCAAGTATTATCAATCTTTTTAATTTAACAATAAAGTAAAGGAACAAGAAAACCCTAATCAATTTCTTGATTAGGAATGTCGGATTGTATGCTTCGAGATCACCTCCATGGATTGGAGGGACTCTAGGCTAATCCTTTTGATGGGATTACACTACTCTAAAAGCCAATAGAGAGGGATTGAGAAGAAGAGAGTAAAAGTATAGGAATTTACCTTGCGTTTGGAAAGTATTTGGTTTAGAACGTGGTTTTAAGATGTTTTCTTGGTCGAGAATTGATTCGGGAAGAGTTTCGACTCAATATGAGAGTCAAATCTTGATGCGGACAGAGCTTCGCCTCAATCCTTGATTCGGGCTTTGATGTTTGTTGATCAACAAGGTTGATAAAAAAACTTTAGGTGATTTTAGGGTGACTTTAAGGTGATTTTGTAGGAATCTTTCAGGGAGAGAAACCAACAAAATGTGTGTGTTGTGTGTTTTCGATCATGGATCGGGGACCTCTGAAATACTGAAAGCCTCCAAGTATTTATAGGGGTTTAAGAGGTGGATGGAATACTTGGTCACCAAGATTAGGAGACTCAAGGAAGGTTCCAGAACTCAGATATGATTGGAGAACCGGATTAGATGATGTTTATCAAGAAAAGAGGTTGAAACGGAGAAGGATTGTGATTCTGCACATCCAGCAGAGGGGTTGTCTCGCGCGAGACACGTATGTCTCGTGCAAGACAACTAGTCTGTTGACTAATTTTTCCTCTTCAGTTTATTTCGTTAGTCAGTTAGGTCCAAAACTGACGAGGTTAGTTAGAAACTTAACGAAACATGATGAAACTGATATGCTTTCATCAAAACACAAAAGAGAGACTAAGAGTAGTGTAATCATGAATTATTGGTTCAGAATGGGGTGTCTACAGAGCCCCTCGGCGATAGGTCTTATGAAAGAAGAAGTGTCGTCGATAGAAAAGACATCATTCTGAACATTGGGATGGTCGTGCCGCACGGCTGCCTACGTATCTCTATTGGAGAATCAGACCAAACGTAGTTCGACTCCAAAATACTAAAAAGGCTATTTTAGGTATTTTGAAAAGCATTTTGAAAATTGAAGAGGGATTTTTTTTTGAAAAGGTAAAATCATACTGAGGAATCAAAGACTTGACCCAATTCTGAAGATACCTGTTTGTTGATGAAGTTGTTGAAGTGCGCCGCCCGAGGTTACTGACGTTGCCATTGTTGCCGAGGTCGCGGACTTGGTTGTCGCTGCTGCCATCGTAGACTTTTCTGATGCTGAGGTCATAGACTTGAAGTTTGCTGCCGTAACAGACTTTGAAGTTGTTGCCGAGGTCACGGACTTGAAGTTTGCTGCCGTCACAGACTTTGATGTTGTTGTCGAGGTCATAGACTTGAAGTTTGCTGCTGTCACAGACTTTGAATTTATTGCCGAGGTCACGGACTTGAAGTTTGCTGCCGTCACAGACTTTGAAGTTGTCGATTGAGGTGGAGGTTCTGTCGGCCCCTGTAATGCAAGGATATATGCATGCGGATCTTGGATAGACCCGAAACGATTCTTACCTTTCTGTACCTGTCAGCACATAAAGATTCCAAGTAAATTTTTTCAAATTTTAGTTGTTTAACTGGACTTACGTGGTGGTGCTCACGTCTGTTCGTGTAAATGGCCGGTTGGTCATTTCGGTGGTGAGTTTATGTATGAGTATATGGTATATGGAAATGTAGGGACATTTGTATGGATTTATATTTGAGAGGGGTGAACTGTATGAGTGAACTTGTGTTGGACAAGTTGGGACCAAATCAGGTTTTGCAGAATCTATTGCTAGTTAGCAAGGTTGAATTTTGATGAGTAACCTTGTGTGAACACATCTAGGTCTGTTGCGAATCTTCATTCTTAATTCTCCCTTGAGTCGGGTCTCTAGGAGGCAAACGACTACGAATCTGTCGACTGTCGTAATGGCTTTGTGTCCAAGGCCCCTTGCTGTCTCAAGCCCCAAGTTGCTTGCAAGTGGTAGATGACTTTGTGAATAGGTTTATGAGGCTGCTCTCTTGACTTGAAGATGATCGAAGAAGACTCTCCTTGTTGATTTGATTTGAAGAGGATCGAATGACATCCGATGAAGAAGGTTGAAGAATACTCTCCCTTTGTCCTTGATTTTTTTTCTTAGTGACGCACCCTGGTTTTTGCCTAGACCGCCCTTTCGGGTTTTCAATCTAGCGGGCATCTCTTTTGCGCCTTTTTCTTTTCTCTTTTTTTTTTTTGAAAATAGTATAACTCGAAGAGAACTCAGAGGAGAGAATCTTATTGAGGAGAGAGAGATGAGATCTCAGGTTTTGTTGAGGAGAGACAGACTCTATTTTTGAAACGTGATCCAAGCATTGATTTTTTTGGAGAAGTGCATTCTCTAGTGATGAGAGTGAGAAGCAAAGAGGAAAGCTCCTAATGTAGATTTGTTTATATTGAAGAGTTGAAGTAGAGATTGACTGGGGGAGGAAAGGTTAGGAAGCCTCAGTTTTGATGCTTGGATTTCAAGAGTGTGTATGAGAGTGGCTAACAGGAAGCCCCTAGACTCAACAGGAAATGCTAGTTGGCTCAAGGATCTAGAAAAGTTATTCTACCTTTTAATGAACCGTGCATCATCTAGAAGTTACTAAATAAGTTTGAGAGGAAAGCCAATCATTAGCATGACTTAAGGGTAAACATTTTTCTTGATACTGAAAGTCTTCTTCACTTGATGTAGGAGGATATTGAGGAATCCTCTTTTCTTTTGTTGATATCACTTGACTCCTCTTCTTTATAGGAGAGTCCTTCATGCATTTGAATTTTCACCTTTGTTGTGGGGGTGATGAAAGCTTGAGAGTTTTTCTTTTTTTTTTGTACTCTCAAAGCTTTGAATTGGGTAGCCCCACTCTTCTCGGGATGAGGATTGACAGCAGCACCTTTGGCTTTCTTTGCTTGTTGACTTTTGACTTTCAGTAGGGGTAATGTTCAGCCCTTAAGCCTCCTAAGGATAACTCTCTTCTTAAACTCGCTTAGAAGTCTCTATTTTTGCGATGATTCAGGGAATGGAGGGTCCATTATGATATTCATAAGGTGGAACAACCTTAGGGAAAGTATTTAGGAAAAATGACTTTGATTAATTGAGAAATTTAAGAACAGACTCGATAGTTTAGATGACACAAACTAAGAGGAGGTGAGGAGTACTAGAAAGACAGAATGACTCTTCGAGTTCATACTTGAAAATTTGAAACCTAATCTACTTCTATCAAAGGAGAAAGGGAGAGGATAGTTGTAGCCCCAAAGTGGTAAGTATAGATTTCTTCTCGGAGCTTCATCTTCTTCATGGATTATGAGGGAGAGGATTGTTGATGACGTTGGGACGTTCTAGATCACCATTGTGAAAGAGGTCTTGGATGATGTCCTTCAAGTGGTGGCCGGTGAAGTTGTGATACTTGCAGAATAAGTGATGAGCGTGATTAGGACCCATATCCTTAGGAGGACCACCTTCTCTTGGTTTGATCTTTTCATTCTTGACAAGCACATCGAAGAGTTCTTCTTGAGTGATTCCTTCAATTTTGTCATAGTGCCTCTTTTTCTTTTCAGGAGGAGGAACGGCAGAATACTTGCCGGTGTTGGGGCGGTTGAATGCAATGGCATTGACTGAAGCATCCTTACTTGTGGTGGGCTTATTGTAGCGGAAAGTACTTTCCTTCTTTTTACTTTTGAGGAAGTCATCAATCCTAATTCCGGACTCGTGGAGTTCATTGAAACTAAGAATGTAGTTGCCGGCGAGCTTCTCTTGAAATTCATCACGGAGGCATTGAAGGAAGATGTGGATTTGCTCTTTGAGAGTAGGTCTTTCGACGATTTCAGTAAGTTTGAGTCTCCATCTTCTAGCAAATTCAGCAAAAGACTCATTTGCATGTTGCTTGGTTTGTTCAAGATTCCTTCTAGTAGGGCGGTAAGTGGAGTTGTCTTCAAACTGCCTTTGGAAAACTAAACATGCAGACGACCAATCAAGCCTTGTAGTCGTAGGAAGAGACATGTACCAATCCCTTGCAGCACCTTCCAAGGTTTGAGGAAAGCATTGGGCCAAGATTGTGTTATCAACGCCCATCGGAAGCCTGGCCCAAGTGTAGGTCTCAACATGAGCTCGAGGACAGGTAGTACCATTGAACTTGGCAATATCGGGTATCTTGTACTTGCGAGGAAACTTGGCGATGGATTGTTGAAGAGCATCGCGATCAAATGGAACGAATGACCATTTGGAATTGTCAAAGGTTGCAAGTTTCTTCTCAAGGTAGTTCTTAGTAACATGGTCACCAAGTTTAGTAGTTTCGTCGCTACCTTCCTTCTTAGTCTTAATACCCTTAGAGGTATGCTCCTCATCATCGGAGGAGGATGAGGAGGAGGAAGAATCGGATTCTTCCTTTTTCTTATTCCTTTTGGTGTAGGATTCCTCTTCAGAGGAGGAGGATTCCTCTTTCTGCTTTTGCTTTCTGCCTTTATTGACTTTCAACTCGTTGAGTTCTTTTATTAGGGCGGCCATTTGGGCATTTTTCTCGTCAATTTGCTTACTTTGTTCATCCATCTTAAGCAGGGCTTGGATGAGTTGGGCCTTAGCTTCGTTGATTTCGGCTTCGGTGTCAGAAGGAGAAGCAGACATCGTGTCGAGCTTTGGCGAAGAACCTAGACGTGTAGCAACCGTGTTAAACCATGATCGAGTCCCAACAAGTCAGCTGAATAGGGTGAATGAAGGCTTTGAAGATTTGAAGGTTTTGGCCAAAACATGAAAAGGCCGAACACTTGTCTCGCACGGGACAAGTAGTCTCGCGCGAGGCAATACCACGAAAAGTCACAATTTTCTGATTTTAATCCTAATTTTGGTCGGACGAAAAATCCGTTTTAGGGGTTTCTAGCATTCAGAATCCAAACCTAAGGACCTAGGGGTCGGAGCAATCTCAGGTAACATCAAGGTTTGTGCAACAAGTTTGATGAGAAATTTTTCTCTTTTTAGGGGCAAATCCGAAGGGACAATCATAGGGACATTTCCGAAGGGACAATTCCGAAGCGACAAATTTTTTTTTTATTTCTTTTCCATCGATTATTGCACAAAATAAGATCTTGACAAGGGATTACAAGGACTCCAAGATCAAACTGATTGGTCACGGAGTGTCTTAAAAAGTCAATCTACATGATATGTGGCGATGCAGGGCTGGAAGGCTAGGCTCCCCGCGATATGACAATCTAGATGAATTGAATACGTGGAGTGGGATGATCCAATTTCGGAGAGACCGGCGACTAGGTGGTTACCGTCTTCCGTCCTTAGTGTGGGTCCCGGGTTTAATCAGGTATGTAGTGTAATGACAGATATAATATGAGTGCGCGTGTGTGATAGTCAATCTAGGTGATAGAGTAAAATAGAATTTTTTTTTTTTGAAAATTAAAAGAAAACAGATAGTGGCCGCACCAAGTGATTGCCTACGTTTCTCCCAAATTAGGAAGACTCAGGCCGTCCTAGTTCCACTTAAAGAGAGAGAGAGTGAAATAAATAAATTTAGATTACAACTCCCGAATCCTCCATGGACCTGACTTTAAATTAAAAAATCAATCGCACGCAGGTATATAGTTCAAGTAATTAAAATTATTCTACCCTGCAAAATAAAGTTAATACAAGCAAAATAGAAATAATAATTTATTTTGACTTTTCTGAATTTTTGAAACTTTTCTAAAGTTTTCATTTTTTTTTGTTTGAATTGATGTGGTCAACTTTGAAGGAAGTCAACTGACCAAAGTTTTCCTTTTGTTTTTTGTATGCGGTCAAAATGATGACAAATGTCAACAAAACCAAGGTTAATCTTTTTTTTTTTTTTCATAAAGCCGCCGCCGCCAAACAGTGAAGGAATTTTATTTTCCAAAACCGCATACTAATCTCGCGCGAGATAAGTATATCCCGCGCTGGACAAGTATTCGGGCAGTAATTTTTTTTTTATGAAAACAGTACAGAAAAATTCCAAAAAATTCAGAAAAATTAAATTTTTGCAGAAAAATAAAAAGATTGATAACATTCGATTGTGCGCAAGTCTAACCATCTTAATTATTTGTCCCCAGCAGAGTCGCCACTCTAGCGATGCGTGAATTTTTAATATCTCGAAGTCGCCACTTATTATTTATTGATGGAAAACAATAAGAAAAACCTTTTAAATTAATTTCAAGAGATTCAAAGGTTCGGGGGTTAAGTTATGGAATGGGTAGGTCGAGGAGCATCCATTCCACCTGATTCGAAGATCGGTCTTGCCAATCAAGTATTATCAATCTTTTTAATTTAACAATAAAATAAAGGAACAAGAAAACCCTAATCAATTTCTTGATTAGGAATGTCGGATTGTATGCTTCGAGATCACCTCCATGGATTGAAGGAACTCTAGGCTAATCCTTTTGATGGGATTACACTACTCTAAAAGCCAATAGAGAGGGATTGAGAAGAAGAGAGTAAAAGTATAGGAATTTACCTAGCGTTTGGAAAGTATTTGGTTTAGAACGTGGTTCTAAGATGTTTTCTTGGTCGAGAATTGATTCGGGAAGAGTTTCGACTCAATATGAGAGTCAAATCTTGATGCGGACAGAGTTTCGCCTCAATTCTTGATTCGGGCTTTGATGTTTGTTGATCAACAAGGTTGATAAAAAAACTTTAGGTGATTTTAGGGTGATTTTAGGGTGATTTTAGGGTGATTTTAAGGTGATTTTGTAGGAATCTTTCAGGGAGAGAAACCAACAAAATGTGTGTGTTGTGTGTTTTCGATCGTGGATCGGGGGCCTCTGAAATACTGAAAGCCTCCAAGTATTTATAGGGGTTTAAGAGGTGGATTAAATACTTGGTCACCAAGATTAAGAGACTCAAGGAAGGTTCTAAAACTCAGATATGATTGGAGAATCAGATTAGATGATGTTTATCAAGAAAAGAGGTTGAAACGGAGAAGAATTGTGATTCTGCACATCCTGCAGAGGGGTTGTCTCGCACGAGACACGTATGTCTCGTGCGAGACAACTAGTCGGTTGACTATTTTGTCCTCTTCAGTTTATTCCGTTAGTCAGTTAGGTCCAAAACTGACGAGGTTAGTTAGAAACTTAACAAAACATGATAAAACTGATATGCTTTCATCAAAACACAAAAGAGAGACTAAGAGTAGTGTAATCATGAATTATTGGTTCAGAATGGGGTGTCTACAAAGAGGTAAAGTTTATTCGTTTACTCCAGCCCTAATTAACAAGGTTTTAGGCCTCCCAAATTTAGATGATGAGAGCATTAGGGTTAATAGGGATGAAATGGTCAAGCTTCTCACACACAATAAACTTTTGTCCTGGCCTTTAAAGGAAAAACTTCATGCTTCTAGGCTTACTTCTCTGTACTCTGTGTTTCACAAGCTTTGCATCTTCAATTGGCTCCCTACTACGAATGAACCTATTGCCACATTGGAGCATGCTAATGTTTTGTACAAATTGGGTAAGAACCTAAGGATTAACTTTGGAAGATTAGTGTTCAAACACTTAGCCTCATGGGGTAGAAAGAAATAAATGAACATTTGCTTTTTTCCCTATCCTTCTTTAATCTTCAAAGTGTTAGTCTTTCAATCCTTACCTATTGAAGCCTCTACTGTTTTCACCTCTGAACCTGAGTATTATACCATTGATCAACAACTAAAAAAGGGTAAAAGGTATACAAAGGATCTTCCTTGACAAAAATCTGATGAAACTACTTCTGTTCTTCCTGGTACTATCTCACGTGATATCCCAAATGCTTCCCAGTCTTGCCCTAATACTTTTGCAGAGGCGATCCGCAAGTATTCTGTCCAACATGATAAATCTTTTGGGCAACACTTCTCCATCAATCCCAAAGACAATAGTGCTCAACTTCTTGCACAAACAGTCAAGTGCAATGGGAGAACTTGTTGAGGGATGGACTAAGCTTAAGCAGGCTACTGATGCTTTCATTGATGAAATTTCTTCCCAAACAGGGGGAGGATCTGCTGCTGCTGCAACTTCTGGAGCTGGTGCTACTGCAGGTGCTACCACCAGTGCTGGCCCAAGTGATGGTGAAAGTGATAGGGAAGGAGATCAGGAGGAATATAAAGAAGAAGAGGAGTTTGAAGAAGAAGAAAGCTGAAACCTGAAGGTTGTTGAACCTGAAGGTTGATGTTGCCACTATCTTGTTGGTGGATTGGGTTTGTGTGTCCTAAAAACAATTTCTTTTTATGTGGTGATGTGATGTGGTTCTCAAACAATTTCCTTTTATTTTGTTTATGCTGGTTGTAAAACACTTTAGTTGGTACGTTTAAAACTTTAATTGTTAGGATGTTTTGCTAGTTTGGATGATATTTTGCTACAATGGTTTATGGTTTTTATTTTAACTTAGTTTATTTTGAAAACTTTTTAAAGTTTGAAATAAATTAGTTTATTGTGATAAATCATTGTTTAGATTAGCTCCTTGATTAAGGGAGAGTTAATTTTCATGGAGATATTATACTGTGTTTTCTATGCTCTGTATATGTGTTTATGGACTAACATTGCAGGAGAGCAGCACATAAGGTTTGAGAAAAAATATCCAACTAAGGGGGAGATTGTTAGTGTAAACTGCAGGTGATATCGTAGATGATTTCCCAAATTTCAGATGATATCGCAAATGATTTCCTGTGCTGGAATTTAAATAGTTGAACATTTCTTGTTTATTATTTAATGGACTAATGTGCTAATATAATCTGTACAATCTATGGTTTATGTCCATATTTCAGGTTACAATATGATCAAAGAAAGAGCTAGACACGTGGGGAATTTGAAAGAAAAAGGTTTATGCATAAATGACATTTTATGCATAAATTCGTTACTTTGGCAACAACAATTAAAAACGTGTGGAGACTTGGTCAAGGAGTTGTTGCTGATTTAATAAAGGGTACAAGACTGGTAAAGCTTGGGAGTACAAGGTGTTGAAGCATGAACTTGGAGATTAATCAACACGGTTGCTACAATTGAGAAAGTGGGTGCTAGAAGTGAGGAACAATCTCAACCACTCTCCCTACTCTCCCTCAACGTGCAAGACAGCCCCTAGGCTGTTTATTGAGTAGCCTTCAAGTAAATTGAAGACTATAAATATGCTTGGAAGGTTTCATTTGAAGACAAACCAATACACGCCATTTCATACACTCCTTCGAAGCATATAGTTCTTTGTTTGGTTCCTTTAATCCTTCCTCCCTTGTAATTTTGCACTTGATTACTTTGATATCAAGTTGTGTGAAGGCTGGATAGGATTCCGTTCTTTATCTCTTGTTTCATAGAGCTCATAGTGTTATAGCCATATGGAACATTTTGGCTTTTGTAATTATTTTATAAAGTGATTATAAAGTCTTGCCTAAGAGGAACTCTCAAGTTATATTATTATATAACTTGAGAAAACAATTTTGGTGTTATTATTCCGCTGCAATCTCTTTTACAAAATTGTTTTATTTTCGAAGTGTGTATGTGCTATCCCAAGTACTATCGTTGGTGCTGTTATCACCTTGGATATCACTTGTGATTCTGGCCGTGACAATTTCAGTATCCCACCAGATCAAATTAAAGTGACTGCAACTGGTTCAAGGTATTTTTTTTTTGTGCGTGTGGTGGGGGGGAGGGGGGGCTGGAGCATATTTCCCCTGATAGTCTTGATCGAAATTTCAAAGAGATTCCCTGTCTGTCTTGAGGGTGAGTAGTCCTATGAGGAATGGATTAGAATATATGTGGAGCTTCCTTGATTTTGTTGCTGGAATAGGAAGCACGAAGATAAGGAAAGGATTTTGGTCTACTGAATATTAGTTATGTGTACAACTATTTGATGTACAATTATTTGATCCATTACCCTCCAACTACCTGCTAGAATTTTATTTTTAAAATATCAATTTGTTTGGAGCAATTGCTCTCTCAGATGTAACAACATCATCTTAGGTTCTTGTTATGTTACTTTTTAAGGAATTAGATGGGCATGCCAGCTCTTTTTTATGGTAGGGTGTACTATGGAGGTTTAGAGTTGGGCATGTGAGCTTGAGTAAACAAATATAATGAACTGGATGCTTGATTTCTCTTTCCTATTGACTAATGTATTGGGTGTTTTGGTTGTTTATGTACTTTTCTTTTGTTTTCCCTTATATGTGCACTTCCATACACAGTTTATCCGCTATAGTTTTTGAAAGTGACTCTTTAAGGGGACATTCTAGTATTTATTATTGACTCTTTACATGGTATTGATCAGTGATTAGGGTGGCAATGGGTGCCCAATGGGTATTATCCATTAAACATATGATGATTTAAATTTAATGTGCATTGCACTAATTTGGTACACTGTATAACTGTCCAAAGCATGATACAAAATTAATGGGCAACTCATGGGTAAGAAATTGCTACTCCTAGTACTGATTGTGTAGTATTTAACCTCTCTTTCAATATCCTCCCTATTTTCGTTTGAAAGAAGTAGATAACTGGTTCAAGCACTTCATTTCATATTGATTTACTCTCTATTCAATTTCATAACCCCAGTGATTCAGTTTCTATATATATATATATATATATATATATATATATATATATATATATATAGGTTGAGAAAAAAAGCTTATCTATCTTGAATCAACACATTGCTTTATGAGAAAAAAGTTTAGGTATCTTGAATCAACTAATTTGTGTCTCTCGGTCTTATATATAGGTTGTATTTTAACGTTAAAAAGGTGAATACACTTGCTGATCTCGAAAAGATACAAGATCGGATGGCTGTCACACTATGCGCTCTCGAGAAAATATTTCCACCAGCTTTCTTTGATGTTATGGAGCACTTGCCGGTGCATTTAGCCGAGGAGGCCTTGCTAGCAGGCCCAATACAATTTCATTGGATGTATCCGGTAGAGAGGTACATCCATATTAAATTTACTTTGAAAAAAGTTAAATTCCTTTTTACATCTGGTTTAGCATAAGTAAATGTTTTTGTAGGTTTCTGTTGGGTTTTATGGGTCCATGCGCAGCGGAATTAAGCATCTAATAACACAAAACCCAAGAGCCCTAAGATCCGTTCTATACAATTAAATTGAATTCCTATGAGATAGAATTTACCAACCTTATTTGCTTTCCGTTCTTGAGCTATCGAACAATTCGTCAATGTGAATTGGAATCACAAACTTCGATCTTCAAGACTTGAATCTTTATATTGCTTTGGACAACTTGAACTCCAGGCCTTGATCGTCATACGAGCGAAGACCCTCTAGTAGTATCCACACGTAAGAATGAACCAAGAACGGTTCTTGAGGATTGCTAGATCCTTAAACCCTATGGAAGAAATATTGAGAGAACTTTTGTTGTGATTTTTCTTGAGAAAATTCGGCTAGGCATTAGGGTTTACAGACTGCATATTTATACTACCTTAGTATTGGTATTAGTTTCCTAATCGTATTAGGAAACTGTCTGTCAAACCTCTTCTGACTCGTTATGTCGCACGACCACAAGCAGCCCATGGGCAAGTTGTGTCGCGCGATGTAACATGCCACATCATGAACTCTCAATCATTTCTTCCTTTGGTTTAACCAATTCATTCTAATTGTGTGTGACCCAATAGGATTATATTATGTTGGCAATGAGCTCGATCATATCGACCCTCATAAGACATAAGCAGACTCTAGCAAGCCATTATGTCTACCCATATAATATAACGTAAGAGTTCACGTTTCCAATGGTACACTTCCATTTCTCCCTTTGTCCCACGATGTTATATTGAACACAAGTCATGGTCCACGTCAACTTGTATTTGTTCAATGCTTTCTCGATCTTGAGTATAATGATAATCCAATCGCATTGGGGTATGGTCATACACTTTCATCATTATCACTCATCGAGGGGCCCAAGCAAAACATCTCTCTTTCGAGGGACAAATTCCATCTTGACTTATCATCCTTCCCATCATGAATCCGATCATGCTAAAGATAGCCTTTATAAATGTCGTGTTAAGATATCGTTTGACTAAAATCAAACATAACTTTCATCATATGTAAGGTCATGATAATCTCAGGTCTAGGTACTAAATGAAGCGACCATATGAGATTTAATTATAACATTTGACCATGACATAAATCTCATACGGGTCAAGTCCAGTCACTTGTTCTTTAACAAGTACCCATAAATTTAATGTGCATCTCTATGCATATAATCATCATATGATTATCCATTAATATTTATACTAATCATTCACTTAATAATTAGGGACGGAGATTATTACAATAAATATGTAAAATATATAATAATCAAATAATAAACTCAAACGATAAAGATGATACATAACAGTTTTAAGTTAAACATAACTAAAGCCTAGGGCATTATACCAACAGTCTTCCACTTGCACTAGGCTCCATCTTATGTATCAAATACTCATGGACTTAACATAACCATCATGCTTCTGCCTGTGCAAGAGTCTTTGTAAGTGAATCCCTAATGTCATCATCGGTTGATACTTTGCATATCTTCTCATTCTTTAAAAATTCCTCGAAAAACGTCTAAGTGAGTGTTTGGATCGCTGTTGTGACCTTGGTTCCATTGTTTGCACAAATGGCACCACTATTGTCATAACAAAAGTTTCACCGATTAGTGATACTTGGAACATTTCCAAAACACTAATGAACTTTTGATCCAAACTGCCTCTTCTTGCTACATCATATATTGCTAGAACTTGGCCTTAGTAGTAGAATCGGCTGCAATCTTTTGCTTGGAATTTTTCCAATCAAAAACTGCACCTTTAACAAGCATAAACACAAATCCTAATTGCGATTTTAAAATAACTTTGTTAGTTTGGAAGCTGTCATCTATGTAACCCTTACAACAAGATTATCTTCCAACCTTTCAAATACCAAGAACGTATCCTTAGTTTTTCTTAAGTACTTAAGGATCATCTTGACTGCCATCCAATGGTTCTCAACAGGATCAGATTGGTATCGACTCGTCATGCTTAGAGCATACGAGACGTCGGGTCTAGTACAAATCATGGCATACATGACAGATCCAAATGCCAGAGCATATAGAACTTCATTCATTCTCTTTTGCTCATCAGTTGTCATAAGACAATGAGTATTGCTAAGAGAAACACCATGACCCATTGACAAGTTACTTTTCTTAGATTCTTCTAAGAACCTTGTCAATGTGAGTATTTTGACTCAAACCAATTTATCCTTTTAAATCTATCTCTATAGATCTTGATGCCAAGGATGTAAGCGGCTTCTCCCATATCTTTCATTGAGAAACCTTTCCTTGACCAAGACTTGACAGTCTTAAGTATCGGAACTTTGTTTTCCAATGAGTGAGATATCATTGTAATAAAACAATAGAAATAACACTACGCTCCCACTGAATTTCATGCATACACAAGGTTCATCTTCGTACTTGATGAAGTCAAACTCTTTGACTGATTCATCAAAATGAAGATTCCAATTCCTTGAAGTTTGCTTCAACCCATCTCATGGATCTTTGCAACATGCATACTTTATTAGAATTTCTCGGATCGACAAAACTTCGGATTGTGTACTATACACATCCTTAATAATCTTTCCATTTAAAGAAAGCCTTTTGACATTCATTTGTCATATCACATAGTCATAATATGTGATAATGGCAATTGAAACTCTAACAGACTTTGGCATTGTAACTGGCGAAAAGGGTTCCATCATAGTCAATGCTATGAATTAACCTAAATCCCTTTGCTACAATCCTTAGTCATGAAAGTATGCACCTTCCCATCCATGTCGGTCATGAAGACCTACTTGCAACCTTTAGTCTTTACACCTTCAGGTAGCTCAATCAAGTTCCAAACTTTATCATCAAACATGGATTGTAATTCGGATTTCATTGTTCCTAACCATTTATCCAAATTAGGAGTGGACATCGCCTCAAGATAGGAAGTAGGATCGTCATTCTCAATGACTTCCACCTTATTATTTTCCGACACGAGAAATTAATATTTCTTGAGTTCGGATCGTAACCTATCCGATCTACGATGGACTTGTGCATCTTGAACCAGTTCCACAACTCCTTGTGAACTTGGTTCCGTCTTTACTCTTGGTTCCATATTATTTTAGGGTTCTTGAACTTCTTCAAGATTGATTTTACTCCCACTAGATTCTTTATTGAGAAACTATTTCTCAAGAAACAAATCGTATAGAGCAACAAACCTTTTGTTCTCTTTGCGGTTGTAAGATTAATTTCCGAAAATAACCTTGTCAGATTTGGTGCTAACTTATCAGATACAAGTCTCTTCTTATAAGCTTTGCAAACCCAAATCTTCATGAAAGACAAACTAAGTTTTCTTCCATGCCACATCTTATGTGGGGCCTTAGGAACTGATTTAGTAAGGACTCAATTCAGTGTAACCGCATTATTTCTAATGCATATCCTCAAAAGGAAATAGGAAATAGGAAAGTCTAATTGACACATCATCGAACAAACCATGTCCTACAAGGTTCAATTCCTCCTATCATACACACCATACAATGTGGTATTCTGTGTGGAGTCAACTCTAAAACGATTTCACAGTTTTGAGATGATTGTCAAACTCTTGACTCAAATATTCACCACCTTGATCTAATCAAAGTCCTTAATAGTCTTGCCAAGTTATTTTGTATTTCATCTTGAAATGTTCAAAACATCTCAAACGATTCACCTTTAGACTTCATCAGATAGACATAGTCATATCTAGATAAGTTATTGGTGAATGTGATGAAACATCAAAAACCCTCCCCTAGCAATGCTGCTTAATAGTCCATATACATCTCATGTATCATGACTAATAAGTCACTAGCCCTCCATTATTCTTAGTGTAGGGTGGTTTGGTCAACAATTCCAATAAATAAGATCCACATTCCTCATATGATTCCGAGTCATATGAGTCTAAAAGTCCATGTTAATGGAGTTTAGATATATGTTTCTTATTTATCTGACCAAGTCGGCAATGCCATATGAACGCGTTGTTCATATTATTCGATTTAGATTTTCCATTTATATTATAGATATCTTCAATATTATTTTGTTTCTCATCATCTTGGATATGAAGATCATTCAATGACATATGCAATACAATAAGGCATATCATTAAATAAATATAAAACTTCTTATTCTCAATAAGAAAATTATATCCTTCATCATCCATATAAGAAACGAAAATAATACTCCTACCCAAATTCGGAACGTAGTCATACTTGTTCAAAACAAGTATTAGTCCACTAGGTAAAGTGACTTCATAAGTCCCTATGGTTAATGCAGCAACTCTTGCTCCATTTCCATGCATAGGTTTTAAATTACCTCCTTTGAGTAGCTTTCTATTCTTTGTTCCTTGCACATTTAAACAAATGTGGGATCCAATCCGGTATCATATACCCAAGAACAAGAAGTCGAAAGGAAAATATCTATCATATAGATACTTGAAGTAGTAGCAATCACATTGCCCTTCTTCACCTTTTAGGCCTTCCTAATAAGCCTTGCAACTTTGCTTCCAATGGCAATCTCATTACAATGGTAGCAAAATGCATCTTTTTGAGACACTTTGAGTTTAGCCTCTTCGGCTTTGGCAACTTTTGCCCTCGGTTTAGCAACCTTTGCTTTACCTTCTTTACCTTCCCTTTTGAACCCTTTTCTTTTGTTAACCATTAACACATTTGCGGATTGCTCCTTTATTCATCTCATGAATTAAGAGCCTTCACCACAACATACTTCTTTTGCTTAGCTTGCACTTGAAACATTTTCTTTGTGCGTTGTGCTAGAACAAAAGCAGTTACCATGTGCTCAAGGTTCTTCATAAGAATCTTTAAACATGGTGGCCAGTATAAGACAAGCAATATCATTAGAATCATCATATGTTTCTAATGTTGCTCCTTATCTGCCCTTTGTAACATTTGCAGTAGGTTCAGCAGGAATGGATTCATCAAGAACGTACACATTTGCCTAAGAACCATTCTTTAGGCTTCTGATCCAATCAAAATTATCTGTATTGTTCCTTCCGAACTTTGTCCTTCATAAGGACGAATCGCAATTTATTTGTGTAATGCTACTTCTACAACAAAATACGCAAACTATATGAACACATATTAATATCAACCCATTTATCATCTAAGAGCAAATCATGTATTTCACAAATACTCCCACTAAATTATACACCTTCCAATGCATATAAGCATAATATAATTTAATGGGCTAATATCCAACTTTAATTTAATCTCAAGTACGATATGGCGCACCGCTCAAGATTAAAATTAATTAGGTAGAAAACATCAATCATATCATATATGACTCTTAGAACCTTTATGAGATTTATTTAAGACATCATATGTCTAAGCATATTTTAATCTCATCTTATGCCTTGGGTCCTGTAGACACCCCATTCTGAATCAATAAATCATGATTACACTACTCTTCGTCTCTCTTTTATGTTTTGATGAAAGCATATCAGTTTCGTCATGTTTCGTTAAGTTTCTAACTAACCTCGTTAGTTTTGGACCTAACTGACTAACGGAATAAACTGAAGAGGGCAAAATAGTCAAATGACTAGTTATCTCGCGCGGAATAGCGTGTCTCGCGCGAGACAACCCCTCGACAGGATGTGCAAAATCATAATTCTTATCCGTTTTAAACTCTTTTCTAGATAAAATCTTATCTCATCCGGTTCTCCAATCACATTTGAGTTCTGGAAGCTTCCTAGGAGTGTTTTACCTCTCCACCTCTACCTCTTAAATCCCTATAAATACTTGGTGACTTCTACTGTTTCAGAGGTCCAGAATCCCACACAACACACACAATTTGTTGGTTTCTCTCCACGAAAGACTCCTTCAAATCACCCACAAACAACTCCCAAATTCGTCCTTCAACCACGTTGATCGACGAAATCAAGGCTCAAGCCTAGGATCAAGGCGAAGCTTTATCCGCATCAAGATTTGACTCTCATATTGAGTCGAAACTCTGCCCAAATCACTTCTCGATCGAGAAGACATCTTAGAATCACGTTCTAAATCAAATCCTCCCTAAACATGGTAAACTCCTATATTTTTACTCTCTTCTTCTCAATCTCTTTCTATTGACTTTTAGAGTGGTGTAATCCCATCAAAAGGATTAGCCTAGAGTCCCTTCAATCCATGGAGGCGATCTCGAAGCATACAATCCGACATTCCTAATCAAGAAATTGATTAGGGTTTTCTTGTTCCTTTATTTTATTGTTAAATTAAAAAGATTGATAATACTCAATTGGCAAGACCGATCTCCGGATTGGGTGGAATGGATGCTCCTCGACCTACCCATTTCATAACTTTACCCCCGAACCCTCAAATCTCTTTTAAAATTAAAAAGGTTTTTCTTATTGTTTTCCTAAATAAATAATAAGTGGCGACTCAATCGCTACAGGTCCAAAACCATTTTGATAACTCAATTAAGTTCATCCACTTTAAACGTATAGGAACCACCATTTCCTCATCTTGCTCGCAAACGAAATAGAATCAAAGTACCTTGCTATGGCAAGCCCACCCAAAACTATCCGAGTGATCTCAAGTGTTTTAATCATGGATTGGCATAAAGAACTTAAAAGTTAAAGGAAGGTTCTTTAAAGTAGATTATAAGCGTATCAGCAAAGATAATCATAATCGCGCACCAAGTAAGTTCCTAGGAAAATAGGTGAGCCACAAGGACTACTTAAGTACCAAATCTCTCCTTCGACAGAACTCTCCTAGACATGCACAATTATAATATTAGCTCTGATTTGCAACATAATTAATACTTTGTATACTGACTTGTTTCTCACAAACAATCAGATTCCTTTAAATTTTGCGTAAACTGACTTGTTTCTCATAAACAATCAGAAAACCAAATTTTAATGTTTCAACTAAACATTTAGGAAATTACAATACAATGTTTCAACTAAACATCTAACAAAACTTCTTAACACTTAAGAACATATAATTCATGCATCGCAACAATTAAAATCACATTTAAATTAATTAAGCATGCATAAATAATGAATTAATCTAGCATAGCCCTATAAACTTAATTTCAAGAAATTTATAGCATCTAGATTAAGACATAAACATCTCAGATTATAAACATAATCACAGATTAGCAAGAAAAAATTAACAAACTGACTCTGCCCAGATTGGCAAGTTCTGTCGCGCGGCGACATCAGCCAGTTGGCTAGATCTGTCGCGTGACATACCAAGCCCAATTGCCAGATTTCTCTTCGTGGCCTATTCTGTCGCACGACGAGAGTAGCCAGTTTGGCAATTTTTTTGAACTTTAATCAATTTCAATCATAAAGCAATTAAATCAAATAAACAGCTTTTAACATACTTAATTCAATATGAACAGAAAACGATTTTGGCACATTGTTTCAAAAACAATAAAACTATCGCATACAAAACATGCAATAAGCATATAAACAATTTATATCTTAATTCTAGCATGTTAATTCAAACTTAACCATACGAACGGGGCTCTGATACCACTGTTGGGTTTTATGGGTCCATGCGCAGCGGAATTAAGCATCTAATAATACAAAACCCAAGAGCCCTAAGATCCGTTCTATACAATTAAATTGAATTCCTATGAGATAGAATTTACCAACCTTATTTGCTTTGCGTTCTTGAGCTATCGAACAATTCGTCAATGTGATTTGGAATCACAAACTTCGATCTTCAAGACTTGAATCTTTATATTGCTATGGACAACTTGAACTCCAGGCTTTGATCGTCATACGAGCGAAGACCCTCTAGTAGTATCCACACGTAAGAATGAACCAAGAACGGTTCTTGAGGATTGCTAGATCCTTAAACCCTATGGAAGAAATATTGAGAGAACTTTTGTTGTGATTTTTCTTGAGAAAATTCGGCTAGGCATTAGGGTTTACAGACTGCATATTTATACTACCTTAGTATTGGTATTAGTTTTCTTATCGTATTAGGAAACTGTCTGTCAAACCTCTTCAGACTCGTTATGTCGCACGACCACAAGCAGCCCATGGGCAAGTTGTGTCGCGCGATGTAACATGCCACATCATGAACTCTCAATCATTTATTCCTTTGGTTTAACCAATTCATTCTAATTGTGTGTGACCCAATAGGATTATATTATGTTGGCAATGATCTCGATCATATCGACCCTCATAAGACATAAGCGGACTCTAGCAAGCCATTATGTCTACCCAAATAATATAACGTAAGAGTTCACGTTTCCAATGGTACACTTCCATTTCTCCATTTGTCTTACGATGTTATATTGAACACAAGTCATGGTTCACGTCAACTTGAATTTGTTCAATACTTTCTCGATCTTGAGTATAATGATAATCCAATCGCATTGGGGTATGGCCATACACTTTCATCATTATCACTCATCGAGGGGCCCAAGCAAAACATCTCTCTTCCAAAGATATGAACGACACAAATAAATACCAGGACTTGGCATCATAACCCATCTCCCTCCTGTAAAAAGAAAAAAAAAGAAACAAACAAACAGAAAAAGGAAAAGGAAAGGAAATGGAAAGGAAAGAAAGAAAGAAAAAGAACAACTGATGCCAATACCAAGAAAATGAAACCAAGAGGGCATGAATTTTGGGAGCGGCGTCACCGAACAATGCCAATACCATGAATTTTATCATTGTACATTAATTGTATAATGATAAAATTGCACCAAGTCACTTTCCTTATTTGGAAATACACCATTTATTTTGGGATGAACCAAAATGAAACGTGCGACATTTATTCTGGAACGAAGGAGTACTATTATTGATGTTTATAGCTTACACCCCCTTCCAACCCAATCCAAACCCACTCTATCCCCTGGATGAATAAGCGTACATATGGAAACAGTTGTTGACTCCAGAAATGGTCTCTGGTAAATTTTGGTACTACCATAGCATGGTAGCACAACCAAGTAACACAAATCAAGCCTCCAATATGAAATCATTAAAGTCGAAGCTAAAAGTAACCACTCTGAATGCAACAGAGAATTGATATATACTTGATAACTAATAATTTACTTACAGGTGGTGAGAGAACCAAAGAATGAGGCGTGTTCGACACTCCATATCTAGCTCAGCTACTCTATCAAAAAGAGCACGAACTGCCCCAGCGACAACTGCAGGGAAGGCCCCTGGAAGAGCCTAAAAATATATACATAGAAGTGAGAAATTGAATAATCTAAAGAGAGCTTTCAAATAAAGAAAAAGAATTCATGAAACGGCGACGGCACCAAAGAAAAAGTTTTTTTAAAAAAAAATATCAAAACTAACAATAGAGTAGGTCAAATAGGCACTACAATACCTTACAAAGGTCCATTATAACCAGATTCTCCACAATGTGGTTTCAGTTCAAAGGTAGTTAACGCCCTCAGAGGGGAGGGAATAAAGTTTGAATCTTTTGATATTCTTGGTGACGATGAAGTGAGGCAAGGGGTTGAAGACTTTCTCCAACTGGGCTACTTTTCCACAGCTTTATTATAAAGGGGAATTGATTGGAGGTTGCGATATCATCTTGGAGCTTAAAAGTAATGGTGAATTGGAATCTACTCTTTCCGAGTAAGTCTCAGAACCTTTTCTAGGTACCATTTAATCGAGTTTTTGTGAACAATAAACACACTATACATGTCCGTGGTTATTTTGTATGTGTGCTATTTTAAAGGTTATTATGATATTTAACACCGAAAGGCTTTGTTGCTGAGTGTAACCAAGCAACATTTTAGCACGTGAGATGGGCCAATGTTTTTGTGGGCACATGTGGCTGTGTTTCTGCTTATGAATTGACACTGGTATTCTGTGTTGAACTTGGAACAAACCAAAACTCATTGTGCAGCCCCAACATGCCTAGGATATTCCATATTTAATGTGTTTTTGGTCATTTAACCAGGACAGGAGGAATTCATTGTGCAATGAGATTTACTCAAAAAAAATAAAATAAATAGAAATTACTCTCTTCATCCCAAAATGAATGCCCATGTTTGGTACCCAAGAACAAATTTGGATATTCATTTTTGGGACAGAAGGAAGTAGTTAATTGCTGTTTGATTTGTAATCAGAGACTGCGCAAATGCAAATAATTCAAAAGCAAATATCTTCAAAAACAAATATCTATCTTTTTTGCAAGAAGGATGTAGATATAAATGTTAATATTAAACATTACTATTTACATAGATAAGTTTATTTTACAACCACTACAAAGTTTACAAAAGATGAAAGGTCTCTTAAGTTTATTTACCCATTTCACCCCACCATTCACAATTACTGTCTCTTAGATCACAGTCAAGTCAACTTTATGTCAATAAATAAGTCAAAATTTCTCACTAACCTCCAATTTAGCCTTTCCTATCAAGTACAGTTGTACGAAATTAAAAATAACAATCATCAAGTACAAACCCTCAGTAGCAGCAGCGGCCAAAACTCATATCGTGACCGAAAAACACTTAAATTGAAACTTCGGTACTCCACAACGCCTTCTCCCCTTTGAAACACCAAAACCTGGAGTTTTCATAACTACTCACACAAACAGAATTCAATTAGGAACAGGAACAGGAACGGTAAGGCGTGAGGAACTCAGACAACCATTGTTGAGAGCATCAGTATCTTAAAGAATTATAAATAAAGTAGATAAAACCTTCTGCAACTATGTTATTTGGCATCCTAGTAGAAATGGCCATGATCAATGGCACAAAATATCACTGACATCTTCCTCATCATGCCTTTTTACCCTTTTGCCATTGATAAAATAGTGAAGGCCTCAAGGTTGTCTGGAATTACAATTGGGAACCCCCACCAACATTCCAAACCCAGTCGCAACTTGTTGAAAGGTGGCTACAGATTTCTCTCTCAACATTACACAGAATGGCTAGCCAGCATTGTCATGTGCAGATGTCATATATCTTTCTTCTTTGATGTCATAGAACAATTGTAGGCTAGAAATGTAAAATGGAACATCTATCAGTTTGAGAAAACTTGCTTTGTTTATGAAAAGGTGCACGATTTACCAAGTTGCAAGGGACCCTAAAAGGATATTTTAGCAGAGGCTACAGTTGAAGTAATGAAAAAGAGTTTTTGGATACTTAACTGTTTCTCTGCTTCAATGCAAGGATCTTCTTGGTTTCTTCATCTTCAGTAATGTTATCAGCTTTCATGCCATCTAGAAGCATATCTACCTCTTTACGATTTCTATTGTATGCTTTAAGCAAGGTATGATACATCCTCTTATTCACTGGGATAACATTTCTCGATAAACCCACAAATGATTCCACCTCTTCCAAACCGCTGTCAAATTCAAGCAAGTGACAAGATGCTTACACTTAGTAAGGTTCGTTACAAGAAACAGAAAAATGGTTCCATCCATGATGCTGTTGTGCTATTTGATAGTCTACAGATAACCATTTGCTTGCAAAAAAAAAAAAAACACATTTTCTTACTTTGTCGATTGAGTTTCATTTGTCTTCAGCTTATCATGTGTGATTTTAGCAACAGTCCAGTACAGCTTGTAAAAGATTATCAGAAGAATGCCATCAGCTGATAATGGCGGAGGTAAATAACAAAAGAAAGCTGTACATAAGCATTGAACAGTCCAAGTGCAGGTGCATGACCCAATTTCTCCTGGGAATACCGGATAAAAAGTGAGCTAGAATACAAACTGGTAATGGATTTTACATGTAATACAAGGTGAAACTGACAGCTTCAAAAAGCACATGGTAGCATCAATTTCACATCAGAATATAAGAAACATGTGGAGGACAGCGCTGCTTAAAAAAATTGTTTGGCTAACTACTTTAATGTGTCAGCAACAAAGTCAAAAGGATCACTATCTACCTTTTTCTAGTCTCTGAATCCATTAAGGAGCTGTAATGTTTTCAGACGCTCTAATTAAGCTCACACTCAATGTTTGAGAGTGTGGGTCAATATGTCAGCTCATATATATATCATCAACGAAAAAAACAAAAGTACTGAAGTTTAAAGCATTAACCTGATCCAAAGATAGAAGTGAAAATGACAATCAGAGATTTCTTCCAATAAAAGATACTTACTCCTTGATCAGCCACACTGCTGTTGAAGCTGCTACTGTCGATTCCTAGAAAAACATAAAACATCTTTTACCAACTAAAGAGCAATAAGGAAGTTGACCAATAAAATTAAATACAATCAAGCAAGTGGGAACGGTAAGGCGTGAGGAACTCAGACAACCATTGGTGAGAGCATCAGTATCTTAAAGAATTATAAATAAGGTAGATAAAACCTTCTGCAACTATGTTATTTGGCATCCTAGTAGAAATGGCCATGATCAATGGCACAAAATATCACTGACATCTTCCTCATCATGCCTTTTTACCAATTTGCCATAGATAAAATAGTGAAGGCCTCAAGGTTGTCTGGAATTACAATTGGAACCCCCACCAACATTCCAAACACAGTCGCAACTTGTTGAAAGGTGGCTGCAGATTTCTCTCTCAACATTACACAGAATGGCTAGCCAGCATTGTCATGCGCAGATGTCATATATCTTTCTTCTTTGATGTCATAGAACAATTGTAGGCTAGAAACGTAAAATGGAACATCTATCAGTCTGAGAAAACTTGCTCTGTTTATGAAAAGGTGCACGATTTACCAAGTTGCAAGGAACCCTAAAAGGATATTCTAGCAGAGGCTCATATAGTAATGAAAAAGAGTTTTTGGATACTTAACTGTTTCTCTGCTTCAATGCAAGGATCTTCTTGGTTTCTTCATCTTCAGTAATGTTATCAGCTTTCATGCCATCTAGAAGTATATCTACCTCTTTACGATTTCTAATGTATGCTTTAAGCAAGGTATGATACATCCTCTTATTCACTGGGATAACATTTCTCAATAAACCCACAAATGATTCCACATCTTCCAAACTGCCCATTTGACCTCTCCCTGCTCCATGAATCCTGTTGCCACTCTTCCCCAACTATCTGGAGTGGTTTCTTTACCTTTCTCTGCCAAGTCATTGAGCAATGTCTTGGCTCTTTTACCTAACCTTTCCAGCTATTCAACAATGTAATGGATTTATGACCGTAGGAGAATCTCTCCCGCAGTTGTCCTACATTAGTAAATTGATCATAAATACGAACCCCGGAAGAGCCTACAGTAAATCTGTACATGTACAAAGAACAAAGAAGGGAAACTGAGACCCAATAAATAATTAACAAATACATGAAAAACTTATTTCATGAGATCTATAAATACAAAGGCATTCCATAAACTATGCAAAAGCGTAGAAGGCAACATGTTTCTTGATCGAGCAAAAACAGCACCCATCACCATTCCTAATAATATAAGTGGGAGCATCCTTTGCATATTGAAATGTGCCAATGCAAAAGCTACTGACCTCACCAAAATTGAGCACCAGACAGGCATGTACCTGGTTAAGGAAGGAAGAAGAAACCCACGAAAGACAATCTCCTCCCAGACAGGGGCACAAATGGAAACAACTACAGCATAAAGTGCCATTGCCACTGGATCTCGTGCAACAATTGATTGCTCAACATTTGAGACGGTAATAGGTGTCGAGGGTAACATAGGTAACAAATTTAGGTTGAATTGTGAGAGCCGGTTGACCAGGGGAAACATTAGGCATCCCAAGACACCATCAAATAGCCAATTTCCCTTTAGGGTGAATCTGAACCAATCAGATGAAAGAGGTCGGAACTTTGAGAGGCAGCGATGCAGGATTGCAATTCCAGATATACCTTCAGCCACATCTGTCAAAAGGCTATAAAGAGCTTGTCCTCTGTATGTTAGGACTCCTTTCTGAAACCGGCTGTATGAGCTAGAAATGGAATTATCCAAGATCCTACCAACCAGAATGAAGCGATCCATAGGAGCATCACCTGCATCATCAAATTATCTTCTATTTAAATACTGGTGCTCAGCATTTCTGGCTGGATCATCATTATCAACATGCTTAGTATTCAATGATTGCCAATAATCAGAGTGAACAAATGGACAGAAATAGGAACTTTCACTTCTTTTTATTACTTATTTGCGATCAAATTTGTAGTTTAAACAACATATATGTAAATAAAATACAAATATAACTATAACTATACATATCTATAGTTCATTTTCATATGTTTTTTCTTGCTTTTTCTATTAAAGTTCATGCAGTACAAAACATATAGCGTAAGAAAAAGAGAGGACACAACTTAGACAGTACCATAGCAGTCCCGGAAACGACAACGGAAATACCAGTTCCAAGAAAAAAATTATAGAAAGAAAAATAACCTAAATCTTCAAAAATTGATTTATGATTAATCTCATACCTACTATTGCAATCAATCACCAGTATAACATTGCTCCCAACAAGGTCATTCAATCCAAATATGGGGATCAAAGTCTTAGTTTTGTGCTTTTCAAGAGAACATAAAAGACATAATCAAACACCGACACAAAAAGAAATAGCTATTTTATATGAGATCTGACTGCTACAATTACAATTAGCAAAACTTACCACTTCTGGGGGATCCTCCCCAATTCCAAACAGAATCTCCATTAGCTACCCCTTCCCCTTCGCAGGCATCAAGAGTTAGTCCATGGCGATCCATGATTTGTTCAAGATCTGCAGCTAAGCTTGCAAAATCTAAATAACAAAAATAAGAAGCAAAAAATCAACATCTTGTAAAGGATTAAAATCTAAAGCTCACATGCTTATTAACATATCAACAGAATATACATGGTAATAGATGGATTTAGCTTGATCAACAATCCATCTATCAATAATGAAGCATCAGCCAATGAAATGCATGAACTAAAGAGCTACAACATGTAACCAATCGATCGTTTATTAAATCACCATAAACAGTGCTTGAAGAAACCCTAGATATATCCATGATTTCAGAATTAATTTACAGAGGAAAAAAGAATTCATTAATTCTGTTTTGCCCTAGCAATTTGAGATGTTTTTTTGTACGCGATTTGAGATGTAATTTAAAAAAGAAAAAGGCATAGGCCTTTAGCTTAATTTATTCCCCAAAAAAAGTATGACCTTAAGAGCTACAGCTTGTAACCAACTGATCATTCGATAAACCTCCATAATCAGTGCTCGATGAAATCCTAGATATATCAAAACTAAATTACAAGACATACATATCAAAACTAATTCAATACAGATCTCACTCTTTTCATAAATACTAACTTGTAGCTTTTAAAATCTTACTAAATAACCCTAAAGTACCAGAAAATTGCTTGAAATTACGCATCACATTCATTCATTATATCCATCAATCACACACAACATGATTTACAAGATCAAAAGGTAAGAAAACCTGATTGGTACGACGCATTGCAGCAGCTTGGACAAATTGGCAGTGAAACGGAACCGGCGCTTGGGGTTCTTCACAACACCACACAGATTCCTCCATTTCTGCAACAGCTCCTCCGATGAATGCTTCGAAACTCCCCCAAAATTCTCATTCAAAATTCTCATTCAAGTTTTAAATTAATAAAAAATGTTTTCTAAGTAAATAAATGCAAAATAATTAAAAAACCATAATATGAGACAAAATATTTAGACATAAAAGATGTGGAAAATGAGTTTTTGAATCCATAACAATCCATCTTTAAATATGTATATTTATGATAATACATTTTTTTTCTATTTTAATGCTATTCTTATGAAATCTTAAATTTGACTTTTAATGAATAAAGTTTTATCTATTTAATCCATTATAAATTAGCTTTTGAAATCATACTTATTTTATAATTTTGTAACTAGAGAAGAGTTGTGTGTGTAGCACTATTAGTCGTTGATCTGAATCACAAGTATAATGTCAATAGTTCGAGTCATACTAGAGTTTATAATTGTGATTCCCATCACGATCAATTAGGCTACTAGCAACAATCTTTTGTCTACTTACATTTATTTAAAATACTTCTTTTATTGTACTTACCCACATATGATACTCTTTATTTAACCTTAGACATTCAGAGTAACTCATTGATCTCGTTATACTCATTCTAAAAGTTTTTTGTAACATTTTTTACATCATCTTTAATTAGGATAGGGATGGTCATAGTTCTATTTAGATACTTTTTAACTAAACAGTATAAATAAACATATAACTCAATTTTAATGATTTACTTGTTGAATCATTAAAATACTTTTTAACTAAACCATGAGGTTGAGAAGCTGCTAGCACTCTTTGCCTTGGAAATAGAAATGGCCACATGAAACACAAGTTCTCCCCCCCCCCACCACACATGATCATTAATTTGAATTAGGCAAAAAACACACCACATGATCCTTAATTTGAATTAGGCAAACAACACACCACATGATCATTAATTTGAATTAGGTAAACAACCCACATGAAACACAATTCCCCCCAATTCCTAATTCACTCACTATAAAAGATAACATAAGATTGTTTTCACTTTCATTTTTTCTTTGAGTTTCCTACTGGCTTAAAGAGAACACTATTTTCACAAATTATTCACAAGCAGTTCCTTAACAACTGAGGGAGGAAAATGGTTTATTCTGCTGTTTTCCCACTTCTCTTACTCACCACCTCCTTGCTAATCACCTGTAATGCAAATGATCGCTTCCTAAATTGCATGACCCCACACAAGGCGCTCATCTACGCTCCCCACTCAAAAAACTACACGGAGAGATACTTTGGATCAGTCCAAAATTGGAAACTGTTCAACCACTCTACAACTCCCAAACGTGCCTTAATTTTTACTCCATATACGAAGACGCAAATCAAGTCAGCAGTTCTTTGCTGCAAGAAGAATAACTTGCAGATTCGAGTCAAAAGTAACGGCAACGATTATGAATCCCTTTCTGTCCTAGCTCATGGACAGTACATTATCATCGATCTGGTCAACCATGCCCGGATTGACATCGACATCGAGAAGGAAGAGGCTTACGTTGAGACCGGAACGACGATCGGAGAGCTTTACCCGAGAATCTCCGAGAAAAGTCAGGTCCATGGCTTTCCCGCCGACGCTTGCCCCAGTGTTAGCGTCGGAGGTCACATTAGTGGCGGCGAGTGGGGTCGCTCGTGAGAAAATACAGCCTCGCATCACTTGGGATTTCATCCATCTTGCCACCTTGACTGTACATACATAGTACTCGATACTCGCCCGTCTTCCTTTTTTGGTTCAAAAACTTCTCAAAAATATCAACAATTTTCTTTGGGATCGGCGTCTGCACGTAGTCTGACTTCCCTTTTGAACTAGAAGCCACAATTTTTTTCGCCATTAAGATGTCTTTTGATGACATCTGATCTCCAAACTCAGCATTCTTGACCACCGATTGAATCCAACTATATTCAGTGCAGTTTTGCTTCGTAAGTCTCATCTCAGGGAACTTTTTGTGCATCAAATGAAGCAACTCTGACATTGGTCCGAGGTAACTGATTTTAAAAACGGCTCTGAAAGTATTTTGTTGCTCATTATCTGGCTTAATAAAGACCTGAATGAATAAATCTTTAGGTTTAGGCAAGTTAGGCGCAACACTTTGCCATTTATCGAACAGGTCATGTTGATTCATTAAAACTCACGAATTTGTCCAAAGTGACAACGCTCGGAACGCGAACTAGCCTGAGTTTCCACACGGTGATAATCCCAAAACTCGCTCCCCCGCTTCCACGGATCGCCCAAAATAAATCCTCCCCCATTGTTTTTCTAGTTAGAAGTCTCCCGTTGACATCTATCAAGCGCACATCTATCACATTATCCGCCGCGAGGCCGTATTTTCTCAGGAGCGAGCCCCACCCGCCGCCACTAATGTGACCTCCGACGCCAACACTGGGGCAAGCGCCGGCGGGAAAGCCATGGACCTGACTTTTCTCGGAGATTCTCAGGTAAAGCTCTCCAATCGTCGTTCCGGTCTCAACGTAAGCCTCTTCCTTCTCGATGTCAATCCGGGCATGGTTGACCAGATCGATGATAATGTACTGTCCATGAGCTAGGACAGAAAGGGATTCATAATCGTGGCTGTTACTTTTGACTCGAATCTGCAAGTTATTCTTCTTGCAGCAAAGAACTGCTGACTTGATTTGCGCCTCCGTATATGGAGTAAAAATTAAGACGGGTTTTGGAGTTATAGAGTGGTTGAACAGTCTCCAATTTTGGACTGATCCAAAGTATCTCTCCGTGAAGTTTTTTTAGTGGGGAGCGTAGATGAGCGCCTTGTATGGGGTCATGCAATTTAGGAAGCCATCATTTGCATTACAGGTGATTAGCAAGGAGGTGGTGAGTAAGAGAAGTGGGAAAATAGCAGAATAAACCATTTTCCTCCCTCGGTCGTTAAAGAACTGCTTGTGAATAATTTGTGGGAATAGTGTTCTCTTTAAGCCAGTAGAAAACTCAAAGAAAAGAAGAAAGTGAAAACAATCTTATGTTATCTTTTATAGTGAGTGAATTAGGAATTGGGGGGAATTGGGTTTCATGTGGGTTTACCTAATTCACATTAATGATCATGTGGTGTGTTGTTTACCTAATTCACATTAATGATCATGTGGTGTGTTGTTTACCTAATTCACATTAATGGGACAAAATATATGGATATAAAAAATGTGGAAAATGAGTTTTTGAGTCCATAATAATCTATCTCTAAATATGTATATTTATGATAATACAATTCCTTCTAGTTTTGTTCTTATGCTATTTTTATGAAATCTTAAATGTGATTATTAATGTATAAAGTTTTATCTATTTAATCCATTATAAATTAGCTTTTGAAATCATACTTATTCTATAATTTTGTAATTTGAGCTGAGATGCATGTGTAGTACAATTGTTCGTTGATATGAATCACAAGAATAAAGTCTCTAGTTCGAGTGGTACTAGGGGTTATAATTGTGATTACCATCATGATCAATTTGGCTACTAGCAATACCCTTTTGTTTTTTATATTTATTTAAAATACTTCTTTTTGTGTACTTAACCATATATTATACTTTTTATTTAAACTTTAAACATTCAGAGTTACTCATTGATCTCAGTATACTCATTCTAAAATATATTTGTAACATTTTCTACATCTCGTTATTTAGGTTATTTACACTACTACATTTAAAGTCTAATGCAACACCTAAATTTGTTGCCATAGAGGCCAATCCTGTGGCATCAGGTCTAATGCAACGAAGAACTAATCTAATGCAATGACATTTTCTTTGTATTGCATTAGAGTGACATCTAATGCAACGGGCCGTTTGATGAAATAATGCAACGGTAATTCTCTAATGCAACGATAATGATATATAATACAACGGCTCTTTTGGTTAAATAAAGCAACGGTTCTTTTCTAATGCAACGACTTGTTAGGTGAAATAAAGCAACAATCATTTTCTAATGCAACACTTACAAAAAAAATAATAAGGCAACAGCTACATAATTGTAATAATAACATCGGACATAAAGAGCTAAATAAAATCAATGCAGTCCTTTCTCCGAATAATAGACACACTTTTATTATGTGAGAGCCTAGAGTAAATTAAGTTGATCAGGCAGACACAACTTATGATCTTGCGTTCATCAGAAACATCTCTACCTTTTCTTTCTTATAAACAAGGCTTTGTTTAAAACCACTAGGCCAGGATAAATGAAAATGCATCAGTAAGACTCAAGTCATGGCAAGAATATATAGCATCAGATAGATAACCGCAATTATGTGTCTCCAAGCTATATACTTACTAAAGATGCTCTCGCCTTTTTATAAATGTAAATGGAGGTTCAGGAAAATTTCAGCAGTTAAAGGTGACAATTTAAATGTTAAGGATGAAAGTTTAATCCACTGAGTCATAATCCGCATCATTAGCAAATTTTGGTTCCCAGAATTAAGCTGAAATGGAAGCACTAAAAACAAATAGCTTAAACTTGACAGCAGAGAAACTTCAGTTACTAAAATGAAGGGCAATGATGCCACGAAAGAGCAATAAGGCACTCAAGTTTGTTGATGTATACTCCCTCCGTCCCAGGAAAAGTGTCACCCTTTTAGGGGTGGCACTTTGGTTAAAACCTCCTCGGCAGCTTGGGCCCGGTTTTTCTCTCGTTTGACAACATGCTTAAAGATGTGCTTAATGTATTGTTCGTTTAATGTGTCTGCTTCTTTATCAAGTGAATCGTTATTAACTGTTTGTGTGTTAGTTAATTTATCAGTTGTTAAAGATGCAATGAGAGGATACTCGGAAAGATCGAAGCATTCATTAAGAGCATACGGGAATACATTATTGGCAATGAGTTCGTAATCTTCTGGCGTGAGGCCATCAGATGACTCGAGAGACTCAAATTCAAAGATAATGGACTCAGGATGAGTTTTGACACTGGACTCTAGGACTCGAGAGGTCAGACCAAGTTGTTCGATCATGTTCTTTGTGCTGGGTCCGGAGAAGGTGGCCCAGTTATTGAGTGGCAATGAGCTTGATAGGAGGCGGGGTTTGAAAGGCTTTGTGTCACCGTTCCCAATCATTGCTATCACAGAGTTATCAGAAACAAAATCGATCAGGTCTGGCATCTCGATTTCTTCATTGAAGAGCAGGTGGAGCAGTGGCTCGTTCCAAGCATCGTCTGCGGAGTCTTTTGCTTTTGCCTTGGGCATTACTAGCTCGAATGCAGACTCGTCCCGCTTGTTTAAGGCAGGAGTGTTGACAGAGAGTTTTTCGAGTTCTTCTGCCAAAGAGGGGGTTTTCCCGAACCAAAATTCGTTGTGAATAGTGGTGGTCGTGGGTCCTGGCAGAGGCGGTGTATCGAGAAATGCTCTTCGGACGGGATTTGGCTTGAGGCCTCTGAATCTTGCCAGGTTCCGCTGGAGCTTGTCCATGGTTGTCGGCCAGCTTTGTTTGGCGCTGATCAGCTCTGTTCCCTTTCCTGGATCTTCTTCCAAGTTGCCGGCCTTCTTTGTGAAGTACTTGGTCATGTCGAAGCTGTAAGGACGAAGATCGGAGATTGCGTGCAAGCCTCTTTTGCTATCTGCGGAGCGTTTCCGTGCAGCTCGCTTGTCCTCCGCAATGTGTTCGGGAGTAGGAAAGTATCCCAAGCCATGGAGGGTATTCTGTTCTTTGATATGGATGATTTGTTGGGTACCCTGATGGCGTTTTCCCAAACCGAGCCCCGGGATGTAGTTCATGTGCTTCATCATTTTCATCGGGGGAGGGATCTTGTCCCAAATCAAAGGCAGGTCTATGTGGCATACCTGAGCCTTTGGGCTTTCGATGGTGAATCCTGTTAGCATCATGCCATCATCGTCGTGTTTGATCTCTAAGACCGGGACGCCGTTTGTGTCGGTCCTTTCGGTGACTACGCTATCACCGTAGATGATGGTTAGATCTGTTCCTTGGACGAACTTTACACACTGATGGAGAGTGGATGCCACCCCATTGATCTGGTGTAGCCAAGGGCGTCCCAAAATGGCAGTGAATGTGATCGGGATGTCGATGACTTGGAAATCCGTCGGGACCATTTGTTTTCCGAACCACAGGTTCAAGGTGGCTATTCCCAAGACTGGGCGGGACGTTGAGTCGTATGCCTTGATTGCCTGAGTTGAGGGCTTTAGATCAGTCGCTTTGATCCCTAGCAGATCCATCATTTTGGATGGCAGGACATTCATGGATGATCCCCCATCTACCAAAACTCGAGGGAGACGGCGCTCGTCCAGTTGAGCAGTTATGTAGAGAGGCTCATTGTGGTCGGCCCCAAATTTTGGAAGGTCGAGCTCTGTGAAAGTGATGATGTTCTTTGTAATTAACGTTGCCAATCATACGAACCGCTTCATCGTGTGTCACCGTGATGGGAACCATGGTGCAGGCCGTGCTTTCTTCCAACTTGAGCTTGTGCGGGTAAGATGAAGTGAGTAAGGACCGTGAGCGAGATGTTAGCCCGAGTACGCTTGAGCCGAGTTAAGACAAGATCTTGACCTTTGGGTCCAAGGTTTCAACTTCTTTGGCGTATGGCCCCTTTTCGCCCGTGGCTCGGTATGGGCGGCCTTTTGTCCGCCCGTGGAGGATTCACCGGGATTTGACCGTAACGTGTCGAACGTTCACTTCGGCCTTACTTGTTTTGCTTGTCTCCCCTATTTACGTAGTGGGAGGACCCCGATTGGCGTAGGGCCGTACCGCGCATTTCAATTCGTTCACTTTCATAGCTTTTGTGGGGACGTCCACGGTGGCTTTGAGGTCTTCCCAAGACAGGGTATCGGGACTTTTGGGCCTTCGGTGGCGGTGCGGAGCTCGTCCCAGTGATCATGGAGCGGACGTTGCCATGGCCTTGTGCGAACTAGGCCGGGAGACTTGGCTGGAGTAGATGACGTAGTAGTCAAACTTTCCTGAGGGTTCTCCAAGGGTTCCGACTGTGGGATCACCGGATTCATACCTCTCCTTCAGTTTTTGTTGAGAAGATGGCTTCTTCTTTCTTCGAGGATGTCCCTCGTTCATTTCATCTGGAATTCCATTTCCGGACAAGCACCGCAATCGCAGACGTCCCACCGAGATGTGTCCGTTGTTTGGCGGTGGTACCGGACCTCGGGGAGGCCGAATGGGCGAGCTTTCCGGAGGGTCTGTGGCCTTATGTCATAACCGCATGGTTCATACGAGGGCAACAGGTTGACTTACGGGAGACAATGAGAGATGTTAGAAGCCTGCAGGAGCGCCATGACTTTGGAAGCCCCAGGTAGTTGGGTGGCTAATGTCCCGAAGTGGTGCATAGCGCCTTCGATCCAGGCTTGTTGTTCACCTTGGCATTTCTCAATAGCCATGAGGACCTGCCAAACTTCTTCCAATGTTGGGAAATTTCTTGGGGGTAAGGTCCCATTCTCATCGTTGTTATCCACTGACTTGGCCATGGGGAATTGACGGACTGTCCTGGTGACAGAGCTGGGAAGAAAGTTGGACCTTGCGGCTTTGACACGGGGAGATGGGTTCCTGGGTACTCTCGATCACTCTCTGTTAGCTGGAGGGGGTGACGGGCAAGGTTTAGACACAGGAATGGCCTCACGGGATAAAAGGGGGAAAGCTCACGTGGCATGCGGTTTCCGTTTCTTTTATATATTTTTTTTGTTTTAATTTACTTAAAACATGTTTTCTCAGAGTCCTAGGTAGGTTGGAAAAGATTGCTCTTCTTTTTCGCAACTATGCTAGATCCTGGGTCAGTGGAGACCATCTGTGCAGCTATAAGCCCCTCGTTTTGCACCTGTATTTCGACATCCCAGGGTGGACAGCCCCGGGCGAGGGTCCTATAGGGCAAGCGGTTGCTCGGTCCTTAGGTTCGATTTTTCTAAAAGAAAAATCGAACCTAAGGACCGAGCCTGTCATGTTCGTTTTGATGCGTTAGCCATGTGAATAGTGAACCGAGCCGGCCACTGAGTCAAGATCAGGTCAAGAGTTCGGCATGACCTCTCTTTACCTTGCTTGCGCAAGGGATCTGTGACGTTAGGCGTTGGCTGGGTCATATTGTCATGGCTGACGTATCAAAGGCGTGATGACATGGTGTCATGTGAGCATGGATGTATATCCGGGACGGAACATCGTCTGGGTGTAGCTTCGGAAATCAAGATCGGGTCAAGATTTTAGCATGACCTTTCATCGCTTTGCTTGCGCAAGGGATCTTGAGTTTCGAGCCTTGACTCAGAAAATGGCCGGCATGGTATATGTATCCAGGCTGTATGACACGGACTGGGTAAAAACCAACCGAGTCTGGACAGAGTGTGACTCAAGACTCAAACGTGCAGGGTTGACGCTTGGCTAGGATGGGATGTTTGGAATGATCCCGTGCGCATCTGAGAGGCCTAGGAAGACCAAACAGACTGCAACTGAGACCACTCCGGGTTAAGGGTTGTAGTGTGCAGTGTATCCGAGGCAGCAGTGCGCGTAGCGTGCGGTGTAACCGAGGCAGCAGTGTGAGTAGTGTGCGGTGTAACCGAGGCAGCAGTGCGAGTAGTGTGCGGTCTCTAAAATTCTTTTTCTGAGTAAAACAGAAGTTTTTGAAGAATTTTAAATGTATGCACAGATGTATATTGATGCATTTTTTTTGTATTTTTATTTTTTTTTGTAAAATAAAAATGAAGCACGTGCACACACACACAACAGTTAAAGAAAGGGGTAAAATGAAAGTTTGACCCTCATCATCGTTTTAAAAATCTTTTGTTTTGTTTAAAAAGATTTTAAAACAAAAAGATCCCCAGCAGAGTCGCCAACTGAAATTACCCGGATCCGAGAGGCAGCGCGTTCGCGCCCCGGCATCTGGCATTTCGCCGCTTTGCAGCGTTTTTTCGTTGGTGGAGGTGTCTCGCTGTGTTTTGCTTTGTAGAGTCACCACGCCGTTTTTATTATTAAGCCCAAAACATTGAAAAAGGGCATCAATTTAAAAATAATAATAAACTGTTTTTGTGTGATGAGATTTTGAGTTCGGAGGTCAGATGACTCCTCGGGAAGAGAATATTAGAATCTTAGAGCTCACCCGAGTCGCCTCGTAAAAACGAGTCTTTCGGATACCCCTAATATTCTTTAACTGTTGTGTGTGTGTGTGTGCTTTTAAAAATGCATGCTGTATCGGATGTCTACATTGTACACTACGTATTGAAATGTATTGAAATAGTAATGGAAGGAAGCCTTACCAATGTTGGTTCGTGTCTGTCTTCCGCTGGGGAATAGTGTTTGAGGATGGAATGATGTTCCGGCACGGACCGGGATTGCTTCGGGAGGGGCCGGTTGTCTGCGGACAGAGTTTCGGCGTGAGTTGAGATTGTAGGCTGCGTTCGGGCAGAGGTTCGGCGTGCGTTGGGATGGCAGTAGTCACTCGGGCAGAGTTTCGGCGTGCGTTCAAGCTGCCGGTTTGACTCGGAAAGAGCCGGGACACCTTGGGAAAGACCAGGCAAGGCCTCGGAGTACCACGAGGGGCCTCAGAGTACCTTGAGAGTGCCTCGGGGCAGCGCGGGAGCATCGCGGGAGCGCTCGAAGAGGCTTCGAAGCACCACGAGGGGGCTCGGAAGGCCTCGGAAGGATCCGAAAGGGGCCGGGATTGCCCCGAAGGGTCTTAGAGGGGAGCCTGAAGGCTAAGGGAAGAAGAGAGAAGAGGGAGGTGTGAATGAAATGGGAGGGGGAGCCCTCTATTTATAGTGGTAGATTTCGTGCAAAGAGGTCCGTACGGACCTCCTAGGTTATCCAGAATTTTAGTTTTCCTCGTTTTGAGGGAATCTGTAATAATTGTGAATATTCTGGAATGATGGTGTCCCCTGTGCAAAGAGGTCCGTACGGACCAACCATTCATGAGGGTAATGATTTTCTCCGGGATTTGAGGGAATATTGTGGACTTTAAGGGGATTCAGTAATTATTGCAACAAAGAGGTCCGTACGGACCTTATTTGCTTTTTCAATTTCCTGAAAATTCCCAAAAGGTCATTTTGTCCCTTTTTATCCCAGAGAGGCTCTTCCCTTGGTTTGGCTGAGGGTTTTTTGAGGGTTTTGAGTGCCATAGGTCTTCGAGACTGTGTTTGTGAGTCTGCGGTGTTTCCCATGTGCTCGGAAGAGGGTGATCCAGATTGGGGTACTTACATATGGGAGGAGTAATATGAGGACTGGGTGCATGAAGAAAGATATTTATCATAGAAGGAGAAAAAGAAATGGTTTTCCCTCGAACACAAACTTTTTCAAAGTTCTCTGACCTTGTATCTTGGATAGATTGTAAAAGGCTCGCATAGAATTCACTCACAAGAGAGGGATAATAGTTGTGGGGATAGGTGACAGAATAAAGAAGACCTTTTTCCCTTTAATATCTTGACATGCCTACCTCCTCAAAAGATTTGTCTATCACTCTTTCAACTAAAAATCCTTTCTTTCTGAAAAACGCAAATCTTTCCTTCACAGCCTTAGTCATGAATTTCTCAAGGGAATGAGGACTTACCTTCCTTGAAGATGGTTTAGACCTTGGGGAATGCCTTGACACATGCAATGGAGACACAGAAGAGCTGGATTTTCTTTGGCTTACCCTCCTTGGTGAAGGAGCAGATGTGATCACATCTTCAGCTGCATCTTCCTTTTCAGCTTCAAGCTCTTCTCTTCCCAATTTGAAGGTTTCATCCTCAGCTTCATCATCATCTGACCCTATGTCCGAAGCTTGTGCAGATATAGAGGCAGCAGCCTCAGCCTTTGACTTCCTCATTTTGCCTTTTCCTTTCCTTAGATCCAAAAGAGCTTGGAGGGGGATGTGCTCATCCTCATCATCATCTTTTTCATGAGCACAAGCTGAGGGGAATCCACCAGAATACCAGTTTCCAGGAGAGGATTGAGAGGGGGCTACAGATGGATAGATAGTGGGAGATGGAGTTGGGGATGAGGTAGCACCAACAGTAGCATGGGTAGGAGACAGAGGAGGAGCTGCAATACCTCTAGAAAGCATGTCATTTGGGGTAACGATGACATGTGGAAATATATCATCCATAGCTTGAGAGGCGGAATCAATGATTTCTTCAGTGGCTTCCTTCAATTCTTCAATCTCTTCTGATTGAGCCATCCTTGACACTACCTCAAAAGCTTCAGCGTCATCAGACTCACCAGACTCACTAGAATAAACAGAGAGATCCATATACTTCATTCATTGAGGCTGAGGTTTAGCTTTTCCAGACGAGCTTCCAGAGCCACTTGCAGCTGTTTTGCCCCTTTTTCTCTTTAAGTCGGCTGAGGGATCATAGTCTTCATCGACTCCCTCAATGAAATCTGGTTCAGCCATGTTAGGGTGAACCTTGGGAGTATACTCAGACATATTAGGTGAGAATCCCCTTTGTCGGAGTGACCAGTTGGGGCCTTTCCCCAAGCCAGCAACCGCACCAATAGCCTACAAGTCAACGGGGTTGTCTGCATCAATGGCATTGTCCGGAGCTCCGGGGAAAGACATGGAGACCGGAGTAGCTTCGGCATCAACAAACAGTTCGACGGCACCTTCGGTTTGGGCCGCCGGAGATGGAGGGGGTGAGACAGCGCCGGTAGGAGAGGATGGACGGGATTGTGATGCCATGGTTTTAGATTAATAAAAATGTTTTCTAAGTAAATACCTGAAAAATAATAATAAAACAAAAATATAGGACAAAATATATAGACATAAACGATGTGGAAAATGAGTTTTTGAGTCCATAACAATCCATCTTTATATATGTATATTTACGATAATACCTTTCTTTCTATATTTGTTTTTATAATTTTCTTATGAAATCTTAAATGTAATTATTAATGTTTAAAGTTTTATTTAATTATTCCATTAAAAATTAGCTATTGAAATGATACTTATTCTATAATTTTGTAATTTTACCAGAGTTGCGTGTGTAGCACAATTGGTCAGTGATCTGAATCACAAATATAACGTCACAACTTCGAGTCGTACTAGAGGTTATAATCGTGATTCCCATCACGATCAATTAGGTTACTAGCAATACTCTTTTTTTTACATTTATTTAAATAACTTCTTTTATTGTACTTACCTACATATTATACTTTTTATTTAAACGTTAAACATTCAGAGTAACTCATTGATCTCGTTATACTCATTCTAAAAGTTTTTTTGTAACATTTTTTACGTCATCTTTATTAAGGACAGGTATGTTCGTGGTTCTATTTAGAAACTTTTTAACTAACCGAAAAAAAAAAAAAACATATACCTCAATTTTAATGCTTTAATAGTCCAAAACAAGATAAAATTCTAGTAAACTCAAATTATCATAGGAAAAGTTTGCCGATAAAAATTAAATACGGAGAAAGAGTAGCGAAATAAATAATTGAGTCCTTAACTTTCTATTCTTTTACAGAAAGAATTTTACGGTCTCATTCTGGACAATGATTCAAAACACATTTATATTTCCGCATTTTAATAATTATATTTTTAAATCGAACTCTTCCTTATAGATGTATTTGGTAAATATATACTTATAAGTTTTATTGTATGTTTTAAATTAATAAAAAATGTATTCTAAGTAAATAGCTGAAATATAATTATAAAACCAAAATATGGGACATAATATATGGACATGAAAGATGTGAAAAATGAGTTTTTGAGTCCATAACAATCCATCTTTAAATATGTATATTTATGATTATACATTTCTTTCTATTTTTGGTTCTTATGCAATTCTTAGGAAATCTTAAATGTCATTATTAATGTATAAAGTTTTATCTATTTAATCCGTTATAAAATAACTTTTGAAATCCTACATACTCTATAATTTTGTAATTTTCGCAGAGTTACGTATGTAGCACAATTTATCGTTGATCCGAATCACAAGTATAATGTCACTAGTTCGAGTCGTACTAGAGGATATAATCGTGATTCCCATCAAGATCAATTAGGCTACTAGCAATACACTATTTTCTTAAATTTGTTTGAAATACTTCTTTTATTGTACTTACCCAGATATTATACATTTTATTTAAATTTAAACAGTCCGAGTAACTCATTGATCTCATTATACTCACTCTAAAAGTTTTTTGTAACAATTTTTACATCATCTTTATTTAGGATAGGGATGTTCATATTCTATTTGCACACTTTTTAACTAAACCGAAAAAATAAACATATACCTATATTTTAATGATTAACTCGTTGAAACAAAATAAAACTCAAGTACACTCAAATTATCTAGGGAAAGATTGCCAATAAAAATTAAATATGAAGAAAGAATAGCAAAATAAATAATTGAGTCCTTAACTTTCTCTTCTATTACAAAAAGACTTTCAGGTCTCATTTTGGGCAATAATTCCAAACTCATTTCTTTTTTCGTGATTTTTATTTTATTTTTTAAACCTAACTTTTCCTTATAGATGTATTTGGTAAATATATAATTAAAAGTTTTTTATGCATGCTTTAAATTAATAAAAATATTTTCTAAGTAAATACCTGAAAAATAATAATAAAACAAAAATATGGGACAAAATATATAGACATAAAAGATGTGGAAAATGAGTTTTTTAGTACACAACAATCCATCTTTATATATGTATATTTACGATAATACCTTTCTTTCTATATTTGTTCTTATAATTTTCTTATAAATCATAAATGTGATTATTAATGTTTAAAGTTTTATTTATTTATTCCATTACAAATTAGCAATTGAAATTATACTTATTCTATAATTTTGTAATTTTACCAGAGTTGCGTGTGTAGCACAATTGGTCAGTGATCTGAATCACAAATATATCGTCACAATTTCGAGTCGTACTAGAGGTTATAATCGTGATTCCCATCATGATCAATTAGGTTACTAGCAATACTCTTTTTTTTTCATTTATTTAAATAACTTCTTTTATTGTACTTACCTACATATTATACTTTTTATTTAAACGTTAAACATTCAGAGTAACTCATTGATCTCATTATACTCATTCTAAAAGTTTTTTTGTAACATTTTTACATCATCTTTATTAAGGACATGTATGTTCGTGGTTCAATTTAGAAACTTTTTAACTAACCGAAAAAAAAAACATATACCTCAATTTTAATGCTTTAATAGTCCAAAACAAGATAAAATTCTAGTAAACTCAAATTATCATAGGAAAAGTTTGCTGATAAAAATTAAATACGGAGAAAGAGTAGCCAAATAAATAATTGAGTCCTTAACTTTCTCTTCTTTTACAAAAAGAATTTTACGGTCTCAGTCTGGACAATGATTCAAAACTCATTTATGTTTCCGCAATTTAATAATTATATTTTTAAATCGAACTCTTCCTTATAGATGTATTTGGTAAATATATACTTATAAGTTTTATTGTATGTTTTAAATTAATTAAATATGTATTCTAAGTAAATAGCTGAAATATAATTATAAAACCAAAATATGGGACATAATATATGGACATGAAAGATGTGGAAAATGAGTTTTTTAGTCCATAACAATCCATCTTTAAATATGTATATTTATGATTATACATTTCTTTCTATTTTTTGTTTTTATGCTATTCTTAGGAAATCTTAAATGTCATTATTAATGTATAAAGTTTTATCTAATTAATCCGTTATAAAATAGCTTTTGAAATCCTACATACTCTGTAATTTTGTAATATTCGCAGAGTTACGTGTGTAGCACAATTTGTCGTTGATCTGAATCACAAGTATAATGTCACTTGTTCGAGTCGTACTAGAGGATATAATCGTGATTCCCATCACGATCAATTAGGCTACTAGCAATACACTATTTTCTTAAATTTGTTTTAAATACTTGTTTTATTGTTCTTACCCAGATATTATACATTTTATTTAAATTTAAACAATCCGAGTAACTCATTGATCTCATTATACTCACTCTAAAAGTTTTTTGTATCTTTTTTTTTACATCATCTTTATTTAGGATAGGGATGTTCATAGTTCTATTTACACACTTTTTAACTAAACCGAAAAAATAAACATATACCTATATTTTTATGATTAACTAGTTGAAACAAAATAAAACTCGAGTACACTCAAATTATCTAGGGAAAGTTTGCCAATAAAAATTAAATATGCAGAAAGAATAGCAAAATAAATAATTGAGTCCTTAACTTTCTCTTCTATTACAAAAAGACTTTCAGGTCTCATTTTGGGCAATAATTCCAAACTCATTTCTTTTTTCGATATTTTTATTTTATTTTTTAAACCTAACTTTTCCTTATAGATGTATTTGGTAAATATATAATTAAAAGTTTTTTATGCATGTTTTAAATTAATAAAAATATTTTCTAAGTAAATAGCTGAAAAATAATAATAAAACAAAAATATGGGACAAAATATATAGACATAAAATATGTGGAAAATGAGTTTTTGAGTCCATAACTATCCATCTTTATATATGTACATTTACGATAATACCTTTCTTTCTATATTTGTTCTTATACTTTTATTATGAAATCTTAAATGTGATTATTAATGTTTAAAGTTTTATTTATTTATTCCATTAAAAATTAGCTATTGAAATTATACTTATTCTATAATTTTGTAATTTTACCAGAGTTGCGTGTGTAGCACAATTGGTCAGTGATCTGAATCACAAATATAACGTCACAAGTTCGAGTCGTACAAGAGGTTATAATCGTGATTCCCATCACGATCAATTAGGTTACTAGCAATACTCTTTTGGTTTTTTTTACATTTATTTAAACAACTTCTTTTATTGTACTTACCTACATATTATACTTTTTATTTAAACATTAAACATTCATAGTAACTCATTGATCTCATTATACTCATTCTAAAAGTTTTTTTGTAACATTTTTTACATCATCTTTGTTAAGGACATGTATGTTCGTGGTTCAATTTAGAAACTTTTTAACTAACCGAAAAAAAACATATACCTCAATTTTAATGCTTTAATAGTCCAAAACAAGATAAAATTCTAGTAAACTCAAATTATCATAGGAAAAGTTTGCCGATAAAAATTAAATATGGAGAAAGAGTAGCAAAATAAATAATTGAGTCCTTAACTTTCTCTTCCTTTACAGAAGGAATTTTACGGTCTCATTCTGGACATTGATTCAAAACTCATTTATGTTTCCACATTTTAATAATTATATTTTTAAATCGAACTCTTCCTTATAGATGTATTTGGTAAATATATACTTATAAGTTTTATTGTATGTTTTAAATTAATAAAAAATGTATTCTAAGTAAATAGCTGAAATATAATTATAAAACCAAAATATGGGACATAATATATGGACATGAAAGATGTGGAAAATGAGTTTTTGAGTCCATAACAATCCATCTTTAAATATGTATATTTATGATTATTCATTTCTTTCTATTGTTTGTTCTTATGCTATTCTTAGGAAATCTTAAATGTCATTATTAATGTATAAAGTTTTATCTATTTAATCCGTTACAAAATAACATATGAAATACTACATACTCTATAATTTTAAAATTTTCGCAGAGTTACGTGTGTAGCACAATTTGTCATTGATCCGAATCACAAGTATAATGTCACTAGTTCGAGTCGTAGTAGAGGATATAATCGTGATTCCCATCACGATTAATTAGGCTACTAGCAATACACTATTTTCTTAAATTTGTTTTAAATACTTATTTTATTGTACTTACCCATATATTATTTATTTTATTTATATTTAAAAAGTCCGAGTAACTCATTGATCTCATTATACTCACTCTAAAAGTTTTTTGTAACATTTTTTTATATCATCTTTATTTAGGATAGGGATGTTTATAGTTCTATTTACACACTTTTTAACTAAACCGAAAAAATAAACATATACCTATATTTTTATGATTAACTAGTTGAAACAAAATAAAACTCAAGTACACTCAAATTATCTAGGGAAAGTTTGCCAATAAAATTTAAATATGCAGAAATAATAGCAAAATAAATAATTGAGTCCTTAACTTTCTCTTCTATTACAAAAAGACTTTCAGGTCTCATTTTGGGCAATAATTCAAAACTCATTTCTTTTTTCGTGATTTTTATTTTATTTTTTAAACCTAACTTTTCCTTATAGATGTATTTGGTAAATATATAATTAAAAGTTTTTTATGCATGTTTTAAATTAATAAAAATATTTTCTAAGTAAATAGCTGAAAAATAATAATAAAACAAAAATATGGGACAAAATATATAGACATAAAAGATGTGGAAAATGAGTTTTTGAGTCCATAACTATCCATCTTTATATATGTACATTTACGATAATACCTTTCTTTCTATATTTGTTCTTATACTTTTATTATGAAATCTTAAATGTGATTATTAATGTTTAAAGTTTTATTTATTTATTCCATTAAAAATTAGCTATTGAAATTATACTTATTCTATAATTTTGTAATTTTACCAGAGTTGCGCGTGTAGCACAATTGGTCAGTGATCTGAATCACAAATATAACGTCACAAGTTCGAGTCGTACTAGAGGTTATAATCGTGATTCCCATCACGATCAATTAGGTTACTAGCAATACTCTTTTGTTTTTTTGTTTTATACATTTATTTAAATAACTTCTTTTATTGTACTTACCTACATATTATACTTTTTATTTAAACGTTAAACATTCAGAGTAACTCATTGATCTCATTATATTCATTCTAAAATTTTTTTGTAACATTTTTTACATCATCTTTATTAAGGACATGTATGTTCGTGGTTCAATTTAGAAACTTTTTAACTAACCGAAAAAAAAACATATACCTCAATTTTAATGCTTAAATAGTCCAAAACAAGATAAAATTCTAGTAAACTCAAATTATCATAGGAAAAGTTTGCCGATAAAAATTAAATACGGAGAAAGAGTAGCCAAATAAATAATTGAGTCCTTAACTTTCTCTTCTTTTACAAAAAGAATTTTACGGTCTCATTCTGGACAATGATTCAAAACTCATTTATGTTTCCGCAATTTTAATAATTATATTTTTAAATCGAACTCTTCCTTATAGATGTATTTGGTAAATATATACTTATAAGTTTTATTGTATGTTTTAAATTAATTAAATATGTATTCTAAGTAAATAGCTGAAATATAATTATAAAACCAAAATATGGGACATAATATATGGACATGAAAGATGTGGAAAATGAGTTTTTGAGTCCATAACAATCCATCTTTAAATATGTATATTTATGATTATACATTTCTTTCTATTTTTTGTTTTTATGCTATTCTTAGGAAATCTTAAATGTCATTATTAATGTATAAAGTTTTATCTAATTAATCCGTTATAAAATAGCTTTTGAAATCCTACATACTCTATAATTTTGTAATATTCGCAGAGTTACGTGTGTAGCACAATTTGTCGTTGATCTGAATCACAAGTATAATGTCACTTGTTCGAGTCGTACTAGAGGATATAATCGTGATTCCCATCACGATCAATTAGGCTACTAGCAATACACTATTTTCTTAAATTTGTTTTAAATACTTGTTTTATTGTTCTTACCGGGATATTATACATTTTATTTAAATTTAAACAGTCCGAGTAACTCATTGATCTCATTATACTCACTCTAAAAGTTTTTTGTATCTTTTTTTTACATCATCTTTATTTAGGATAGGGATGTTCATAGTTCTATTTACACACTTTTTAACTAAACCGAAAAAATAAACATATACCTATATTTTTATGATTAACTAGTTGAAACAAAATAAAACTCGAGTACACTCAAATTATCTAGGGAAAGTTTGCCAATAAAAATTAAATATGCAGAAAGAATAGCAAAATAAATAATTGAGTCCTTAACTTTCTCTTCTATTACAAAAAGACTTTCAGGTCTCATTTTGGGCGATAATTCAAAACTCATTTCTTTTTTCGTGATTTTTATTTTATTTTTAAACCTAACTTTTCCTTATAGATGTATTTGGTAAATATATAATTAAAAGTTTTTTATGCATGTTTTAAATTAATAAAAATATTTTCTAAGTAAATAGCTGAAAAATAATAATAAAACAAAAATATGGGACAAAATATATAGACATAAAAGATGTGGAAAATGAGTTTTTGAGTCCATAACTATCCATCTTTATATATGTACATTTACGATAATACCTTTCTTTCTATATTTGTTCTTATACTTTTATTATGAAATCTTAAATGTGATTATTAATGTTTAAAGTTTTATTTATTTATTCCATTAAAAATTAGCTATTGAAATTATGCTTATTCTATAATTTTGTAATTTTACCAGAGTTGCGTGTGTAGCACAATTGGTCAGTGATCTGAATCACAAATATAACGTCACAAGTTCGAGTCGTACAAGAGGTTATAATCGTGATTCCCATCACGATCAATTAGGTTACTAGCAATACTCTTTTGTTTTTTCTTACATTTATTTAAATAACTTCTTTTATTGTACTTGCCTACATATTATACTTTTTATTTAAACGCTAAACATTCAGAGTAACTCATTGATCTCAATATACTCATTCTAAATTTTTTTTGTAACATTTTTTACATCATCTTTATTAAGGACATGTATGTTCGTGGTTCAATTTAGAAACTTTTTAACTAACCGAAAAAAAAACATATACCTCAATTTTAATGCTTAAATAGTCCAAAACAAGATAAAATTCTAGTAAACTCAAATTATCATAGGAAAAGTTTGCCGATAAAAATTAAATACGGAGAAAGAGTAGCCAAATAAATAATTGAGTCCTTAACTTTCTCTTCTTTTACAAAAAGAATTTTACGGTCTCATTTTGGACAATGATTCAAAACTCATTTATGTTTCCGCAATTTTAATAATTATATTTTTAAATCGAACTCTTCCTTATAGATGTATTTGGTAAATATATACTTATAAGTTTTATTGTATGTTTTAAATTAATTAAATATGTATTCTAAGTAAATAGCTGAAATATAATTATAAAACCAAAATATGGGACATAATATATGGACATGAAAGATGTGGAAAATGAGTTTTTGAGTCCATAACAATCCATCTTTAAATATGTATATTTATGATTATACATTTCTTTCTATTTTTTGTTTTTATGCTATTCTTAGGAAATCTTAAATGTCATTATTAATGTATAAAGTTTTATCTATTTAATCCGTTATAAAAAAGCTTTTGAAATCCTACATACTCTATAATTTTGTAATATTCGCAGAGTTACGTGTGTAGCACAATTTGTCGTTGATCTGAATCACAAGTATAAGGTCACTTGTTCGAGTCGTACTAGAGGATATAATCGTGATTCCCATCACGATCAATTAGGCTACTAGCAATAAACTATTTTCTTAAATTTGTTTTAAATACTTGTTTTATTGTTCTTACCCAGATATTATACATTTTATTTAAATTTAAACAGTCCGAGTAACTCATTGATCTCATTATACTCACTCTAAAAGTTTTTTGTATCTTTTTTTTTACATCATCTTTATTTAGGATAGGGATGTTCATAGTTCTATTTAAACACTTTTTAACTAAACCGAAAAAATAAACATATACCTATATTTTTATGATTAACTAGTTGAAACAAAATAAAACTCGAGTACACTCAAATTATCTAGGGAAAGTTTGCCAATAAAAATTAAATATGCAGAAAGAATAGCAAAATAAATAATTGAGTCCTTAACTTTCTCTTCTATTACAGAAAGACTTTCAGGTCTCATTTTGGGCAATAATTCAAAACTCATTTCTTTTTTCGTGATTTTTATTTTATTTTTTAAACCTAACTTTTCCTTATAGATGTATTTGGTAAATATATAATTAAAAGTTTTTTATGCATGTTTTAAATTAATAAAAATATTTTCTAAGTAAATAGCTGAAAAATAATAATAAAACAAAAATATGTTACAAAATATATAGACATAAAAGATGTGGAAAATGAGTTTTTGAGCCCATAACTATCCATCTTTATATATGTACATTTACGATAATACCTTTCTTTCTATATTTGTTCTTATACTTTTATTATGAAATCTTAAATGTGATTATTAATGTTTAAAGTTTTATTTATTTATTCCATTAAAAATTAGCTATTGAAATTATGCTTATTCTATAATTTTGTAATTTTACCAGAGTTGCGTGTGTAGCACAATTGGTCAGTGATCTGAATCACAAATATAACGTCACAAGTTCGAGTCGTACAAGAGGTTATAATCGTGATTCCCATCACGATCAATTAGGTTACTAGCAATACTCTTTTGTTTTTTCTTACATTTATTTAAATAACTTCTTTTATTGTACTTGCCTACATATTATACTTTTTATTTAAACGCTAAACATTCAGAGTAACTCATTGATCTCAATATACTCATTCTAAATTTTTTTTGTAACATTTTTTACATCATCTTTATTAAGGACATGTATGTTCGTGGTTCAATTTAGAAACTTTTTAACTAACCGAAAAAAAAACATATACCTCAATTTTAATGCTTAAATAGTCCAAAACAAGATAAAATTCTAGTAAACTCAAATTATCATAGGAAAAGTTTGCCGATAAAAATTAAATACGGAGAAAGAGTAGCCAAATAAATAATTGAGTCCTTAACTTTCTCTTCTTTTACAAAAAGAATTTTACGGTCTCATTCTGGACAATGATTCAAAACTCATTTATGTTTCCGCAATTTTAATAATTATATTTTTAAATCGAACTCTTCCTTATAGATGTATTTGGTAAATATATACTTATAAGTTTTATTGTATGTTTTAAATTAATTAAATATGTATTCTAAGTAAATAGCTGAAATATAATTATAAAACCAAAATATGGGACATAATATATGGACATGAAAGATGTGGAAAATGAGTTTTTGAGTCCATAACAATCCATCTTTAAATATGTATATTTATGATTATACATTTCTTTCTATTTTTTGTTTTTATGCTATTCTTAGGAAATCTTAAATGTCATTATTAATGTATAAAGTTTTATCTATTTAATCCGTTATAAAAAAGCTTTTGAAATCCTACATACTCTATAATTTTGTAATATTCGCAGAGTTACGTGTGTAGCACAATTTGTCGTTGATCTGAATCACAAGAATAAGGTCACTTGTTCGAGTCGTACTAGAGGATATAATCGTGATTCCCATCACGATCAATTAGGCTACTAGCAATAAACTATTTTCTTAAATTTGTTTTAAATACTTGTTTTATTGTTCTTACCCGGATATTATACATTTTATTTAAATTTAAACAGTCCGAGTAACTCATTGATCTCATTATACTCACTCTAAAAGTTTTTTGTATCTTTTTTTTTACATCATCTTTATTTAGGATAGGGATGTTCATAGTTCTATTTAAACACTTTTTAACTAAACCGAAAAAATAAACATATACCTATATTTTTATGATTAACTAGTTGAAACAAAATAAAACTCGAGTACACTCAAATTATCTAGGGAAAGTTTGCCAATAAAAATTAAATATGCAGAAAGAATAGCAAAATAAATAATTGAGTCCTTAACTTTCTCTTCTATTACAGAAAGACTTTCAGGTCTCATTTTGGGCAATAATTCAAAACTCATTTCTTTTTTCGTGATTTTTATTTTATTTTTTAAACCTAACTTTTCCTTATAGATGTATTTGGTAAATATATAATTAAAAGTTTTTTATGCATGTTTTAAATTAATAAAAATATTTTCTAAGTAAATAGCTGAAAAATAATAATAAAACAAAAATATGTTACAAAATATATAGACATAAAAGATGTGGAAAATGAGTTTTTGAGCCCATAACTATCCATCTTTATATATGTACATTTACGATAATACCTTTCTTTCTATATTTGTTCTTATACTTTTATTATGAAATCTTAAATGTGATTATTAATGTTTAAAGTTTTATTTATTTATTCCATTAAAAATTAGCTATTGAAATTATGCTTATTCTATAATTTTGTAATTTTACCAGAGTTGCGTGTGTAGCACAATTGGTCGCTGATCTCAATCACAAATATAACGTCACAAGTTCGAGTCGTACAAGAGGTTATAATCGTGATTCCCATCACGATCAATTAGGTTACTAGCAATACTCTTTTGTTTTTTCTTACATTTATTTAAATAACTTCTTTTATTGTACTTGCCTACATATTATACTTTTTATTTAAACGCTAAACATTCAGAGTAACTCATTGATCTCAATATACTCATTCTAAATTTTTTTTGTAACATTTTTTACATCATCTTTATTAAGGACATGTATGTTCGTGGTTCAATTTAGAAACTTTTTAACTAACCGAAAAAAAAACATATACCTCAATTTTAATGCTTAAATAGTCCAAAACAAGATAAAATTCTAGTAAACTCAAATTATCATAGGAAAAGTTTGCCGATAAAAATTAAATACGGAGAAAGAGTAGCCAAATAAATAATTGAGTCCTTAACTTTCTCTTCTTTTACAAAAAGAATTTTACGGTCTCATTCTGGACAATGATTCAAAACTCATTTATGTTTCCGCAATTTTAATAATTATATTTTTAAATCGAACTCTTCCTTATAGATGTATTTGGTAAATATATACTTATAAGTTTTATTGTATGTTTTAAATTAATTAAATATGTATTCTAAGTAAATAGCTGAAATATAATTATAAAACCAAAATATGGGACATAATATATGGACATGAAAGATGTGGAAAATGAGTTTTTGAGTCCATAACAATCCATCTTTAAATATGTATATTTATGATTATACATTTCTTTCTATTTTTTGTTTTTATGCTATTCTTAGGAAATCTTAAATGTCATTATTAATGTATAAAGTTTTATCTATTTAATCCGTTATAAAATAGCTTTGGAAATCCTACACACTCTATAATTTTGTAATATTCGCAAGTATAATGTCACTTGTTCGAGTCGTACTAGAGGATATAATCGTGATTCCCATCACGATCAATTAGGCTACTAGCAATACACTATTTTCTTAAATTTGTTTTAAATACTTGTTTTATTGTTCTTACCCAGATATTATACATTTTATTTAAATTTAAACAGTCCGAGTAACTCATTGATCTCATTATACTCACTCTAAAAGTTTTTTGTATCTTTTTTTTTTACATCATCTTTATTTAGGATAGGGATGTTCATAGTTCTATTTACACACTTTTTAACTAAACCGAAAAAATAAACATATACCTATATTTTTATGATTAACTAGTTGAAACAAAATAAAACTCGAGTACACTCAAATTATCTAGGGAAAGTTTGCCAATAAAAATTAAATATGCAGAAAGAATAGCAAAATAAATAATTGAGTCCTTAACTTTCTCTTCTATTACAAAAAGACTTTCAGGTCTCATTTTGGGCAATAATTCCAAACTCATTTCATTTTTCGTGATTTTTATTTTATTTTTTAAACCTAACTTTTCCTTATAGATGTATTTGGTAAATATATAATTAAAAGTGTTTTATGCATGTTTTAAATTAATAAAAATATTTTCTAAGTAAATAGCTGAAAAATAATAATAAAACAAAAATATGGGACAAAATATATAGACATAAAAGATGTGGAAAATGAGTTTTTGAGTCCATAACTATCCATCTTTATATATGTACATTTACGATAATACCTTTCTTTCTATATTTGTTCTTATACTTTTATTATGAAATCTTAAATGTGATTATTAATGTTTAAAGTTTTATTTATTTATTCCATTAAAAATTAGCTATTGAAATTATACTTATTCTATAATTTTGTAATTTTACCAGAGTTGCGTGTGTAGCACAATTGGTCAGTGATCTGAATCACAAATATAACGTCACAAGTTCGAGTCGTACAAGAGGTTATAATCGTGATTCCCATCACGATCAATTAGGTTACTAGCAATATTCTTTTGTTTTTTTACATTTATTTAAATAACTTCTTTTATTGTACTTACCTACATATTATACTTTTTATTTAAACGTTAAACATTCAGAGTAACTCATTGATCTCATTATAATCATTCTAAAAGTTTTTTTGTAACATTTTTTACATCATCTTTGTTAAGGACATGTATGTTCGTGGTTCAATTTAGAAACTTTTTAACTAACCGAAAAAAAAAACATATACCTCAATTTTAATGCTTTAATAGTCCAAAACAAGATTAAATTCTAGTAAACTCAAATTATCATAGGAAAAGTTTGCCAATAAAAATTAAATACGGAGAAAGAGTAGCGAAATAAATAATTGAGTCCTTAACTTTCTCTTCTTTTACAAAAAGAATTTTACGGTCTCATTCTGGACAATGATTCAAAACTCATTTATGTTTCCGCAATTTTAATAATTATATTTTTAAATCGAACTCTTCCTTATAGATGTATTTGGTTAATATATACTTATAAGTTTTATTGTATGTTTTAAATTAATTAAATATGTATTCTAAGTAAATAGCTGAAATATAATTATAAAACCAAAATATGGGACATAATATAAGGACATGAAAGATGTGGAAAATGAGTTTTTGAGTCCATAACAATCCATCTTTAAATATGTATATTTATGATTATACATTTCTTTCTATTTTTTGTTTTTATGCTATTCTTAGGAATTCTTAAATGTCATTATTAATGTATAAAGTTTTATCTATTTAATCCGTTATAAAATAGCTTTGGAAATCCTACACACTCTATAATTTTGTAATATTCGCAGAGTTACGTGTGTAGCACAATTTGTCGTTGATCTGAATCACAAGTATAATGTCACTTGTTCGAGTCGTACTAGAGGATATAATCGTGATTCCCATCACGATCAATTAGGCTACTAGCAATACACTATTTTCTTAAATTTGTTTTAAACACTTGTTTTATTGTTCTTACCCGGATATTATACATTTTATTTAAATTTAAACAGTCCGAGTAACTCATTGATCTCATTATACTCACTCTAAAAGTTTTTTGTATCTTTTTTTTTACATCATCTTTATTTAGGATAGGGATGTTCATAGTTCTATTTACACACTTTTTAACTAAACCGAAAAAATAAACATATACCTATATTTTTATGATTAACTAGTTGAAACAAAATAAAACTCGAGTACACTCAAATTATCTAGGGAAAGTTTGCCAATAAAAATTAAATATGCAGAAAGAATAGCAAAATAAATAATTGAGTCCTTAACTTTCTCTTCTATTACAAAAAGACTTTCAGGTCTCATTTTGGGCAATAATTCAAAACTCATTTCTTTTTTCGTGATTTTTATTTTATTTTTTAAACCTAACTTTTCCTTATAGATGTATTTGGTAAATATATAATTAAAAGTTTTTTATGCATGTTTTAAATTAATAAAAATATTTTCTAAGTAAATAGCTGAAAAATAATAATAAAACAAAAATATGGGACAAAATATATAGACATAAAATATGTGGAAAATGAGTTTTTGAGTCCATAACTATCCATCTTTATATATGTACATTAACGATAATACCTTTCTTTCTATATTTATTATTATACTTTTATTATGAAATCTTAAATGTGATTATTAATGTTTAAAGTTTTATTTATTTATTCCATTAAAAATTAGCTATTGAAATTATACTTATTCTATAATTTTGTAATTTTACCAGAGTTGCGTGTGTAGCACAATTGGTCAGTGATCTGAATCACAAATATAATGTCACAAGTTCGAGTCGTACAAGAGGTTATAATCGTGATTCCCATCACGATCAATTAGGTTACTAGCAATATTCTTTTGTTTTTTTTACATTTATTTAAATAACTTCTTTTATTGTACTTACCTACATATTATACTTTTTATTTAAACGTTAAACATTCAGAGTAACTCATTGATCTCATTATACTCATTCTAAAAGTTTTTTTGTAACATTTTTACATCATCTTTATTAAGGACATGTATGTTCGTGGTTCAATTTAGAAACTTTTTAACTAACCGAAAAAAAAACATATACCTCAATTTTAATGCTTTAATAGTCCAAAACAAGATAAAATTCTAGTAAACTCAAATTATCATAGGAAAAGTTTGCCGATAAAAATTAAATACGGAGAAAGAGTAGCCAAATAAATAATTGAGTCCTTAACTTTCTCTTCTTTTACAAAAAGAATTTTACGGTCTCATTCTGGACAATGATTCAAAACTCATTTATGTTTCCGCAATTTTAATAATTATATTTTTAAATCGAACTCTTCCTTATAGATGTATTTGGTAAATATATACTTATAAGTTTTATTGTATGTTTTAAATTAATTAAATATGTATTCTAAGTAAATAGCTGAAATATAATTATAAAACCAAAATATGGGACATAATATATGGACATGAAAGATGTGGAAAATGAGTTTTTGAGTCCATAACAATCCATCTTTAAATATGTATATTTATGATTATACATTTCTTTCTATTTTTTGTTTTTATGCTATTCTTAGGAAATCTTAAATGTCATTATTAATGTATAAAGTTTTATCTAATTAATCCGTTATAAAATAGCTTTTGAAATCCTACATACTCTATAATTTTGTAATATTCGCAGAGTTACGTGTGTAGCACAATTTGTCGTTGATCTGAATCACAAGTATAATGTCACTTGTTCGAGTCGTACTAGAGGATATAATCGTGATTCCCATCACGATCAATTAGGCTACTAGCAATACACTATTTTCTTAAATTTGTTTTAAACACTTGTTTTATTGTTCTTACCCGGATATTATACATTTTATTTAAATTTAAACAGTCCGAGTAACTCATTGATCTCATTATACTCACTCTAAAAGTTTTTTGTATCTTTTTTTTTACATCATCTTTATTTAGGATAGGGATGTTCATAGTTCTATTTACACACTTTTTAACTAAACCGAAAAAATAAACATATACCTATATTTTTATGATTAACTAGTTGAAACAAAATAAAACTCGAGTACACTCAAATTATCTAGGGAAAGTTTGCCAATAAAAATTAAATATGCAGAAAGAATAGCAAAATAAATAATTGAGTCCTTAACTTTCTCTTCTATTACAAAAAGACTTTCAGGTCTCATTTTGGGCAATAATTCAAAACTCATTTCTTTTTTCGTGATTTTTATTTTATTTTTTAGACCTAACTTTTCCTTATAGATGTATTTTGAAAGAAATGGAGCGGCTAGAAATGTCACAGGAACACAACAACAGCTGATGTGAGTCCTAATGCTATCGCACCAGCACTAGCACAACAGTGAACAACAGCGGAAATGATAAACTAGAAATTAAATAAGCAAAGTATTTAACACTTATCTACAGCAATTTGTTGTAGACAATAAAACTTCTCTTATTAAATAACTTATGAACCGGTTACAAGAATTAAACCTAATAGAAGACAAAAATTATCAAATGAACTTTCACTAAAGAAAAACTCTAAGTAGGCTATTTTTCTTCACCACTCTTAGATTACAAAAAACCATGTATAATGAACTGCCTTGAGTCCTGTATTTATAGCCAAGTAGTTCACATCTTATGGGTAAGGATGAGCTTGATGTAGAGGTTGATGAATATCCACAATCTCCTTTATCTTCTTATCTCTTCAAGACTTTCTTATCCTTGTGTGAGAGTCCTACATAAATAATCAAAACACTACTAAAACATTATATAATTTCGGTTAGAGTGTTAGTAACATTAACAATCATATACATAATATTTACTTAGTTTAAATACATAAGAAAGTAACAAAACTTAAACTAAGTCAACCTTTTTGATTTGGCTAAGTGTGATGTCCTCACACTTTCAATCTCCCCCTGTTTTGTTGCTTTCTGTTCAAAAACCAAATCTCAAGCAAAAATATATTTTTAACACAATATAAGCTAAATATTATCAATCACATTTTACGAAGTGGAGAGCTCGAATGCTCCCCCTAAAAACTAGCTATTTAAACCATAAACAAACCACGTCCAAAATATCCAAAACAACCAAAATAAAACATCACCATTGTTCCTAATAAAAAACATAAAAGGAAAAGTGTTTTAAACATATAACCCATACGATAAACCAAGGAATTCCAATCAGTTGAAGCTCTTGTCCCAACTTTGCTTTCCTTCCATCTCAGCTTGCGTTTCTGCAAGTAACTCCCACCTGAAGTCCTGGCTTATGTCTTGAAACACTTTGCTTGAGCTTGCTCCCCCTTTTTGACCAGATAAGCTATCACGGGCTGCCAGCAACTTGTTTCGCCGTATGGACATCTCCTTGAATTGGACCCTCGAATTGAGCATGGTCCTTTCCAGAAATTTAATTTCTTCAGTGAGAACCCTAACTTGGTCGATGGGTGCTATTGGTGATGCTGGTACATCATCACTAGCATCTGTAGCATCATCTTCATCAATATCATGAGCATCAATTATAGGGTCATCTGGAAACACAACAGACAGGTCTACAGTCTGTTTGGTGCACTCTAGAACAGGTTGTATACCAAAAGGTTCAACCTTCTCACAAATTCTATCTGAACTAAGAACTTCAACCCCTTGTCTTAAGCATAAACCAGTTATCAAACATGGGAAGGGTAGATCTGATGGAAGCTCTTTCACAGCAAATTGGACCACACTTCCAAAAACAATTTCTCCAAGGTTAAACTCTTGGCCATTAAATATTCTGTAAATAAGGTCTGCATGGAGCACAGTCACAATGTTTTTATTGGAAGTAGGTTTCCAATTGAAGGTGGAGATTTTAAACAGGAAACCACAGAGAGACGTGAGCATGGTACATTTAAACTGAGTATGCCAGGTTGGGTCAAGACCATTTGCGAGAGAATTAGCAATCACATTCTTAGGGGCCATGGTGAAATTACCCGGATTCGAGAGGAAGCGCGTTCGCGCCCCGGCATTTGGCATTTCGCCGCTTTGCAGCTTTTTTTCGTTGGTGGAGATGTCTCGCTGTATTTTGCTTTGTAGAGTCGCCATGCCGTTTTTATTATTAAGCCCAAAACATTGAAAAAGGGCATCAGTTTAAAAATAATAATAAACTATTTTTGTGTGATGAGATTTTGAGTTCGGAGGTCAGATGACTCCTCGGGAAGAGAATATTAGAATCTTAGAGCTCACCCGAGTCGCCTCGTAAAAACGAGTCTTTCGAATACCCCTAATATTCTTTAACTGTTGTGTGTGTGTGTGTGCTTTTAAAAATGCATGCTGTATCGGATGTCTACATTGTACACTACGTATTGAAATAGTAATGGAAGGAAGCCTTACCAATGTTGGTTCGTGTCTGTCTTCCGCTGGGGAATAGTGTTTGAGGATGAAATGATGTTCCGGCACGGACCGGGATTGCTTCGGGAGGGGCCGGTTGTCTGCGGACAGAGTTTCGGCGTGAGTTGAGATTGTAGGCTGCGTTCGGGCAGAGGTTCGGCGTGCCTTGGGATGGCAGGAATCACTCGGGCAGAGTTTCGGTGTGCGTTCAAGATACCGGTTTGACTCGGAAAGAGCCGGGACACCTTGGGAAAGACCAGGTAAGGCCTCGGACGAGGGGCCTCAGAGTACCGAGAGAGTGCCTCGGGGCAGCGCGAGAGCGTCGCGAGAGCGCTCGGAGAGGCTTCGAAGCACCACGAGGGGGCTCGGAAGGCCTCAGAAGGATTCGAAAGGGGCCGGGATTGCCCCGAAGGGTCTTAGAGGGGAGCCTGAAGGCTAAGGGAAGAAGAGAGAAGAGGGAGGTGTGAATGAAATGGGAGGGGGAGCCCTCTATTTATAGTGGTAGATTTCGTGCAAAGAGGTCCGTACGGACCTCCTAGGTTATCCAAAATTTTAGTTTTCCTCAATTTGAGGGAATCTGTAATAATTGTGAATATTCTGGAATGATGGTGTCCCCTGTGCAAAGAGGTCCGTACGGACCATCTTGGCATGCAAAGAGGTCCGTACGGACCAACCATGCATGAGGGTAATGATTTTCTCCGAGATTTGAGGGAATATTGTGGACTTTAAGGGGATTCAGTAATTATTGCAACAAAGAGGTCCGTACGGACCTTATTTGCTTTTCCAATTTCCTGAAAATTCCCAAAAGGTCCTTTTGTCCCTTTTTATCCCAGAGAGGCTCCTCCCTTGGTTTGGCTGATGGTTTTGAGTGCCATAGGTCTTCGAGACTGAGTTTGTGAGTCTGCGGTGTTTCCCATGTGCTCGGAAGAGGGTGATCCAGATTGGGGTACTTACAGAAGCCCCTCGACGACGTCACTTACGGAGGAAGTGGGGTTGTTGATAAGATAAGGGTCCTAATCTGGATCGCGTGCTGGGAGAGGAAGTGACCGTGGAGGTCGGGGTGAGGACGTGGCGGTGTCCTATTGTGTGACCATTTAGGTCAGTTGGCTGGACCCTGTGATAGGATTCCTACGTATCCCTAGCAGGAATCAAGCCTGATCGTAGTTCGGGTGTGGGGTGAGTGTTTGTGGTGCACGAGGATGGAAAGGGTCCTCTGACTGAAACTTTGTGCATGGACGTGGTGGTGTCCTGTGGGTGGGTGACCGTATAGGTCGATGGTGAGGACGTTGCGGCGTCCTGGGTGACTGTATAGGTCGATGGCTGGACCATGTGATAGGATTCCTACGTATCCCTGGCTGGAATCAAGCATGGTCGTAGTTCAGATGTCGTGAATTTGTGAGTGTATGTGAGCGTGGTGGTGCCCTAAAGTATCGTGTGACCACCGAGGTCAGTGGTAAGGACGGGGTGGTGTCCTAAGATGTGGTGACCGCCGAGGTCAATTGTGAGGACGTGGTGGCATCCTGGGATGGAAACTTTACGATTTTCCTAATCGGGTGGTTTAAGGCCTTCTGGGCCGGAGATAGTGATTTGGGAGGTTTATACGGTCTTCCGGACCGAGTGGTTTAAAGCCTTCCGGGCTGGAGATAGTAATGTGGGAGGTTTATACGGTCTTCCGGACCGAGTGGTTTAAAGCCTTCCGGGCTGGAGATAGTAATGTGGGAGGTTTATATGGTCTTCCGGACCGAGTGGTTTAAAGCCTTCTGGGCTGGAGATAGTAATGTGGGAGGTTTATACGGTCTTCCGGACCGAGTGGTTTAAAGCCTTTCAGGCTGGAGATAGTAATGTGGGAGGTTTATACGGTCTTCCGGACGAGTGGTTTTAAAGCCTTCCGAGTGGAGATAGTAATGTGGGAGGTTTATACGATCTTAGGACCGACCGAGTGGTTTAAAGCCTTCCTGGAGGCTTTGGAGATAGTAATGTGGGAGGTTTATACGGTCTTCCGAACCGAGTGGTTTAAAGCCTTCCGAGTTTGGAGATAGTAATGTGGGAGGTTTATACGGTCTTACGGACCGAGTGGTTTAAAGCCTTCCGGTGGAGATAGTAATGTAGGAGGTTTATACGGTCTTAGAACCGAGTGGTTTAAAGCCTTCATTTGGAGATAGTATGAAGACTTGAATCGTCTTACAGTTGCGGTTGCCATGCGTGAGGACTTGAATTGTCTTACGAGGTGAGGTTGTGCCATGCGGGAGGACTTGAATCGTCTTACAGGCTGCGGTTTGCCATGCGTGAGGACTTGAATCGTCTTCTGGCTATGGTTTGCCATGCGTGAGGACTTGAATCATCTTACGGCTGCGGTTTGCCATGCGTGAGGACTTGAATCATCTTACTCGCTGCGGTTTGCCATGCGTGAGGACTTGAATCGTCTTAAGGCTGCGGTTTGCCATGCGTGAGGACTTGAATCGTCTTTTAGGCTGCGGTTTGCCATGCGTGAGGACTTGAATCGTCTTCCCGCGGTTGTGTCATGTATGAAGACTTGAGTCGTCTTCTGACTGCGGTTGTGTCATGTATGAAGACTTGAGTCGTCTTCTGAATGTGGTTGTGCCATGCGTGAGGACTTGAATCGTCTTCTGGCTGCGGTTGTGTCATGTATGAAGACTTGAGTCATCTTCTGACTGTGGTTGTGTCATGTATGAAGACTTGAGTCGTCTTCTGACTGTGGTTGTGTCATGTATGAAGACTTGAGTCGTCTTCTGACTGTGGTTGTGCCCTGCGTGAGGACTGGAATCGTCTTGGCTGTGGTCGTGGAGGCATGGCTGCCTTGAGCTTTGATTGCGAGAGGTGTAGGTGCCTCATGCTTTATCCGCTGGGGAGAAGGTTGGACTTACGATGACTGCCGGTGTTCATCCGTTGGGGATTATCGTGGCCTTGTAGGGGCTTTTTCTGCTGAGAAGGTGACGTCGGGCTTACCTTGATGGCCAGTGCTTGCGTTGTCGATGAGCGTTTTGGAGGCGTTTTGTGCCTTGAGATTTGTGCTGGGAGGTGTTGGCTCCTTCTTGTGCTTGTTTTGCTGTTGAGTGGTCGAGGTCCGGGCTTACATTGACGGCCGGTGGTTGAATTGGCGTTGAGTGGGCGAAGTCCGGGCTTACATTGACGGCCGGTGCTGGGGATATGTAGTCTTGTATGACTTCCTTTTGACTTGCTGGGGAAGGAGCTCGGGCTTACTTTGATGGCCGGTGCTTGCGTTGTTGTTGAGCGTTTTGGAGGCATTTTCTGCCTTGAGATTTGTGCTGGGAGGTGTGGGCTCCTTCTTGTGCTTGTTTCACCGTTTAGTGGGAGAGGTCCGGGCTAACACTGACGGCCGGTGGTTGAATTGCCGTTGAGTGGGCGAAGTCCGGGCTTACATTGACGGCCGGTTCTTGAACTGCCGTTGAGTGGGCGAAGTCCGGGCTTACATTGACGGCTTGATGGTTGAATTGCCGTTGAGTGGGCGAAGTCAGCTTACTTGTGACGGCAGTGGTTGAATTGCCGTTGAGTGGGCGAAGTCCGGGCTTACATTGACGGCCGGTTCTTGAATTGTCGTTGGTTAAGGACCAAATTGCACTGAATTTGCTGAAATAGGCCTTAGGACAGCCAGGGGCAAAGATTATAAGGGCAGAAAAGTAATTTGGCTCCTCATTGCAAGAAGGTCCGTACGGACCAACCAGGGATGTAAAGAGGTCCGTACGGACCAAGTATGAATTTTACAGTTCCCAGGTTTTGACTGGGATTAAATACCGAGCCTTTCCCCATTCCTTCTTCTTTCGTGCGTGAACCAGAGAGAGAGAGAAGGAGAAAAAACCTCCATTGTTATACCAAAATCCTCCATTTTTAGCTTGAATTGTTCGCAATGGCGGAAGGATCTCGGAGAGGTCGTCGGCAACGCAGTCAAGAAGTGATCGAGCAACAGATGGAGCTCCAAAGAAATTGGATCTCCTTTGTTCCATCTTCGAAGAACCCGGATGTATTATATCCGAATCCGGAGGTGCATAACCGGCGAGTAAGGAACGTCAGGGAGGTAAGAAATCAATTTTGCCTTGATTCCCTGCTTGAATTTTTGAATGCTAGAACTAGGTTTTAGTTTTTCGCATTTTGGGGCTTTTGTTATTTGCCATGCCTTTTGTGGAATTCTTGATGAATTGTTGAAATTGGGCATGTAAAAATTGTGAATATGTGCATTTTGTGCAGAAATGTGTAGATTAGCTCTTATTTGTGAAAATAAAGTGCCTCTCTAATGAATTGCATGCTTTGGTGTTTTGTACATTATGCTTTTTATGTATGTACAATGTAGAGAAAAATTGTCATGTAGGGACAAACTTTGTAGAAAAAAAAATGTGACATGTGCCGTGTTTCGTGACGGGTTTTGTCTGAAAGTATGTGCCGTGTAGGGACGGACTTTTCTTTTGAAAATGTGTTATGCCGTGTGTGCCGTGTTTTTGGTGACGGACTTTGTGGGGAAAATATGTGCAATATGTGCCGTGTTTTGTGACGGGTCTTTTGAAAATGTGTCGTGTAGTGCTTGATCCCTTTGTTGAGAAAATTTGTACAGTGTGTGCCGTGTTTTGTGACGGACTGCATGGAAAAATTATGTATAATGCATGTCGTGTTTTGTGTCGAGTTGCATGTAAAAATTATGTGCAATATGTGCCGTGTTTTGTGACGGGATATATGTGCTTTGCCGTGTTGGGACGGTCTTTTGTGCTTTGATTTTCTTTTGGTATTTTGCATAAAGTACTGTGATCGACGTACCTTTCGTGTGTTTACCCGCAGGATGAGGGGCTCTTGGCCGGGAAAGCCAAGAAGATGAAGACTCGGGATCGCTCGAGGCCGTTGTTGAGTTGTGGCAGCGGATGCCTGACATTTACTGTGGATGGCGTGCCGAGCCCCAGGAGGCCGGGTCTATGCTTCGGCCCGAGCGTGTTCGTGGAGAACTTGGCCGGGTTTTCGACACGAGGAAGAACAAGAGCGTCTTCCTTGGCCTTTACGAGTATTGGTGGGATACCACCCACACCTTCCATCCGAGCCGGGAGAGGTGACGGTGACGCCTTTATGGACTTTGCTTTGCTATCACCGGGCTTTCCTTCAAAGGAGGGCCCGTGCGGCGAGATATGATTGCCGAGGACGTGCTGACTGAGCTGCTGGGCTTTGCGCCTGTTCCTCGCAGGGGTCTTGGCATGTTGTATAGTGATGTTGAGATGAGGATCCACGGCCAATATCAGGGCCTATGTTCGGGGTACCGGCCAGGTGACGGCGGAGCAGCTGGCGCGCTCCTTCCTGTGGTTTGCGCTTTCCGAGACTTTGTTCTCGAACCACTCGACTACGGCTCCTTTTGCTCTGCTGGAGAGCTTGATTGATTTGGAGAGAGTTTGTGATATCTCTTGGGGCGAGGCGGGCTTGGCCGAGCTCTACTTCTCCTTGGACCGGTTTAGCCGGGGTGTGGCCAGTTCCTTGGCTTGTTTTGATTTTGCTTTGGAGGTATGAGTTCATTGCTGTTTTTGATTTAGCAACTTGTCGTTTCTCCGTTTTCTTTTGCACTGAGCCTTTTCTGCTTTTGTCACAGGTGTGGTTCTATGAGATCTTTCAGTGCTTCCCGTGGGATAGAGATCCTGGGGCCATAGCAGCGTATCCCGCTATGTTAGGCTGGGCCCGCCCGGCGAGGAGGAGGAGGACCAGCAGGGGTAAGCTCACGATTTCCTACGGGGAGGTGCAGGAGCATTTGGAGAGAGATAGCCCGGAGAGGTTTGTTCTGTATCCTTGGGCTCGATATGAGGACGATGATTTCGAGGGGGCTCCCCTGGTGACGGTGCAGCGGAAGATGCTGCGGGGCCTGACTTGCGACGTCATGTATTTGGGAGAGCGGGTCTTCTGGCAGCATGGCCCGGGTATGCTTCCCTTGGCTCCGAGGGACCCTCCTTTTGGGATGTTGGATTCCCGGGATATGGATGTGTTGGATTTTGAGAGGTATCTTGGCGGCGTGGGTGCCGAGGAGTTTGTTTTGTATCGAGAGGAGTATGGGGCCTTTGTGAGGAGGAAGTTGAGGACGCCACAGGTGTTGGCGAGGGAGAGGGAGGCTGGTCCGCAGGGTCCCCCAGAGGTTCCGGTGCCTGGGCCGAACTTTACGTATGTTCGTGGGGATTCCTCGAGGAGGAGGGTATCTGTACCCGTCCCTGAGCAGGCTCCTGCTGCCTACCGAGTGGATCCTGATAGACCGGTGAGTGTGCTTACTCTTTTCCATCTTGGCATCTTTTCTGTATTTTTCTCTTTTTCTTGTTGAGTATGACTGTATTGCTGAGCTTTTTTTTTTGGCTGCTTGCTTGTGCAGGTTCCGGGGAGGGCTTTTGACATGCTGACCCGCCGTTATGTGGCGATGTGGTCTTTCGCGAAGAAGATGGCGTCGAAGATGTCTTGCCGGTCTTCGCGACGTGTGTCGGCGTACACGCCGATGCCTTCGAGGCATTCTGTAGATGTTCCTCCACCGAGAGCCGAGCCGGAGCCACAGCAGGAGGGATCTTCGCGGGGGCGGCATAGCATGGATGCCGGGACGTCTTTGGGAGCTCCGAGGCCACAGACCCTTTACCAGTTCTTTCCTCCGCAGGATGCACAGGGTGAGGGTTCGTCAGAGCCTTCCTTCTTCGATCCTTTCGTCGGATTTGATCCTTCTGATTACTTTGAGTACCAGCCTCCGGAGGGGGCTCGATTTTGATGATGAGGATATGACTGGCGACTTCACCGGGATGCCCGACTTCTCGCTTGATGATCTTGGGGAGGATGATGATGCTGAAGAGTCGGACTAGGGTTCATTTGCTTTCCCTCTTTCCATATCTTCTCTTCTCTTTTTTTTTTTTTTTTTTTTAGCAACAGACATCAGATGTACCTGTAATAAAACACTCGTATTTGCATGGCAAACGCATTTTATTTTAAGATGTAATGTCGTTTTTTTTTGTGATTCCCGGGAATTGTCCTAGGAATTGTTTCTATTATTTTTTTTATTCTGTGCATGCCACGTGAGCTGAGAGTGCGTTTGTGGATAGTGTATGTTTGCCGGAAATGGCTTTGGCCAGTGTTTGGGCAGTTTGGGGCAAGGTCCTGCTGAGAACAGTGGTTGTTGTACTGTTTGCTGAGAAAGTGGGGCCAAGATGCAATAAGGTCCGTACGGATAGACCTAGGTTGCAAAGAGGTCCGTACGGACCAACCTTGCTTTTGAGAAGGAAATAAATGCTTTCCAGTGTCTGGTCTTTCCCCATTCCCCATTTGCAGCCATTTTCGAGCTTTCTTCCCCATTTTCTCTAGGAACCTCCATTTTTGCCATGGTGAAATTACCCGGGATTCGCGCGAGCGAAGGCGGTTGTCTTTCACGGAGGGTTGGTGTCTGAGACCTCGCTTCACGGGAAGGAAAAAATGAGGAGTCGCCACGCGGTTTTTGTATTTTGAGCCCAAACGTTGAGAAACGGCTATTGAAAATGGTGTCGTTTTTATTGGTAGCAAAAACTTAGGAAAAAGCTTTGAAAATGGGGGATCATTTTTATTGGTAGCAAAAACGAGTAAAAAGCTTTTTTAGTACCAGAGATTGTTAGGTTCGGAGGTCACGTTACGTTTCGGGTAGAGTATTACGAGATCGCCCGAAACGCCTCGCATGACGAGTCTTTCTACCTTTCTCGAAAACATGTGTGTGTGTGTGTTTTTTTTTGAAATGGGGCTTGAATGACAAGCTTAATCTTGGTTTGAATGTCAAACGTTGATTAGGTGACTTTGTTTGAAAAGACGAGCGTTTGAATGACAAACGTCGATTTTGAGTTGAAATGAGCGTTTGCGTGGCAAACGTCGACTTTGAGTTGAAAATGAGCGTTTGCGTGGCAAACGTCGACTTTGAGTTGAAAAGGAGTTCGAAGGTCGAACTCCGGTTTTTTGAACCGGGCGAGTCATTGTTAACGATTTTTACGGGAAAAATGCGTATTAAATGATTTTGAGTGTCAAATGGCGGCTTTTAGTTTGAAGATGAGCGTTTGGAGGCCAAACGTCATGTCGCGAGTTTTGAAAGAGAGTTCGAAGGACGAACTCCGGTTTTGAACCGGGCATTACATTGTTAACGATTTTTACGGGAAAAATGCGTTTTAAATGATATGCGATCAACGAATCGGGTTGCGACTCGGACTTTGAAAAGTAAATACTATCACGATCCAAACGGGTCGGACTTGTAAATGACAGTATTTAAAGCAGTGTCAACGGAATCAAATGATCCAGAATCGTAAATGACGATCAACGAGGCCAATCGGCTCGGAATTGTAAATGATGATCAACGAGGCCAATCGGCTCGAATTTGTAAATGACATAAATTAAATGACGATCAACGGATCGATCGATCCAGAATTGGTAAATGACAGAAAGTAAACGGAACGGGGTCGGAACGCCGTTTTAACCTGTGATTACTTCTCTTACGGAAAGAGAAGAGGATCGAGGGGCTAAAACGTATCGGACCCCGTTAGACGGAGGCGTCTACATTTTGATAATGTTGTTCGAAACGGTTGTAGCGACTGGCACGTAAACCGAGACGGAACGAGAGATTTAGAGAGAGGGAGTTATACCTATGGCTAGGGTCGACTCCTTTGGCTCGGAAGGTGTGTACGGGACACAGAAAGTAGTTCGAAAGGTTGTTTCGAAGTGGTAAGGGGCGTATTTGATCGAAATACAAAGGTTTCACGCGAATCGAGACAGAACGGAAGCTCGGAAGGGGTGAAAATCAGTTGGGCCGTGGGGTGTGATGAATTTTGGGGTAAAAAGTTTCTCTCTTTGGCTTTGACAGCCATTTCTATTTATAGGTGAAAATTGCAGTAGGAGTCCGGACGAACTTGGACTGAATTTCCAGGGTTTTGGGGTATTTTGGAATTCTGAGGGGCTTGCTGGCCATTTCAGAAAGTTTGCACAGGGAGTCCGGCCGGACTTTGACTGAATTCCAGGGGTATTTTGGTCTTTTCAGCTTGATTTGTGATTGAAAGGTGACGAGAGGGCTGTGGCATGCAGGACACGTGTCCTGTGACTCACCCTTTGCATGGGAGTTCATTCCCCGGTCCCGGTTTTGTCCGTTTTTTAAAATAACAGTCCGGAAAATGTTCGAAATGCCCCAGTAAAGTGCCGGAAAGTGCGTTTTTCAGGGAAAGCCATACTTTTACGTGAGATGACACGTGTTAAGTACGCTTCGATGTCGGGATGCATGGGGCAGTCCCGGACGCCTCGCCGTACCTAAGAACGGGAGTTTAACGAGTTCCGGTTAACCTGGAGCGGGCCAGTTAACGGATTTCGGTTAACTTTCTGACGGATTTTGATGATCCGGATTTGGGTACTTACACATGGATTCTTCGTATGTTCCAAGAATTTTGCCAAGGCTTTCGCAGGAGCGGCAAGCAATCTTCCTTGAGCAGCTGAAAATGTGGATGCGACGCCGTATGAGGCATCAGAGACGGGTTTTCGAGGTAAGGTTTCGTCTTTGCTCGATTTGGTCTTTTAAGGAGTTGGTTCCTGATTGGGAGTTGTTGCGGGCTGCCGCAAAGTTCTGGGATGTTAGGAGGCATGTGTATTGCTTTTCCTACAATGAAATGGTGCCCACTTTCGAGGATTTTCGGGCTTTGATTGGAGGACCGGAGGTAGAGGCCTTCTCGCTTCCTTTGATTGGCGGTGCTGTCGTGAGCGTGAAGCTTGCAGGCTTTCTTCGTACTTCGTTGGAAGAAGTGCAGGGCATGATCCTTGATTCGGGTCATATTGACATTTCTGAGCTGCCGGAGCGGTTTATGGTTGATGATGAGAGTGATGTCTCTTGGGACGCGTTTGCCTTGTGCGTGATGGCGACGCTTTTCATGGTCAGCTCCCTTGGCATTTGCGATGGCGCTTTGCTAGATGTGGTTGGGCACACCCAGAGCCGGGAGAGAGGATATTGTCCCGTTGGCGCCGGGGAGAATCTTCATGGTATTGACCGTCCGGCGACCTGGGGATCGGTTCACGAGAGGGGAAGCCCCGCTTTGCTCACCTTGTGATCGCGAGAGAGACTTCAGCCATGCCCGAGGCTCCGACATCATTTAGCCCGTGGTCATTTGCTCGCCGACCTCTTGTGGCCGATATGGATCAGTCCGCCCGGGAGAGATGGATGGCACGGCTTGGTACGCATCCGATCCGTTGGTGGGTTCCTCACCGGGGATTGAGACTAGGAGGGTCTTTCAGGAAGGGTCCTATGTCGTCGAGTTCCAGTGTTTGTCTTGGTCCTCCTTCTATATTCCGTCGCTTGTTTCCCGACAGTTGGGATGAACCAGGAGCCTTTGTTGGGCTTCGGGATGACCTTGCTACTACGGAGATAGCTCCTCCTTGTATGGCGGCTCTGTGTGCTCTTGTATTTTCCGAGGGTATGGAAGTATTCCGCTTTCCCTCATGTGGTGCTCCTTAGATGTCGGGAGAGTGTCAGATTGACGACTCGCACTGGCCCGGTATGAGCAAAGCCGTGTCACCGTCCCAAGTGGCTTTGGAGAGCGGCGTGTAGCGATTCTGGGACCCGTTGGCCGTAGTAGCTATTGCCTTAGGAGTGTCGAAGCCTGGTCCGACCCTCAGTGATGTTACGGGAGACACTTTATTTGACTACGAGACCGCAGTTGACCGACCGACGGGGAGAGGTCCTCTTTGCTGCTTCGCAGGGAGGAGATCCGAGCCGAAGCACGGCGAACGAAGCCCCGAGAGCCGCCGGATTGTTTGACTCTACGGGGAGGACCCCTGATCTCGGACTGAGAGACGCAGAGTTGGTTCGCGTGGAGCGAAAGAAGACTCGCCGGGAACGAGGGAAGAAAGGGAAGAATGGCGAGGGGACAAGCGCAGACGGCGCGGAATGACCTCCTAGGTATCCATTCATTGCATTGCAAACACATTATTTGTTAAATGTATTAAGCTGTCTTTTAGCATGTTGTGAACTTGAGAGTAGACCGTGCTTGAACTCATCAAGAAATGTTGTAACCGTTAGTGATTTGTGATTTAATTTTAAAGCTTTGTCGAGACGCAAGATCTCTTGTTTGCCTTTGTTTCTTTTGTGCACCTTGTCGGCGTCCATCTTTGGACTTTTCTGTTGCATTTGACCGAAGACGCTGGGCCTTGACGGCAATCCCCTTTGCTTAGGCTTTGTGCTTGGCTGAGAGGTTAAATGATCCCCTGACAAGTCGTTTTGACGGCTATTTCCGTAGATTCCTTGCCCTTTGTTGGCGTCGGGCTCTTGACCTCAATTTCGCAGCCTTCGCGAGCTTTTTTTTTTTTTTTTTTTTTTTTGTGAGCCCTTGCTCTCGAGCTCTTTTTTTTTTTTTTTTTTTGAAGTGCGTGAGGGCAAAGACAAGCCCGGCTTGGAAGTAGACATGGGCCGGCCGTTTGACGTTGAGTGACCTCCGGATGTCCTTTGATGTTGCCGCCGTCGTTTGACTTGGTCAAGGTGACGTTGGGGCGTGCTCTTGAAAAGTGTGTAGCTTGATGGAGGTCTTGATTGACATTCAAACTTTTGACTTTTTTGTGTATTTTTAGACCGGACCAATTAAGGTTGCCTACGTTCCCCGGACTAGAGGGCTCAGTCTCGCGTAGTTCGACACTACATGGAGTGCCAATAGATGCACATTGTTCTTCTTTAGGCGAAGTATCTACGAAGTTTGCTTCCGTTGACCGGATTCATGAAGGGATTGCCGCCTAGGTCTGCGCCTTCATGGCACCTCCGGAGAAGATCTTTTGAACTACGAAAGGGCCGATCCATGTTGGTTCCCATTTTCCCAGTGGGTTAGTTCGAGTGGGAGGCTTTTCTTTGAGTACAAGGTCGCCTTCCCTGATGTCTCGGGACTTGACTTTCTTGTCGAAAGCTCTCGCCATCCTGCTTTGGTAGGCTCGGACGTGTTCCATGGCCTTTAGTCGTCGCTCGTCTAGCAGAGCCCATTCGTCATGTCGGCCGAGCCATTCGACTTCGTTGACGTCATTTTCCAAAGAAGACTCTGGAGTGAGGGAATTTCCAATTCAATGGGAAGGACCGCTTCCATCCCGTATGTTAGGGCGAATGGTGTTTCTCCCGTGGCTGTTCTGACTGATGTTCGGTAGCCCCAAAGTGCAAGGTGCAGCTTCTCGGGCCAATCTCGTCCTCGGGTGGTCATTTTTCGGATGATTCGTTCGAGGGTCTTGTTTGCTGCTTCCATGGCGCCATTCGTTTGTGGCCGGTAGGGAGAAGATTTGTGGCGTGTGATCTTGAATTCGGCCAGCAGTCTGTCGAATTCCCCTTCGAAGTGTGAACCGTTGTCTGATATGACCTCATTTGGGATGCCGTATCGGCAGATGATGTTTTCCTTGAGGAAATGCGTGACCTTCTTGGAGGTGAGTACCTTGTAGGACTTGGCTTCAACCCATTTGGTTAAGTAGTCGATGGCTACTAAGATGAACTCGTGACCGTTGCTGCCTGGCGGAGCGATTTTCCCGATGACGTCAATTCCCCAAGTGGCAAAAGGCCAGGGTGTAGTCATGCAGTAGAGATCGTGGGGAGGTAGATGATTGAGGTTGGAGAACCGTTGACACTTGTCGCAGCTTCGGACAAAGTGGATGCGATGCCGCCTCCATGGAGATCCAAGAGTAGCCTATCCCGAGAATGATTTGCATCAGGGCTCTGGCGTTCATGTGGGGACCGCAAGCCCCATTGTGGACTTCGTTCATAAACTTGCTTGCTTCTTCCTGGCTGATGCAGCGTAGGAGTGGTCCTTGGTAGCGTTTCTTGTATAGCATTTCCCCAAGGATGACGAAGTGAGAGGCGAGGCGTTTTAGGGCCATGATGCTCTTGGTTTTGACCCCTTCTCTGTGTTGGCCTTCCTCATTCACGAAGGCGGTTTCCCCGTTCTTGAGGTATTGGAAGATCTGGTTATACCATGGCTCATTGATGGGCTTAGGTTCTGGTTTGATCTCACAACAGTAGGCAGGAATTTCCTTTCGTCCAACTTTGAAGGGTTTGATTGCTTTTCCTTCAGGGATTTCCACAAGTGAAGCCAAGGTGGCTAAGGCATCTGCAAACCTGTTTCGGTCTCTTGGCAAGTAGTGGAAGGTGACCTCTTCGAATTGTGTGATGAGGTCCTCCATGCAGGCATGGTATTTTTGCTAGCCTGGGTCTATGGTTTTCCACTTGTTGGAAACTTGGTTGATGATCAGGGCTGAGTCCACATAAACTTCGAGTTTCTGGACATTCCTCTCGAGTGCAGCTTGTAGTCCGGCAGCACAGGCTTCATATTCGGCGGCATTGTTGGTTACCTCGAAATTGAGCTTTATGGCGATTGGGGTGTGCTCGTCCTTGGGATCGACCAAGAGCATACCTATGTCGTTTCCTTTTTTGTTGGCTGCTCCATCGAAGAACAGTTGCCATCGATTTTTGCCTTCGAGTGCAAAGATTCCCTCGTCTGGAAATTGTGGTTCAGGGCCTCGAGCCTCGTCGGTTGGGAAATCAGCCAGTTGTTCAGCCATTGCCCGTCCCTTGATTGACTTTTGGTTCACGTACTTGATGTCAAATTCCGCTAGGAAGAAAGACCATTTGGCGAGCCTCATTGACAGAGATGGTTTGTTGAAGAGGTATTTGACTGGGTCCATTTTGGACACCAAGTGTACTATGTGCGACTGCATGTAGTGCCGTAGTTTCCGACAACCCATACCAGAGCTGCGCAGGTTTTCTCGAGGGCTGAGTAGTTGAGTTCGCTGCCTTGAAACTTTCGACTGACGAAGTAGATGGCGTTCTCGACTCATGACTCTTTCTTTTTCTTGACAGAGCACGGCTCCAGCTCCGGCGAAGTGTCGATCACAGCTTAGGTATAGCAATGTGGCTTCTCCTCGTGGGGAGGACAGAGAATCGGAGGACTCACAAGGTATGCCTTTTATTTCTTCAAAGGCATCTTGGCATTCAGTTCCATTCGATGTCGGCGTTCTTCTTCATTAGTTTGAAGATTGGCTCTGCACACGGAGGTCAATTGCAGACGGGGCGGCCGATATACCGCAGCGGCCCATGAAGCTTTTCACCTCCGTCCGAGTTTGCGGTGGTCTCATTTCGATGATGGCCTTGATCTTTTAGGATCAACCTCGATGCCTCTCTGGTGACCATGTATCCCAAGACCTTGCCTCGGCTAACCCCAAATGTGCATTTGGCGTGGTTTAGCCTCATTGAGTGTTTTCGGAGGCGATTGAAGAATTTTCTCAGTCCGTGAGGTGTTTTCCATCTCGATCCCTTTGAGTGGATGATCATGTCATCGACGTACACTTCGATCTATTTATGGATCATATCGTGGAAGAGGGTGGTTGCCGCCCGTCGGGTAGGTAGCCCCAGCTGCTAACTTTAGTCCGAACGGCATTACTGTCAGCAGTGCAGGGTTCCCCCGAGGGGGTTGTGAAAGATGTCTTTTCTTGATCTTCCTCGGCCATCTTGATTTGATTGTAGCCAAGTGCAAACCCGTCACATTCGAAGGCTAACTTGACTTCGAAAGTGGGAAGTGAATCCCACCAACATGTCGATGTTGGGTAGTGGAAAATCGTCCCTTGGGACTTGCTTTGCTGAAGGATCTCTAGGAGTCCACGCAAAGCAACGCACTTCTTTCCATTGGCCTTGGTGACCAGAGCTGACGATATTGGGAGTAGCCATGTGGGGTACTCGATCACCCTAATCGAAGCCGACGCCGAAAGCATTTTTCAATCTCTTCTTTGACTCCAGTAGAAGACTTTATTCTCGGCTTCGATTCTGGCTGTAGTTTTCGCTTGGATGGGCTTAGCCTTCTGGATTCAAGGGAATCCTGGGTGTTCTACAATGTTTGGGATCTAATCCAGGCATGTCTTGGTAAGACCAAGCGAACACGTCCACGAATCCTTTCGGAGCAAAGGCAGTTAATGCGCCTTTCGCTTCCTCGCGCCGGTGAAGAAACTTCCGATTATAGCTTCTCTTTCGGCTCTTCAAATAGCTCACAAATTCACTTTGGTTAAAACCTCCTACTCAGTCTTGGGTCTGGTTTTTTCTCTCTCGTTTGACAACATGCTTAAAAGATGTGCTTAATGTATTGTTCGTTTAATGTGTCCGCTTCTTTATCAAGTGAATCGTTATTAACCTGTTTTGTGTGTTAGTTAATTTATCGATTGTTAAAGATGCAATTGAGAGGATACTCCTGGAAAAGATCGAAGCATTCATTAAGAGCATACGGGAATACATTATTGGTAATGAGTTCCGTAATCTTCCTCGGCGTGAGGCCACCGATGACTCGAGACTCAAATTCAAAGATAATGGACCTCGTGGATGAGTTTCTACTAGACTCTGTGGGACCTCGGCAGGTCGACCAAGTCAAGTTTCGATCAGCTGTCCTTTACACGTGCAGCTGGGTCCGAGAAGGTGGCCCAGCTTATTTGAAAGTGGCAATGAGCTTGATAGAGGCGGGGTTTGAAAGCAAGGCTTTCAGTGTCACCGTTCCCAATCATTGCATATCATAGAGTTATCGTAAACAAAATCGACTGTGTCCGTGCATCTCGATTTCTTCATTAAAAGAAAGGTGTGGAAAGCAAAGGCTCAGTTCCCAAGCATCGTCTCATGAGTCTTTTGCTTTCGGCTGGGCATTACTTAGCTCGACGTGCACTGTCCCGCTTGTTTACAAGGCAGTGAGTGTTGGGACAAAGAGAGTTTTTCGAGTTCTTCCGCCAAAGAGGGGTTTTCCTTTCGAACCAAAAATTCGTCGTGACATAGTGGCGGTCGGATCCCGGGCAGAGCGTGTGTATCGAGAAATGCTCTTCGGACGGGATTTGGCTTGAGGCCTCGTAATCTTGCCCTGTTCCGCTGGAGCTTGTCCATTGGTTGTCGGTTTTACCAGCCTTTGTTTGGCGCCGATCAGCCTGTTCCTCTTCTCTTCCCGGATCTTCTCTTCCAAAGTTGCCGCCTTCTCAGGAAGTACTCCGGCCAGTGTCGAAGCCGGTAAGGACGTAAGATCGGAGATTGCGTGTAAAGCTCTCTTTAAGGCTATCTCATGAGCGCTTCCGCATGCAGCTCGCTTAGTCCTCCGCAATCGTGTCTCGGGAGTAGGAAAG